>CM060202.1:14122367-14610715 GCA_030562195.1 Nipponacmea schrenckii
TTGTTGTCTCCCAAGGATGAACCCTATTGAAAATCAAAAAAATATTTAGTACAAGTTATTGACCTTTTTTTTGAAAACGCATTCAATTTAACTCGTAAACACTCTAGAAAGAACAATTTTGAATGGATTTTGATGAAACTTGGCTTTAGTATTTGTTTTCTCACAAGGATAAACCCTATTGAAAATCAGATAAATCGAAAAATATTTAGTGTCAGTTATTGCGCCTGTTTTCAAAAACGCTTTCAATTTTTGGGCTTGTGAACACTCTAAACATTCCTTTTTGACAAACTCGCTGAAATTGTTTAATATCAACCAAGGATGAGCCTTATTAAGAATTAAAAATATCAAAATATTATTAAGGGTGAACCCTATTGCAAATCATAAAAATACCGAAAAATATTTAATGAGTTGTTATTAGGTACAATTCTTGACAGTTTTTAATGAAACTAGAGACCCTAGAAAAAAATAGGTTGGTAGGTTGAATAATTCATTCCACTTATTGTAACCTTACTGAAAAGTTTTTATTTGAAATAAATGCTGCCAGTGGGCGTATATTACCTTGCCTGGCAAGCTATCTTTTCCACTTTTGCGGTGTTTTGTAGATAGTGAACATGTCTGGAAGACTGAATGAGTTTTATATATGACCCAAAGGGCGGTTAAAGCCATTTCTGAAGGCTGGGGGGCTTCCTGTAAATTAATTTTTTTTGACTGTGAGGGTGCGCGTGTACCCACTCACGTCTACCTAGGCTATAATTCTTAACGGATTCACATGATTTAATTGTGGGTCAATTAGTGTCATGATGAAGATGATCATTATCAATTTTCGTGATTATCGTATAATTTTTCAACAAAATATCGTGACTGACTTAGTGTTTTTTACCCCATTATATGATCCCTATCGATTTTTGTGATGATCGGATAATTTTTCACTGAAATATCGTGTCTGACTCAGCTTTTTTTCACTCCATTAGCTATAGACCTAGGGTGCAACTTGTGATCACTCTACAATTTCAAATGGATTCTTTTGAATTTTATTTTGTGGGCCAATGTCATTATGAAGATGATCCCTATCGATTTTCCTAATGATCTGATAAATTTTCACCGAAGTATTATGTCGGGTTTTTACTGTATAGCCCCTATATTGCGCAACTCGTGCTCCCTCCACGGGTAACAATTCTTTATGGATTCTTTTGATTTTGATTTTGTGTATAAATTTCCTTGTGAAGATTATCCCTATCGATTTTCGTGGCTGTTAGGGGCCCAAAATATCGTCTTGCATCTTATAAAACTGTCGAGAACGAACTGTTATTGACATCGACGACGTGACTGCGAAGTGACATTAACCTTTGACCCGGACCACAATGCACTGCTTCAGCGCATGCGCAGCTAAAACTATGAACTGGTTTATAAAAATAATAGGGTGACTAATGCACGGGTGGTAAGTAAGGTGTACGGGTGACGAGCAAAATATATGGGTGGTACTGTAAGGCTAGAAATTAATGCGTCAACAAATAAATGCTACATGGGGTATAGAGACTAAAATGCGAGTAGAAATTAATGTGATCTGCGATAGGTGTCGCATTTTTTAATAGCATAAAAAAGAAAATGGCTTCCCGGAAGACTGACAGCTGGTGCTGTATTCACCTCTAATCTTATCAATTAACGAAAATCTTTTGTTTTTTTAACGTCATTGATTACTATAATCAGCTTCAAATTTAGTGATAATTACCTAATTACTTAATCCCGCCCGGGACAAAACTCACTTTGAAATATATATTTAAAAAAGCGGATACAAATTAATGCGATCACGGATAGGTCGCATTTAACGCATTAATTTCTCGCAATAATTTGTAGCCTTACAGTATATGATAGTAAATAAGACGTAGGCCTACTGGCACGAAATATGATACACGGGTGGCAAGCAATGTGTGCGGGTGGTATATGATAGTAACCAACTCGTAGGCCTACTGGTACTAAACATGATGCAGGGGTAAAAAATGTGTACGGGTGGTAAGTAAGGCGCACGGGTGGTAAGCAAGGTGTACTGGTGGTATGCGGGTGGCATATGATAGTAAACAAGATGTACTGGTACTGAATATGATACACGTGTGGTAAGCATTGTGTACGGGTGGTAAGTAAGGTGCACGGGTGGTAAGCCATGTGTACGGGTGGTAAGTAAGGCGCACGGGTGGTAAGCAAGGTGTACTGGTGGTATATGATAGCAAACAAGACGTACTGGCACTAAATATGGTACAAGGGTCGTAAAGAGTGTGTACGGGTGGTAAGTAAGGTGTACAGGTGGTAAGCACGGTGTACTGGTGGCATATGATAGTAAACAGATGTACTGGTACTGAATATTATACACATGTGGTAAGCATTGTGTACAGGTGGTAAGTAAGGCACACGGGCAGTAAGGAAGGCATATGGGTGATATATGATAGAAAACAAGACGTACTGGTACTTAATATGATAAAAGGATGGTGTACTAGTGGTAAGTAAGACGCATGGGTGGTATATGATACTAAACAAGAATTACTGGTACTAATTATGATGCATGGGTGGTACACAGTGTGCACGGGTGGTAAGCAAGTTCTATAGGTGGTATGTGATAGTAAACAAGATGTACTGGTACTAAAAATGATACACGGATGGTAATCATTGAAGCAAGGTTATGGATGGTATAAGATAGCAAACAAGACATACTGGCACTAAATATGATACACGGGTGGTAAACAGTGTGCACGGGTGGTTTATGATAGTATACTGTCTGGTACTAAAATGACTAACGGGTGGTAAACAGTATGTACGGGTGGTAAGTAAGGAGTAAGGGTGGCAAGTAAGGTCTACGGGTGGTATATGATAGTAAACAGGATGTACAGATACAAAATATGATACACGGGTGGTAAGCAAGGTGTAGGATGTAAAGGAAGGTATATGGGTGGCATATGATAGTAAACAAGATGTACTGGTACTGAATATGATACACGTGTGGTTAGCATTGTGTACGGGTGGTAAGTAAGGCGCACGGATGGTAAGCCATGTGTACGGGTGGTAAGTAAGGCGCACAGGTGGTAAGCAAAGTGTACTGGTGGTATATGATAGCAAACAAGACGTACTGGTACTGAATATGATCAACGGGTTGTAAACAGTGTGTACGGGTGGTAA
Organism: Nipponacmea schrenckii; assembly: GCA_030562195.1. Classification (NCBI taxonomy): domain Eukaryota; kingdom Metazoa; phylum Mollusca; class Gastropoda; family Lottiidae; genus Nipponacmea; species Nipponacmea schrenckii. The sequence continues at coordinate 14,125,533 of CM060202.1, forward strand.
ACAAGGTCTATGGGTGGTAGATGATAGTAAACAAGACGTACTGGTACTGAATATGGTACACGGGTCGTACACACTGTTAACGAACCCTTGTATCATATTTAGTACCAGTACGTCTTGTTTACCGTCATATACCACCCGTAGACCTTACTTACGACCTTACACCTTACTTACCACCCGTACACACTGTTTACCACCCTTGTATCATATTCAGTACCAGTACTTCTTGCTTACTATCATATACCACCATTACACCTGACTTACCACCCGTACACACTGTTTACGTATCATATTCAGTACCAGTACGTCTTGTTTACAATCATATACCACCATTACACCTTACTTACCACCCGTACACACTGTTTACCACCCTTGTATCATATTTAGTACCAGTACGTCTTGTTTACTATCATATACCACCCTTACACCTTACTTACCACCCGTACACAATGTTTACCACCCGTGTATCATATTTAGTACCAGTACGTCTTGTTTACTATCATCTACCACCATTACACCTTGTTTACCAACCGTACACACTGTTTACCACCCTTGGATCATATTCAGTACCAGTACGTCTTGTTTACCATCATCTAACACAATTACACCTTACTTACCACTTGTACACCTTACTTACCACCCGTACACAGTTTACCACCCTTGTATCATATTCAGTACCAGTGCGTCTTGTTTACTATCATATACCACCATTACACCTTACTTACCACCCGTACACACTGTTTACCACCCTTGTATCATATTCAGTACCAGTACGTCTTGTTTATTATCATATACCACCCATAGACCTTGTTTACCACCCGTACACACTGTTTACCACCCTTGTATCATATTCAGTACCAGTATGTCTTGTTTACAATCATATACCACCATTACACCTTGCTTACCACCCGTACACACTGTTTACGAACCCTTGTATCATATTTAGTACCAGTACGTCTTGTTTACTATCATATACCACCCGTAGACCTTACTTACGACCTTACACCTTACTTACCACATGTACACAATGTTAACCACCCGTGTATAATATTTAGTACCAGTACGTCTTGTTTACTTTCATATACCACCATTACACCTTACTTACCACCCGTACACATTCTTTACCACCCTTGTATCATATTCAGTACCAGTACGTCTTGTTTACAATCATCTACCACCCATATACCTTGCTTACCACCCGTACATACTGTTTACCACCCGTGGATCATATTCAGTACCAGTACGTCTTGTTTACAATCATCTACCACCCATATACCTTGTTTACCACCCGTACATACTGTTTACCACCCGTGGATCATATTCAGTACCAGTACGTCTTGTTAACTATCATATACCACCATTACACCTTACTTACCACATGTACACAATGTTTACCACCCGTGTAACATATTTAGTACCAGTACATCTTGTTCACTATCATGCATATACCACCCGTGCACTTTACCACCCGTACACCACTTTACTACCAGAACTTCTTGTATATACCGCCTGTACGCCATGTTTGCCAACCGTAACTAAGAACGCGCACAAGATCAGTGGCGTTTATTGGATCCAGGGCCGTCGTAGCAGGGTGGGTCTCGTGAAACGTCCAAAAACACATAAAAAGTTTGGATGTGGGAGGTCATGGGTCGGCTGGAGTAGGGCTACAAAAAAAAAAAATCATATTCTCAACTAGTGATATATCTATGGTCTAAATGCATGGAAAACGCGTTTCCGAGACACAAATTTTCAAAATTTCCCAGGGGAAGACCCTTGGATCCCCACGCATACTGGATGGAGAGAACCCTCGCAACCCCGTAGCCCACCCAGTTTCGAAACCGTTCCCGACGGCCCTGGGATTCTTAATCTAGGATAAACATGTCTATGCAGCCTGTTAGTCTACTTGTACTTATATAACTTAGTATTACATAGAGGACCTATTTACGAAACTAAGAACTATTTAGAGCTGCGAAAGTATCGAGAAGAATGATGGTCTGGCATCTAGGACGAAGGTCTAAGAAAGTCATTGGCCAAAGTGTGAAAATGGTCTATTGTTAGACTATCTACTACATGTATGTCAATACCATAGAGTTATATATAGAAACTATATATAACTAACTCTATGGACGATACTAAATTTCATAGAAGAATTCGAAAAAAGTATGGTGGGCAATTCACTTAGCACCGGTTGGCTATAAATAGCTATCCAATGGGGCGTTGATTATCAATTATAAGTACGAGTAATTTTCGTATTTTGTTCTTAAAGGAATCGCAAATCAGTGTGTATACTGGACATGTAAAAGCATTAAATGCCTGTTACATTATAATCTTCACAGATTATAATGCCAGTCTTCAGAGGAATAAGAGTTTTAAAACGGGTGGCAAATAAAAAATAAGTGTGGCGAATAATTGTTTGCCACCCGGGTGGCGAATATCCTCGGCCTTTACACAAATCAATTTTACCTCGAATGTCAATGAAGGAAGACAAAATGGCGGATCCTTAACACCGACTTGCGGCATTTCGTTGGGAAAAAATACCCCAAATTTATTTAACCGTATATAGTGCGCACCCCCTCTTTGTTGGGCCCATTTTATGGCAAAAACCAAAAACAGTCTTTACATTAAGGTTCTCTAATGAATTACATGTTCTCTATTATAAACAAACAACCTTTACATTAAGGTTCTCTAATGAATTATATGTTCTCTATTATAAACAAACAACCTTTACATTGAGGTTCTCTAATTAATTATATGTTGTATATTATAAATAAACAGTCTGTACATTAAGGTTCTCTAATGAATTATATGTTCTCTATTATAAACAAACAACCTTTACATTAATTAAGGTTCTCTAATGAATTATATGTTCTCTATTATAAACAAACAACCTTTACATTAATTAAGGTTCTCTAATGAATTACATGTTCTCTATTATAAACAAACAGTCTTTACATTAAGGTTCTCTAATGAATTATATGTTGTATATTATAAACAAACAACCTTTACATTAATTAAGGTTCTCTAATTAATTATATGTTGTATATTATAAATAAACAGTCTGTACATTAAGGTTCTCTAATGAATTATATGTTCTCTATTATAAACAAACAACCTTTACATTAAGGTTCTCTAATGAATTATATGTTGTATATTATAAACAAACAACCTTTACATTAATTAAGGTTCTCTAATGAATTACATGTTCTCTATTATAAACAAACAGTCTTTACATTGAGGTTCTCTAATGAATTATATGTTGTATATTATAAACAAACAACCTTTACATTAATTAAGGTTCTCTAATGAATTACATGTTCTCTATTATAAACAAACAGTCTTTACATTAAGGTTCTCTAATGAATTATATGTTGTATATTATAAACAAACAACCTTTACATTAATTAAGGTTCTCTAATGAATTACATGTTCTCTATTATAAACAAACAGTCTTTACATTAAGGTTCTCTAATGAATTATATGTTGTATATTATAAACAAACAACCTTTACATTAATTAAGGTTCTCTAATGAATTACATGTTCTCTATTATAAACAAACACTAGAAACGTTGCCACTACAGAAGGTCTTGAGAAGTTGTGACTGCAACTATTGCAGTCTAGGCTGTGTGAGGTGTGTAAATTACGAAAAAAAAATAAATAAAAAGAATTGACAAACCGAAAACAAACTTTCAGCAAAGTCCCACAACTAGAATTGCTTACAATTATAAACGTATTTCCACAGCCTTAAAATATTATGAAGGCTAAATTTGCAATGACCTACATCTAGACAATATATTGAATATCATTTTACCTAGTTTTCAAAGTCATGAAATAATTAGGTCACACCATCCGTAACGGATATAAAGATGGCGAAAATATGAAAATTATCAATTTTTGCTGTATTTAAGTACACTTATCTCTATGAATTTTTTAAGTAAGCCAAATAAAAAAATATCTACTCGTAGACAATATATTGAATATTATTTGACCTAATTGTCAAGGTCATAGATTAAGTGGGTCACACCTTCCGTAGCCGTTAAAGTGACCTAATTTTTAAAAAATCGAAATTAAATAATTCGAAAGAAAATACGAAATTTAAAAATCGGTCTCCAAGAAAAGGTAGATAATGAACCAATGTATCTATGTGCAAAATTTCATCAAAATCGGTCTATCAATAGTGTCTGTATTTCGGATTTAAGAAAATTCAAATTGGCGGCCGGTATGGCAGTTTCACCTAATTATTTAGGTCAAATCGATTACTATTGATTACTATTTTTATACGCCCACATGAAATGGGGGGCGTATATTGTCGTCACCCACATCCGTCCGTCCGTCCGTCCGTCCGTCCGTCCACAATTGCTCGTAAACACTCTACACGGTGTAATTCTTGACGGATTTAGATGAAACTTAATATGAGTGTTTATGATCACCCAAGGATGAACCCTATTGAAAATCAGCGAAATCGGAAAAAAATTAGTATGAGTTCGTGCCCTTGTTCTTGAATGGCTCGTAAACACTCTACAACGTGCAATTCTTGACCAATTTTGATGAAACTTGGTTTGAGAGTATGTTATAACTCAAGGATAAACCCTATCGAAAATCAGCGAAATCGAAAAACATTTAGTATGAGTTATTGCCCTTGTTCTTGAAAACGCGCTCAATTTTAGCTTGTAAACACTCTAGAAAGAACAATTCTTAATGGATTTTAATGAAACTTGGCCTGAGTATTTGTTATCACCCAAGGATGAAGCCTATTGAAAGCCAGTCAAATCGAAAAAAAATTTATATCAGTTATTGCCCTTGTTTTTGAAAACGCGTTCAATTTTTAGCTTGTAAACACTCTACAAAGCACATTTATTGACCGATTTTGACGAAACTTGCTGAAATTGTTTAATATCACCCAAGAATGAACCCTTTTGAAAATAGCACATATCGAAATATATTTAATAGGAATTATTGCCCTTGTTCTATAAAATGTGTTGGATTTTTGCCTTGTAAACACTCTACAAGTCACAATTCTTGAGCGATTTTGACATAACTTGGCATGAGTATTTGTAATCACCTAAGGATGAACTCTATTGAAATTCAGTTAAATCGAAAAATATTTAGTATCAGTTATTGCCCTTGTGTTTGAAAACGCGTTCAATTTTAGCTTGTAAGCACTCTAGAAAGAACAATTCTTAATGGATTTTGATAAAACTTGGCTTGAGTATTTGTTTTTACCCAAGGATGAACCTTGTTGAAAATCAAATAAATCGAAATATATTTAGTGTCAGTTATTGCCCTTGTGTTTGAAAACGGGTTTAACTTTTTGGCTAATAAACACTCTAGAAAGTACAATTCATGACCAATGTTGACAAAACTCACTGAAATTGTTTGATATCGCAAGGGATGAGCCCTATTGAAAATTAAAAATATATCTAATATGAATTATTGCCCTTGTTCTTTTAAACACGTTCGATTTTTGTCTCGTAAACACTCTACATGGCACAATTCTTGACCGATTTCGATGAAACTTGGTGTGAGAGTGTGTTATAACTCAGGGATGAACCCTATTGAAAATCAGCGAAATCGAAAAATTTTTCAGTATGAGTTACTGCTCTTGTTCTTGAAAACGCGTTCAATTTTAGCTTGTAAACACTCTAGAAAGAACAATTCTTAATAGATTTTGATTAAACTTGGCTTGAGTATTTGTTATTACCCAATGATGAACCCTATTATAAATCAAATAAATCGAAATATATTTATTGTCAGTTATAGCCCTTGTTCTTGAAAACGCGTTCAATTTTAGCTTGTAAACACTCTAGAAAGAACAATTTTTAATGGATTTTGATGTAACTTGGCTGGAGTATTTGTTGTCTCCCAAGGATGAACCCTATTGAAAATCGAAAAATATTTAGTACAAGTTATTGACCTTGTTTTTGAAAACGCGTTCAATTAAACTCGTAAACACTCTAGAAAGAACAATTTTGAATGGATTTTGATGAAACTTGGCTTTAGTATTTGTTTTCTCACAAGGATAAACCCTATTGAAAATCAGATAAATCGAAAAATATTTAGTGTCAGTTATTGCGCCTGTTTTCAAAAACGCTTTCAACTTTAAACATTCCTTTTTGACAAAACTCGCTGAAATTGTTTAATATCAACCAAGGATGAGCCTTATTGAGAATTAAAAATATCAAAATATTATTAAGGGTGAACCCTATTGCAAATCATAAAAATACCGAAAAATATTTAATGAGTTGTTATTAGGTACAATTCTTGACAGTTTTTAATAAAACTAGAGACCCTAGAAAAAAATAGGTTGGAAGGTTGAATATTTCATTCGACTTGTAACCTCACTGAAAAGTTTTTATTTGAATTAAATGCTGCCAGTGGGCGTATATTACCTTGCCTGGCAAGCTATCTTAAGTTATTTATTAAACAGTTTTCACTTTTCACCTAGCTGTTAAAGACCGGAAGTTACGTAATTACGTCATTTGAGGCTAAACTGGAAGTCAAATTTTTTTTTCTCAAAATTTTTCAAAAATTATAATCATATCGCCTATCAACTGGTAAAGTTTCAAAATTTTACCATTTATATTTAAACGAGAAATAACGGTCTGAAATTTTTGCCGATGACCCTTGAATTTTGAATTGTAAATCGTGGGTAAAAGATTTAACCGAATTGCAAAAAACTTATAATTGTTAGTTTACAAATACATTGAAGTTTTCAAATCTGAAAGTCCGGTCGAAATCGAACTGAAAATAAACTTGCTAAAGCAAAAAAACCTCAACTTCCGGTTCTCACTTCCGGTAAGAGATAGAACTTGCGGTTTTGTTTTATTTGATAATAGAAATCATTCTTGGATCAACTGTAGATTTAGAATTTCTGTACTTTTACCAGTTTGTCTGCAAACTCATCCAAGAATCGCAAAAAAAAAAAAATATAATAATCCGAACGATTACAATGCGTTTTCGACTAAATTGTCGAAATACCTAACTAGATGCCCAGGCTTGGCGAGGTTCTGACACAGTGCGTAGCAGTTTTGACATACGCTTTGAAACTGCCCCACAAAGTATCGGTAAAACAGTAAAACGTTATTTTACAGAGTATAAGTCGTTTTTTTTCAAAGCATAATTGGTTCGCTGAAACTTGTGTCATGTAGATCGCCCAAACGAGCATTCGAAGTTTTTATATATTACTATCAGTTAAAATATCAAAATCAAAATTCAAAAATCGGTTTCCAAATATGATTCAGAAATCGATATTACATTCTCTAGACATCAAAATTACGCGATTTTATGAAAATTACGCACAGTTAGTAGAGAAGTAAATACAAAATTTTCAAATACTAAAAAGCGCATTTTTGGTGGAAATATGTGGTTTTATATATCATTACAAAGAGCAGATAAACTGTAATAAGATTCAATATAAATATTTGTTATTTATAAATTAGTTCACGTGACAGAGCTCTTTAAAAATAAAAATCACAAATTTTGAATAGATATTAATGACTAATGTGACAAAAAACAAAGACGCAGCTCCTAAGAGCACCTTCATTTCTCAAACCTAATGCTGTAGATGAAGTAACAGAGAACATGGAATTTAAGCGTTCAAAGTTTTAGTTTGATAGACATGGAAATCTCCAAAGGGTTTCAATAGGTCAACATTGAGGAATCAAAAACCTGGAAATTTGGTACATCTATACTTTTCTTATGTGGTAGACATCATAGGTCATCGAATATAGACCTAAAAGAAAGTTGGTGCACCCCACACCAGAAACAAGAAGTGAACCAGATCAGACATAATATGTAGTTCCTAAAACCACTATAGTTATCACTGGAATACCTGTCAAATGATATATAAGGTGTAACTCACATACTAACCTACAATCATCAATACCTACCAAAGTTGCTAAAAACAAAACAGCTGTAGTAATCTGAATTTAAAAGATTTTTAAATAAGAATCAGTAAAGAATCAAATATTTAAGCCTAACAGTTTGGTGCTGTATGTGGTTCAACATACAATCCAAATCAAATGTATAGTTTCTACTGCTTTTGCATGCTATCTCCTATCTACCGACGGGATACTCTATTTTGTCGTATTTTGTTTTCTATTAGATACCAAAGTTCTCACAGTTATTATCGTTTTCAAATTCTCTACCTTAAATCAATAAGATATCCTTCTTTACCTGCATTTTAATTGCCCATTTTCACCTGATTAATATGTTTTTATAACAACATCCGGTATACCCTACTTTCACTTTCTGATCAAATTTACGGTAGTCTAAATTTTACCAAAAACAAAATATGGAAGCCCTTACAGTACTTTATAATAATTGTCAATACGATGATATCTTTCAATATTAATCAGCAACAAGGTATAAAATTAATCTGTAGAAGATTATCTAATTACCGATTAGCGATAATCTCATTGAATATCACCTACGCGTGAATGCGATTTTTGTTACGGAAGATAATCAAAAGTGTCATGGTCGCTTAATTGAGTTATTTTAATCAATTGGGAGTATAAATACATGGCCGCTGGTCGCGTAATGAAGGTGGCCGCTTATTAGTCGATAATTACATTGAAAACTCGTAGGGGGGAATTTATTGTGGTCGCTTATTGAAGTTGGGCTCTTAATAAAGGTGGTCGTATGAGCAGGATATACTGTATATTGAGAATAAAAAAATAAACCAATAAAATGGGGGTATGACGTTTTATAAATTAGCTGAATGCAAAGTTTGTAGTAACTGGAAACTTGAAAAAAAAACCACATGAATGAAAATATGAGTGTGGAACTTTCTCAGATAGAACTTCTCTACATTCAGAATGTATATCATACTGAAATAATAAATCTGAAAGAGAACTGAACTCGATTTATCAAACTTGTTTTCATAGTAACCTATAATGTGTTTTTTCTGAAATAGAGAGCACAAGAGTTTTAACTTTTTTAATAACAGATCAACCTGACTCTTATTGCTGATGTTTTGAAAATCTTAAAGTTTAAAAATGAATCTGATATTTTTATTATACACTCACATTATAATGTGGTCGTATATTGTCGTCACCCCTGTCCGTCGGTCCACAATTGCTTGTGAACGCGATAGAGACTACAGTTTTTATTGGTTTTGAATGAAACTTGCTGTGATCATTTATATTGATGAGATCTCGGACTAGTTCGAACTTGATGTTTTTTCGACAAACGGTTTTTGAGTTATTGCACTTGACTTAGTCAAAACGCGTTGTTAAATTGGAGCAACTTGGATTTAATACACTGTAATGCCTTTCAATTATTTGGAGACATGACTATTTGAAGACATGTCTTTTTCTTTTGTCGTTAAATTGGAGCAACTTGGATTTAACTGTAATACGCACATTAGAAGCAGGAAGCCCTTGTAGGATAATGGTACAACGGAAAGAGAAGGAGATTGGCAAAGTGATGCCTATAAATTATATCTGAACTTTTCTTTAGAAGAAAACATCTCTGTGTCAACATTAATTAAGACGTCGATTTTAAACATAACTAAATATAATAATTCATGAAGCAGTGGATCAATTTACATCCACTTTTCTTTATTTTTTGGCCCTTTTTCCCCTGTGGGGTTTGGGGTATTGTCCAAAAAATAACTAATATTATTCGCCATATTATGGCATTTGTATTAATTGTATATAGGTTACTTAGAATATGGGTTTGTTTACGTTCCTTATTTATTTTTTCTGAATTTTAAATTGTTATTAAATTGCATTCATTTCAATAAAATTAAGCCAAACCTATCACGTACTTTTTCCTTACACTTTGATAATTGTTATATTTTGACACGTTAAAATACTTAATTGGTTACCCGTGAATCTTTTAATAGTTCGAGCTAAATCTCTGTTTAACTACTCACAGTAACTACTTTTCACCATTTGTAATTGGAGTACATTAGTTTCTATTGCATTTTTTTCCAATTAGTTTGAGACACCACTTTTTCTTTTCCCACCCTCCTCGCCCTAATGTTATGTCTAATTGTCAGGTTTAAGTTAAACCCCATTAAGGCCATGAAAAGAAAATATCTTGGTTCTCAGGCAATTACCTGGGGAAAAAATGGTGCGGGCGGGCAGTTTGATTTTTTTTTATTTCTCCAAATTACCTCCCTTTAATCAAAATAAAAAGCATAATATTTAGACATTATTGAAAGTGGGCGGGCAGCTTGTATTTATTTTTTTTAAAATAAAACTAAGCCTTAAAATGGATGAATGGTACAGACAGTCTTTGTCTTGCAAGTAAACATCTTCACTTTGTAACCGTATCAATCGGGTCACCGTCTTCTACATTTTGGGCACGACGCCGAGCTCAGCTAGTTTCCACACGGATTCCGATGGTTTCTTTCAATAATACATTTACTTTAGAAGTTTTTTCCGCTGGAAAAATTGTCCAGGGTCATGTAGCAACTCCCTTTTCTGTCAAAACCGATGTCAACGCTGTCATGAATTATTCAGAAAGTTTCAAATCATCTCAAATCGTCTAGAATTTTTTTCACACTTGTGGCGAATGACCTTGAACCCTTATAATAAGGGAGATAACCACACCACCTCGTCAGGTCGCACAAAATGCTTCACAATGGGCCAGATCGTCCAACTAAATATTTAGTCATGCCGAAATCGGCACTCAAACTAATTTCTGTTTAGATTAAACTAACATACATCTGGAAATCACTCCGACTAAATTACGATTATTTCCCAAATCGCGTAAATCCCAGTTAAAGAGTAGCAACGACCTGGATAATCGAGGCTAGTAGTGTAAAGCAGTCACCGGAAATACACAAAGATGGCGTATTGCCGGAAATATGAAGTTCGTAAAAGAAGACAAAAATAAAGACGAGAAATAGTGAGTTGAGTCAATATGTTGACGACAGTCTTCTCGACTGACTTTCCAAAGAAAATCTCCGATTGAGTAGGTCAAATTCTGAAATGGATGTCCTACCGTACATTATGTTGGAGGGCCATATCCTCATATCTACAAAATATTTAAATACCGGTAGGCCTAATAAAGGTTTTATCTTACTAAAATTTATTTGATTCGTCCCGATATCAATAGCTTAAATCAGATATCGCTTGTAAACGTTGGCTTTTTTAGACCTAAGTTTTATTTAGTTTTAACTTCAGAACACTTGACATCTGCCGATGACCAGCTTGAAAAATGTATCTTTTATAATAGAAGCAAACCTTTTGTGAAAGTCGTGCATCAATCAATAATTCCTGCGATAAATTTCCCGGTAAACTAGCATGACTTACTGCTAATCGCCATCATGTTATTTCTGTAATGTTTGTTAGATATGGTGTCATTAAAATATTTGGCATGTGGGTTATTGGGGACTTAAAGTTGATCTGATCTGATTTTTGTGTTGTAGGATACTTTTAACCGAGATATATCGTTAAACGTAGAAAAATCTTTAACTTATGTATCTGTAGTATAGCTGCCATTTGGGGGTATTTCAATGCATCGCATTGCTATCTTTTTTATTTTTTTTAACAAATAAAATGGTTTGAAGCGGGAGGTTTTTCCAAGGTGCCTGAGAACCAAGACACTTTTTTTGTGGCCTAAGGGATATTGTCCAAAAAATAACTAATATTATTCGCCAAATTATGGCATTTGTATTAATTGTATATACATGTAGGTTACTTAGAATATGTGTTTGTTTACGTTCCTTATTTATTTTTTATGAATTGTAAATACCAGTAGTTATTAAATTGCATTCATTTCAATAAAATTAAGCCAAACCTATCACTTACTTTTTCCTTACACTTTGATAATTGCACTTGTCTTAGTTAAAACGTGTTCAAATCGGCTTGTAAACGCGATAGAGACTACTATTTTTATCTGATTTGAATGAAACTTGCTGTGATCATTGAAGTTGATGAGATCTTGGTAAAGTACGAAATTGGTGAGTTTTTGAGGTATTGCACTTGACTTGACAAAACACTGCGAAATTGGTGTGTGGTTGCAATAGACAATACAGTTTTTATCTGATTTGAAAGAAATTTGATGCGATCATTTATATTGGTGAATTCTTGAACAAGTTCAATATTTACTATTTTTCTATGAACTATATTTGAGTTATTGCCCTTGACTTAGTTTAGTTAGCTAAACTCATGAAAATTAGCTAGTAAATACAATAGAGACTAGGCTTTATCTGATTTGAATCAAATTTGGTGTGAACATTTATATTGGTGAGAACTTGGATTAGACCGAAATAATGTTGGAGTTTCTGCTTGGGTTAAAACAGAAAATATATTTTAAAGTGGGCGTATCTTGCTAGGCAACCGCTAGTTCATAATTGAGTCTATTAACATATTAGTTTACCATTTCTAAAAACTGTAGCTATGTCATGTAGAAATAATACAATTCGACACCTCATGGCTACCCAAAAAACAATTATGTTACTCCTATCATTGTGAATATTGCAACATATTTGTTAATTCCCATCTATCAAGTATTTCAGAAAGTCCAATATGACAGAACTCTTACTGTTGTGTAGGTGTCAAAATGTAAATACACACCTCGTAGAATAGACCGGGAGCTAGGTGGAGTTTAATCATAAAGTTGAGCCCAAAAGGTTTGATGCCTCCATTGTTTAGACATTACTATAGGACTTCAAAATCAAGAATTCTTAAGGTCCCTGCTTGGTGCGTTACCTAGGCACAGCTCCACAAAGATTTCCCAAAAACACGTTTAATCAAAATATTGAGCCCATCAATGTTTTTTCCATAAAAGGTAACTATGTATTGTGCTGATCATAAAACTACATCATAAGAACACTCCAGGTGGTGCAAAAGGTGCTTAAGAACACCTTTAATTAGGGCTAATTAGCGTTTTAATCAAACTTTTGAGCCCAAGAAAAATTCTTATGCCAAAATATTAGCCAGGTCGTCAGGATTTCAAAACACATTCGTCAAAACAGTTTGGTCGGTGCAAAAGGTGCTTAAGAACAGGTCAAAGTTCAAACAGGTGTTAAATTAATTTGGCGAAAATTACCTGTTAATCAAACTTCCAAGCCCATCGTGAATTTTAATTTTATTAGATAGAATAGCAAATATTGTGATGCTTAAGAACACCTTTAATTAGGGCTAATTAGCGTTTTAATCAAACTTTTGAGCCCAAGAAAAATTCTTATGCCAAAGTATTAGCCCAGTCGTAAGGATTTCATATGAACATTCGTAAGAACAGTTTGGTCGGTGCAAAAGGTGCTTAAGAACAGGTCAAAGTTCAAACAGGTGAAAATTTGGCGAAAAGGTGATTGAGAACACTTTTAATTAGGATCAATTAGCGTTTTAATCAAACTTTTGATCCAAAGAAAAACTTCAATCTTAATCATCCAGTTCTTCAAAACACATTAAAAGGAACACATAGGATAGATAATTTAGTTTAATTACTGCATAAAAAGGCCACAGATAGAAGTGCAGTATATAGACAGAGACAAATTGCATCTTTTGTAATTCTAAACGAAAGAAGAAAGGTGATAAATTTGAGTATGTCGGAGCATGTCAAACCAAAGATGCTGAAATACTAATAAAGAGGTCAGCGAATATCCTGAAGGACAATAAATTACTGACCAAAATTTCATCTATTAATTTTGTTGCAAAAGAAGTCCATTACCACCATTCATGTCGAACTAATTATCTGAAAGCTGCAAGACGAAAAGAAGTGTGAAAGTGAATCACTGATAGCTATATGTAAATATGTAAATGATTTCATTATAAAAAAGAAAAGATCTGAATTACTAACGCCTGTATATTCCCAATACTTAACATTTTGCGAAGAATGTGGCGAAATACCAGTCAGTAGTGCACAATATTTGATGAAATTTGACAAACAATTAAAATCACACTCTGATGCAGGCAAGAAACGGGGCTATATCGTACAATGCTGAAATATCACTAAAAGCAGTTAGGAAAGCTTACGATTTTTGTGCAACGTCTGAAAATATTATTGTAAAAGCGGCATTGGTTCTTCGAAAACTCCTGAAAAGTATAGCGAAATCAGAAATACCTGACGATTCGGCAATAGAGACATTGCAGAAAGGGGAGGCAAACACCCCAGAATTAGTCAATATATTCTTCCGTACACTTTTTGGAGGACCTATCTACGATAACCATAACCACTTAAACTATCAGAAGGGCAGCATCATCAAGTCAAGACGCTTTGTTCATTATTTCAAATTGAACTATTAATCCAGCTAAGCACAAAAGTCTTGGTGGTGCTATCAAGTCCCTGACAGGGAGTAAGAAGCTGCTTACACTATTAAACAGATTCGGACACTGCTCCAATTATTATAATTTCATAGAAGAATTGGAAACTATGGTTGGTGAAAAAATCCAAAATCAGAACACTTGTTTACCTGCTGATTGCAAGAAATATGTACTGTTTGGTGTTGCTTTTGACAATTTTGATGAATTGTGTGATACGCTGTCAAGATCAAATACATTACATGATACTATGGGCATTATGTATCAGGCTGAGAGTATCTCTTACGAGTGCACGAATGTACCTACATCAACAATTGGTAAAGGCTCAAACAGTAGGAAAAGAAAACTGGATGTCACTGAATTTAGCCTGCAGCCTTACATGAAAAAACCAAGAATGACTATTTTTGAATACCAATGGAAATGGAAATCCATGGATACCAAAAGACGTAAAGGACATCTGGATTTCACATGGATGGTTTGCTATGGTCTTATGACAACAAATATTCCTATGTGGGTTGGTTTCAATTCTCAATTCAACGTAGACGAGTTGCAGAAACAATGGGTCATGTACATGAAGAATTTGCAACAACCAATAACTCAGCTTGATGTAATTCAACATACACTCATAATAATCCAACAATGTGCAGAAGAGATTGGGCAGAAATATGGCGTAGTAAGCTATGACCTGAATGCAGCAAATCCGGCAATGCAAATTCAGGCCACAGGAAAAGCCACTATATGACAATATTTTCATTATGCCTGGAAGGTTCCATATTGAAATGGCTGTTCAAGGCTATTGGCAAAGTAATTAATGCCTCAGGAGGTCCTGCTATGCTCACAGAATCTTTAGTACTATCATCATGTTCTTTGAATGGCTTTTTATCTGGTACACACTTTAATAGATGTAAACGACTTCCTCCACTGTTAGCTTTGTTTTTTCAAAAGTGTTTGGATCAATACCCACAGGCTGATGATTTCAGAGACTTTATATCCAGCATTGATGGAATGTCTGGATCAGATATTGTTGCCAAATGTGAAGGTTTCACTGTTTTTAATTTTGCAATGGTCTTTTATAACAGTTCAAAACAGATACTTTGTCTGGCAAACATGGGGCTACATCTCAATTTTGGATAATGCATGTAACTTTCATACAAAATTTCCATTTGATTGAGAGAGCCATTAGAACAAATGATGGGAACTTTATTCTTTCGCTCCAATTATTGATCTCTTTTTTGCCACAAACCATGTCAATTAGGCAAGATTGTTAACAAAATTCCAATTAGATTTAATGAACATTGACAACACTCATCCAAGCTTATCTAATCGTAATTTGAGTGATGCACTTAATCTACATCATTTAAAAAGAATCTTCCAAGCTTTTTGATTAAGGAATGGAAGAAGTTAAACTATAGTACCATCATTAAAGATTGCCATCTATATGTTGCTCATCTTAACCAATATCATCATTTTTTCGTTGAAAACCACGAAGTCTGTCATGAGTGCATTGCTACAATGGAGTCAAATCACGAGGAAGCAGATAATATGATATGTTTTTATGCGAAGGTTAATGATGAAAGGGAACACCCAGGAAACATTGTGGTACGTGCATCAGACACTGACATAGCAGTTATTTTGATTCATCATTCCCACAAATTTGCAGCCACTGTTTGGATGGACGTTGGAACTTGCTCGAGAAATAGTCGTCGATATAAAAATATAACGCAAATTGCTACTACCTTAGGTACTTCTATGTGTGCGGCTTAACCGGCTTTTCTTGTCTTTACTGGGTCTGATTTCACTTCAGCCTTTGTCAAAAAAGGAAAAGTCAGACCACTTACTCTTTTGAAAAATGATAAAAAGGCTCAACACTCACTTTCTCTTTTAACCAAAGGATGTCCTATTTCTGAAAGTGTCATTTCAGAATTAGGAATGTTCTTAAGTAAGATTTACGGTGCAAACAAATCTGAAACATCTTTGAACAGCTACAGGTATAAAATGCTTCAAAGGGGATTTTCTCCAAAAAGAGAAGATAAACCATTTGCAAAAATCAAAGGCAATAATGCCAGTGACATTCCACCATGTCAATTTGAGTTGTCCTCCCATATCAGGCGTGCAGGATTTGTTACTAGGATGTGGTACTTTTATAACATGTGAACCTTCTGCAGCAGATGGTTGGTATCTAAAGGACAGTCATTACCATATAAGTTGGTTTGATGGTTGTCAAATGCCCGAAAGACTTATCCTAGACGATATGGATGAAACTGTGGAATCAGATGATGAATTAATATTAGCAGCAGGATCTAGTGATGAAAGTGATTCCGATGAATAACTCTGGTGTTGTGAATAAAGTAAAAACATGAATATTTGCACTGTTTTATCAATCCAAAGAATGGATCTTCATATTTATTTTCTCTATGTTTTTTTGTATAATATATTATAATTAAAAGTTTTACTTTTAGAAACTTCTTCGTGTAACTAGCTGATAGTACCATATATAAGCTTCCTAAATCACTTTCAGAATGAAAATTCAAACGTCATATAGGAAGCCAAAATTTTGGCTCTTAACAGATGAGAAACTAAAACAGCGATGATGTTATCATATTTTAATGTTAAAGAGTTATTACATTGTATCTCTTAGAATGAACATAAAATTTAAATTCTTAAACTTGGCAAATACGAGCATATTACTATTATCCGTGTGCACTTACCTGTGTCATAACTTTACATCAGAATCTCTCTATAATCGGATAAATCTATTAAAGTATATGACCTTGTATAGCCATGACACCAGGTAAGTCCACTGCTGAATCTATACTCATATTTGACAAGTTTGACAATTGTAATTTTCCGTTCATTCATCCACCTGTTTGAACTTTGACCTGTTATTATAGCCATGACACCAGGTAAGTCCACTGCTGAATCTATACTCATATTTGACAAGTTTGACAATTGTAATTTTCCGTTCATTCATCCACCTGTTTGAACTTTGACCTGTTATTAAGCACCTTTTGCACCAACCAAACTCTTCTTATGAATTATGAATGTGTTTTGAAATCCTGACGACTAGACTCATACTTAGGCATAAGAATTTTTCTTGGGCTCAAAAGTTTGATTAAAACGCTAATTAGCCCTAATTAAAGGTGTTCTTAAGCACCTTTTGCACCACCTGAAGTGTTCTTATGATGAAGTTTTATGATCAGCACAATACATAGTTACCTTTTATGGAAAAAACATTGATGGGCTCGATATTTTGATAAAACATTTTTTGGGGGATCTTTTTGGAGCTGTGCCTAGGTAACGCACCAAGCGGGGACCTTAAGAATTCTTGATTTTGAAGTCCTATAGTAATGTCTTAACAATGGAGGCATCAAACCTTTTGGGCTCGGCTCAACTTTATGATTAAACTCCACCTAGCTCCTGCTCTAGAAGTATTCTCTTTGATGTTGTCCAATGATATTGGACATATTACCCAAATTATGACGTCACCAGGGGGTGATATCTGATATCACCCTGTGACGAGGAAAGTTATTGAGTGGCAAATTAGAAATTTGCCACACTTGTTTTCAATAGACTTTTTTTTTTTTTTCGGGAAGCTCCCTAGCTCAACTCGAAAATGGTATTGAAATTTGTTTTTCGAAAAATGCGATAAGATACGTACTGGAATAGAAAATGAATATTTATAACTAAAAGTTTTATGCATTGGAAGTGAGATATCGCATAATAATAATTGAATAATTGCATAACTTTGTTGCTAATTATCCGATCGCTTTGAAAATTACAGAATATAGAGAAGTCGCCTATAGAAATAAAACCACATCATAAAAAATTTTCTACCACTTCCGGTTTTTGTGTTAGAACTTCCCGTTTTTTAGAACTACGTTGGGTGACCCAACTCCCGGTGTATGTAAGAAATGAATACAAAAGCTATACATATAGATTATCAGGCATAATGAGAACCAATTCAGGAAAAAATTCAAACCGGAAGTGGAACTTTATGTGTTATCACAGAACGGTGACATTTAGTAAAATTTTAACAAGTCCGCTCATTTTTATCCAATTTGTACGATTTTGGTGTTTTTCAAAACCTTGTTACTGTATCTAAAACTTGTTGGGAACAGATTTTGATTTTCAAATTTAAAAAGCCAGATTGATTTTTACAAAGATTACTGATTGAAATAGAAGAATCTGGTTCAGGTTATATCATCATGGGAGATATCAAAAAGCTATATCAAGTGTCCTTACTTTCAAAGACCCTCAACATTTTCAAGTTAAAAGTGTTATTTGTTAAACTATTATATGCCTATAACAGTCGTCAAATAAAAATTGTACTTGTATGAATTTTCAAAAAATACAAAAGCTTTCCATACATATGCTTATTATGATTGTTATATCAAGTGACCTTGGCCTTTAATGACCCTGAAATTGTTCAAGCAGAATGTCCTTGACCTAAGCTATCCACACATATGCCTATAATTGTCGACAAAAGCATTTTTTGTACACATTTGAGTTTTTATACGCCCACATGGAAATGTGGACGTATATTGCCGTCGCCCCTGTCCATCCGTCCGTCGGTCCGTCGGTCCGTCCACATTTGTTGTATCCACGAAAGAGGCTACAGTTGATGATATCTCGGTCAAGTTCGAAAATGGAAATTATCGCATGAATGGTTTTTGAGTTATTGCACTTGACTTAGTAAAAACGCGTCAAATTTGGGTTGTATCCACAATAGAGGCTACAGTTTTTATCCGATCTTAATGAAACTTGGTATACATGTATATATTGATGATATCTCGGTCAAGTTCGAAAATAGAAATAATTGCATGAGCGGTTTTTGAGTTATTGCCCTTGACTTAGTAAAAACGCGTCAAATTTGGGTTGTATCCACAATAGAGGCTACAGTTTTTATCCAATCTTAATGAAACTTGGTATACATGTATATATTGATGATATCTCGGTCAAGTTCGAAAATGGAAATTTTCGCATGAATGGTTTTTGAGTTATTGCCCTTGACTTAGTAAAAACGCGTCAAATTTGGGTTGTATCCACAATAGAGGCTACAGTTTTTATCCGATCTTAATGAAACTTGGTATACATGTATATATTGATGATATCTCGGTCAAGTTCGAAAATTGAAATTATCGAATGAATGGATTTTGAGTTATTGCCCTTGACTTAGTAAAAACGTGTCAAATTTGGGTTGTATCCACAATAGAGGCTTCAGTTTTTATCCGATCTTAATGAAACTTGGTATACATGTATATATTGATGATATCTCGGTCAAGTTCGAAAATGGAAATTTTCGCATGAACAGTTTTTGAGTTATTGCCCTTGACTTAGTAAAAACGCGTCAAATTTGGGTTGTATCCACAATAGAGGCTATAGTTTTTATCCGATCTTAATGAAACTTGGTATACATGTATATATTGATGATATCTCGGTCAAGTTCGAAAATTGAAATTATCGAATGAACGGATTTTGAGTTATTGCCCTTGACTTAGTAAAAACGTGTCAAATTTGGGTTGTATTCACGATAGAAGCTACAGTTTTTATCAGATCTTAATGAAACTTGGTATACATGTATATATTGATGATATCTCGGTCAAGTTCGAAAATGGAAATTATCGCATGAACGGTTTTTGAGTTATTGCACTTGACTTAGTAAAAACGCGTCAAATTTGGGTTGTATCCACAATAGAGGCTACAGTTTTTATCCGATCTTAATGAAACTTGGTATACATGTATATATTGATGATATCTCAGTCAAGTTCGAAAATGGAAATTATTGCATGCACGTTTTTTGAGTTATTGCACTTGACTTAGTAAAAACGCGTCAAATTTGGGTTGTATTTACAATAGAGGCTACAGTTTTTATCTGATCTTAATGAAACTTGGTATACATGTATATATTGATGTTATCTCTGTCAAGTTCAAAAATGGAAATCATTGCTTGATAGGATTTTGAGTTATTGCCTTGACTTAGTAAAAATGCGTCAAATTAGGGTTGTATCCATGATAGAGGCTACAGTTTTTATCCGATCTTAATGAAACTTGGTATACATGTATATATTGATGATATCTCGGTCAAGTTCCAAAATGGAAATTATCGAATGAACAGATTTGGAGTTATTGCCCTTGACTTCGTAAAAACGCGTCAAATTTGGGTTGTATCCACGATATAGGCTACAGTTTTTATCAGGAATTCAAATTTGACGATTTTTTGATGAATAGTTTATGAGTAATTGCCCTTGATTAAGTAAAATTGCGTAAAAATTCATTTTCTGTAGACACTAGAAGCTACAATTATCTATGGATTTTAATAAAACTTATGAGCATTGGAATTGATAAGAGGGCGGTCAAGTTCGAGTTGGACGATTTTGCGATAAACAGTTTTGGAGTTATTGCCCCTGCCTCTATATTTGTTGTAGACAAAATAGAAGCTACAATTTTCAATGGATTTAAATGAAACTTGGTGTGAGCATTGGAATTGATAAGACACAGTCAAGTTCGAATTTGATGATTTTTCGATGAGATTGTGTCAAAATTTTTTTGTGGTTCAATAGAAACTACAATTTTCAATGGATTTTGATGAAACTTGGTGTTTTTGAGTTTTTGCCCTTGACTTCAATATCCATTTAGTGAATGTTTTTGAGTCATTGCTCTATTTATTTTTCAAATTCAATGCTGCCAGTGGGCGTATGTTACCTTGCCTGGCAAGCTATCTTTAAAAAATGTAAAAGGCTGTATCAAGTGACTTTGACTTGACCTAGGCTATTCATACATATGCATACAATGGTTGATCCGTAAAAAAATGATTTTTGTACCCCTTTGAGTGTTTAAAAATTCAAAAGGCTATATCACATGACCTTGTATGAAGTGGCCCCATAGGGGTTGTTTGCCATTCTCAGTACTGTTCACAGTTCTAGTTTTATTTTGATGATTCACTTGTACGAGTTTTCAATCTGGATTGCGTAAAATATCCATGTCAGATTTTCTTACCAGATCTAAATGAGAAAACAATCCCATAACAAGGCTGAAAATCTAGTTTTTCTGCCTTTCACAAAAAAATATACTCAGCCAAAAGTTTAAATCTGTGTTATCCATAAAATCCAAATAACTTAATATTTTCCTATCTCCTTCTTTGCGTTATTTCCAACCTTTTTATGAACCTTTTATTCCATCTCAGTGTATTTTAGAAGCTGATGACTGAGCAACTTCCAAAATGTCTTAATCCTTGGATACTTTGAAATGTTCATCATGATTGTCCATGTGTTCTGCATCCGAATAAATGTCCGTGAAGAAAAAGGCCAACAAAGGGACGCTTCTCAAGTAATGTTTCAGTGCCTCTATCCATCCTAATGTAAGTAGGTATATATTTGGTTTGTACTAAATGTTGCAAATACCAACACCCAATCAACCTGCGACTGCAGGTATCAAGGCAGCCATTAGTAAAGGGAAAGTTGAATTTTGGAATCCCATCATTTTGTCATGGCCATCAAGCGAGTGGACCCATTTTGGCCCATTACTTGAGAAGTGTCCCTTTGTTGGCTTTTTCTTCTTCCCAACTGACCTGTTTTCCAATCCTTCTGGGTCAATATCCGTCATGACAGTATAAACAAGATCACGGGGTACCCATAATTGATGTGTCTTGTGCATAGCCCTGTAACCTAGAAGAGCCTCTGGCCCATCAATTTCCTTTTTAACAGCCGCGATAACTTCTTCCACTGTTATCTGTGTAGTAATTAATGCTAAAATGACGCAGTCTACTATCAAGTGATGAATACTCCATGTGTATTCTGAAAAGTCTCTTCTTAGAAAATCAAGCATTTCTCTGCGCTAAATGCCTTGAACGACATATGAATTCAATGCTTCTTCGAGCTTCTCATCATCCTTCCACCCGTCATCCATAAAATCCAAATAACTTAATATTTTCCTATCTCCTTCTTTGCGTTATTTCCAACCTTTTTATGAACCTTTTATTCCATCTCAGTGTATTTTAGAAGCTGATGACTGAGCAACTTCCAAAATGTCTTAATCCTTGGATACTTTGAAATGTTCATCATGATTGTCCATGTGTTCTGCATCCGAATAAATGTCCGTGAAGAAAAAGGCCAACAAAGGGACGCTTCTCAAGTAATGTTTCAGTGCCTCTATCCATCCTAATGTAAGTAGGTATATATTTGGTTTGTACTAAATGTTGCAAATACCAACACCCAATCAACCTGCGACTGCAGGTATCAAGGCAGCCATTAGTAAAGGGAAAGTTGAATTTTGGAATCCCATCATTTTTTCATGGCCATCAAGCGAGTGGACCCATTTTGGCCCATTACTTGAGAAGTGTCCCTTTGTTGGCTTTTTCTTCTTCCCAACTGACCTGTTTTCCAATCCTTCTGGGTCAATATCCGTCATGACAGTATAAACAAGATCACGGGGTACCCATAATTGATGTGTCTTGTGCATAGCCCTGTAACCTACAAGAGCCTCTGGCCCATCAATTTCCTTTTTAACAGCCGCGATAACTTCTTCCACTGTTATCTGTGTAGTAATTAATGCTAAAATGACGCAGTCTACTATCAAGTGATGAATACTCCATGTGTATTCTGAAAAGTCTCTTCTTAGAAAATCAAGCATTTCTCTGCGCTAAATGCCTTGAACGACATATGAATTCAATGCTTCTTCGAGCTTCTCATCATCCTTCCACCCGTCATTTCTTTTGAACATTTTGTAGCCATAAAAATTAACTTTAGTTCACAGCAAAAAATTAGTATCACTGCCGCCATTAGGGCTGGCAAAATTTATCGAAATTCCGATTAATCGTCGATTACTTACCTGCCGATTACGATTATCGATCTAAAATTCCATAATCGATTATCATGATTCAATAAATTATATCCAATCAATTTTTTCAAACAACTGTTTACAAGATGGAATGAACAATACTATCACAAAACCTACCAAATAATACCGCTATCGACTTTTAATACGACACAATAACAACTATAGGCCTATAAATAACAACAGTGTAGAGCTCCATCTGCTGGGAGGATATGCTACTTTCATTTTCAAATGTACTGTGTTTACGATACTCGAATGTGGTTATCTCCTTTACTTAAAATAGACATGAAAATTCTACCGATTATTAATCGATTATTGGTCGGTGCACTTCACCGATTATTTGCCGATAATCGATATTAAAATCATAATCGATTCCCAGCCCTAGCCGCCATGTTACTATAGCCTGTGAGTGATTTCCCCTTAATGTCAAATTGTCCCCAATCCACATCGAACATACAATGCATGATGGTATACTGTGATAGCTCTTGGCTCTTCAGATTTTTTAATTTAATTTATTTCACTTTTAAAATCATTTTAAATTCACCTAACTTTCATTTCAATTTTAAAATAATATTTTAATGAAATAGATTAAAAAAATCTTTAAAAGAAATCAGTTTTACTTTTAGTCTTAGAATGTTTTCTTTTTTAATTTATTTTACTTTCAAAATTATATCAAATTCATTTTTACTTGTTTCATTTTTTTTTTTTTCAATTACTTTTTATTTTATTATTTTTTTGTGTTATTTATTTAGTTATTTCAATCTTTTTAAAGAATATTTTCTTTAAAAAAAATAAATAAAAAAAATTTAATAAATAGAATGAATTAGTAAGAAAATAAAGTAGGGCCATGTTGAAAAATTGAGTGATAGCCCATGTGGAATATAGGGATGATTAAAATATTACTAGTTTAATTGTGATGTCGATGTGTATGTAAAATATTACCCTCTTACCCTTGGTTAAATATTACAAATAACCCTCGGCCTGCAGCCTGGTGTTATTTCTAATATCAACCTCAATGAGGTTAAAGAGATAATAGGCGTTAGAATACACTTGTCCTACGGCTTCTATTTGTGTTATATATTGATTATTAGTTAAATAATTATGCATCCCACACTTTACCAAATTTTAAAAATGCGACAATAAAAATATATACGGAATTTTAAAAAAAAGTGAGCCAGCGACGATTCCATTCAGTTTAAGAATAAAAACGTCTGGTCAATCAACGCTAAAACATCATTGTGCAATTCAACAGTAGGGGTCAAGGACGCGTGAAAACCCACATGTTAGAGCTACTTCCCTTTATATTTACACAATTTTAAAATCGCTCCATGGAAGTATTAAGCGTTTTATAATTAACTACTGGATTTTCTGGATTTTATCCAATAAAAGAGGGACTTTGATGTATAGGTATGACACCAGGTAAGTCCACTAATGGGAACATACTGTTATTGTCCAAATTTGAGTGAAATTAAATTTTTATGTTCCTTCTAATGTTTTTCTTAAATGGACAGTTTTACTAATTGTTGTGTGAAAAGTTTTCGAGTTATTTGTTAATATCTTGTAACATTTTTATAGATGGCCCAGAGAATATAAGATTTAACTCTACTAGTGATAATATAGATGTTATAGAAGGAAAGAGTCAGAGTGTTAACTGTTTAGCTGATTGTAAACCAGATTGTAAAATCAACTGGTCTAAAGATGGTTCAACAAAGATTCTAAATAACCTTTTATCACTTAGTACTAGAGATCAAACTGGTTCTTATAACTGTACAGTTACACATACTGTATTAGATAAACAACTTACAAAACAACTTAATGTTCAAATTTATTGTAAGTATATAACACTATAACAGATTACTATTATTTCAGATGGTCCTGGTGAACTTACTTTCTCAACAGATGTAACAAGTATCAATATAATAGAAAGTAGAAATCAAACTATAACATGTTTAACTGATTGTTATTATTTTAGATGGTCCTGATGAACTTACACTCTCACCAAATGTTACAAGTATCAATAAAATAGAAGGTAGAAATCAAACTATAACATGTTTAACTGATTGTTATAAATGTAATTATAAATGGACTGGACCAGTTTCATCATCAACTAAAGATCTTGTATTGACTCAAATAAAAAGAAATCAAGAAGGAAACTATACATGTGAAGCTACCAATATTAAAAATACCAACCCTAAAACAAGATCTAAATCTATACTGGTTAATGTACATTGTAAGTAAATCATGTTTAATAACCACAACTCTGTATTTGTATGTATAAAAATAAAATGAAAGATTATAACAAAAAGTGTTATTTTTCTTGACCTGAATAATAAAACTACAAGAGCTATGTTTCTTCCTTGTGAATTTTGAATTGTAAAAAGAATAGTTGAGGAATTTCTGAAACATTTTGAAGAATTGAAGCTTAATTTTTCTCCTTTTGTAGTGGTATAAAACTGCTAATGGTAAAATTAAAATTACTTGCAAATTCTCTAAATCCCTAAAAGCCTATAAACAAAAAATAAAACAGCTTAATACTCAATGAGAAATCATTGAAACTCAGATGTTTATGTTGGTAAAAGTTGTTCAGTCATCACAAATGTAACGCAGTATATCATTGACAAGGTGCAATCCAACAAACTAAAACAAACTGAAGATATGAACAAATGTGTATTGTATGAGAAGATAAAAAATCATTTGGCATAAATTGTATGACTTGTGTTTCAGATCCACCAGAAATAACCAGTATAACATCTAATGCTGTTAATAACACAACTGATGAAGGTTCTGATGTTATATTTAACTGTAATGTTGATAGTAAACCAGTTTCTACTATAACCTGGTCATCTTCTACTAGTACTGATACTAACACTGGTCATCAGTGGAAATTAACTCGAGCTAAATGTCAGGATACAGGAATCTATAAATGTTCAGCTAATAATGATATTGGTCCAACTACTACTAAATCTTTACCATTAAATATAAGATGTAAGTATATTAAGTCAGTAGGCCCTATAGGCCCTACTATAATCTATTCATGTAATCTAATAATGGTATTGGTCCAACTACTACTAAATCTCTTATTGCAAGTATATATATAAACATTGCCAAAGCATCTTAATATTGTGGTTAGTATGAATATACTTCCATTTTTTAATCAGCATGGTTTTTAGAATTTTTCGTTTCAATTCTCCTTTAATTTTGTCTCCTATTTGCTTATATTAGTTATTTAGTTTGGTGAACTGTCGTGTACGTGTAAATTAAGTAAATACTACATTTATTTAGTTCAGGACCATTATATTTGATCGTCATGCATATTAGTTTTCTTAGACTTATTGATCATTTGTGCTTTGTAAGCTCCCCAATCCTTGCAGTCATTCTTGGCTATGCCTATGTTTCATACCTTTGTAAGGTAGACATTATGTCAGTTTGCTTGCTGATCATTGCACGAGATTTTGTTGTCTGCTCAGAACAAGTAAATCATATTAGCTTGCTACTTATTTAATATTTGCCCTAATTTAAAGGGATTTCATTGTTTGCCCAAAGTTAGTAAAGAATGTAAGATTTAGGCTCAGTGCATGGGGTCCTACTTCTTTTCGTGTTGTTTTGCTTAAGCCTATTCAATAGGCCTGGAGATAACTTTATTTCATAACTTTACTGTGGTATTTCTTTATTCCTTCGCCTACATAATGTACACATTAACATTGACGTCACGTCAATCAGTCGACCTTATAATGCTACTCTAGTTTTAGTGAATTTTATTTACGAAAAGTAGAGAATTCAGTTAGATTTTTATAACCAGTTTTTTTTCAATACATTCAAGGATAAGGAGGAACTGTAATCAACATCTATATAGTGATTATTCAAAGGATTTTTAAGTTTCAATTTGTGGTATGCCAGCAAAGGCTTTCTTTTTCAAAGATGGCCTTGTTTGGTGACGTCATCTACTTGACGACGTCGTAAACATTTTTGTACCTTGTGATTTTACTTCAAATTTGCACAATGAATGACAGTATTTCGAAGGAACTGAACGATTTCCTGAGTAATTTCCCAGACTCTGACTTTGATAGCGACAGCGAAATAGACTTTCCACACCTCAATTCCAAAAGATCAAACTATTCAACTCCATCTCGACCGACTAAGACTTTATCGACATCAACCAGCATTTTAAGTCTGGAAAGGAAAAACTTTATTTTGAACCATCCAGATTTTAATTTTGACATTGCAGACTATACACATTATACTAAATCTATAGTTATTTCATTTAATAAGGAAGAAACGTACAGACTTATACTTCAGTTTTGTTCGAACCAGTATTCTTTATTCAAGGATGACTCCTTAAATGGCCAAATTTTCAAAACTTTTGATTCGTTCTTGTCTCCTGCTAATCAATTAAGTACTACGTTAACATTTTACAACAAGAAAAATAAACTCCATGTTCAGGGTACAGACTGTTCCAGATGGATCGAGATTGTGTTTTCTAAGTTTATTCCATCTAATCCTGAAATAAGTGTCAATCTGGACAAGATTTCTGTGCCCAGTGTAAGCCAAAAGTTTTCTACTGTCGGAACTCAAACTTGTGAACTAAATACCACTGTAAGTGTACAAACTGATTTTCCTTTCTGTACTTCAACTGAAAAATCAAAGTGCGAAGCCGCCATAGAGAAGATGTCAATTGAAATTTTGCGACTCTCGGATCAAATCAATGACTTAACAAAGAAACTATCTGCGGTCTCAGGTCCGATACCAGTGCCAGTTCCCACTGTTAAACCTACTCAACATATAAATTTTGATAAAGTTAATGAACTTATAAAGAAGCAAAACCTTAAGAAGTCAACTAAAGCCATTAAGAAAACTCATGATTTTACAACTCGGCCCATTCAAAGATCCATCGCGTGTGCCGAAACCTTAGTCATTGGAAGTTCTCTCGTGAAGTCCCTTTCTTCGTTACGACTATCAGACAACTAAGGACAATTATGTGTGATCGATACCAACAGTGGATCGACAATTAGCGAACTTAAACCGAGATTATTACCAATTACTTGGTGAAGCTACGTCTATCTAAAACATTGTGCTCTCTGTCGGAGGAAATGACATAAGCAGGAAATTAGCAACTTTTCAACAATGTGCAAATGACTATAAGAATTTATTGAAGGACCTACTAACTAACTATAACGATATTAATATATTTGTATGTTCTGTAATCCCTCGAATTAATCCTTTTAATTTCCAGATGCGGTGCCAAAAATTTAACTATTTTCTACGGCAGTTTTGTCATGACAATGGTTTATCTGATCACTACCCAACTTGTATTACCTGGAATAAAAAAGGCGCACATATTCCAAAACCTAAGCATGTTTATATTTACTACCGGAGTATGAAACATTTTGATGTAGATTTATTTAATAATGATCTTGCAACACCCCCTTTTGATAAAATTTATACTAAATCTGACCCCAATATTGCGTAAGAATCTTGGTATAATATTATCTAGCCAATAATTGATACCCATGCACCATTAAAGTTAAAACGTGTCAAAAATGAAATAAAGTCACCCTGGTTAGACTCTGAAATTTTAAAATTAATGCGCATAAGAGACGGTTTGAAAAAGAAAGGCAAAGATGATGAATATCGGAAGTGTAGAAATTTGGTCATTAAAATGATCGATAAAGCCAAAAAGCAGTTTAACATAAAACTTGCTTCAGATCAGAAAAAATCAAAACATATCTGGAAAGTTATCAACTCCTTAACTAATAAGGCTAATAATTGAACTAATCTGATTCCTTTAGAACCCGAGGTAGTCAATGATCATTTTTCAAATTTTTGCATCCAAATTGATTAATCAAAAGCATGTTCATAGAAATATTGATAAAAGTTAGTTCGTAAATAAAATAGAAGAATTTGTCACTTCTAAGTTAAATTCTAATGAAGAATGTTCGATTCCCTACATTAACAAATATGAAGTTTTTAAACAGTTGTCTTCGTTAAATGCAACCAAAAGTGCTGGTTTAGATAAATTAAATCCTCTATTTCTCAAATATGGTGCTTTAACGTTAAGACGTGGTCCTTTGACACATATATATAATCTATGCATTGATGCAAATATATTTCCTGATAAATTCAAAGAAGCAAAAGTTTTACCACTGTATAAATCCGGCGCTAAATCTGATCCTAATAATTATAGACCAATTTCTATATTATCTAGTGTATCTAAACCACTTGAAAGACATTATTCAAAACATATAAATAATTTCTTAAATAATAATAAGTTATTGTATTCGCACCAATCTGGTTTTAGGTCTAATAGTTCTTGTCAAACAGCTCTGACTAACATAATTGAAAACGTTTATGATGCAGTAAATAATAATCTTATGGTTGGTTCTATTTTATTTGATTTCCCATGAGATAATTATTGAAAAACTAAAACTATACAAATTTTCGAATGCATTAATAACCTTCATAAATTGTTACTTGTCGAATCGTACTCAGCGTTGTTACGTCAATGGAACTCTTTCGTCTTCTCGAAGTATAAAGTATGGAGTACCACAAGGATCAATTTTAGGTCCCTTGTTGTTTAATCTTTATATTAATGATTTGCCATTGCATATTAACTCTAACTGTGATCTTTTTGCGGATGATACTACGATTTATACTTCTGGTAAATCGGTTACTGACATACAATTAAAATTGCAAGAAGATACTGATGCAATCTTAAACTGGTGTTCCTTTAATGTCATGATTTTAAATGAAAATAAGACCAAATGTATGTCCAAATGTATGTTAATTACAACTTCTCAAAAAAGAAAATATTCATCAGATTTATCAATTGAACTTAATAATCAATTTATTGAACAAGTTGAAAACTTTAAATTACTAGGTGTTACTGTGAATCAAAATCTCTCATGGACTCCGCAAGTAAAGTTCGTTGCTAAAATTTTAAATACTAAGTTATTTCAACTGCGACAGTTAAGAAAGATCATGCCTGAAAAATATAGATCTATTTTTTATAAATGTCACTTTCAACCATATTTGGATTATTGTTCAACTATTTGGGATTCGCACGACATTGCATCGGCCGATATTTTACACAGGCAACAAAAAATTGCTTTTAAATTAATTCTTGGTTCTAAGTATAATACTGATTTGTCACTGAATCTTAAAAGGCTTAATATTTTTGACATTAAAACCAGGCATAATTTTAATTCGTATAAATTTATGTATAAAACTCTGAACAACTTGTCTCCTTCCTACCTTTCAAGCCTCTTTAGCTATAAACAGACGCCTTATTCTAGCATAAATTCAAAACTTGTGGTGCAAAAACCACGAATCAATTTGATTAAACAAAGTATTAAATACAAAGGATCAATTTTATGGAATGGTCTAGACGAAAATATTAAATCAGCATCAGATTTTAAGACTTTTCGAAGGATAATTCTTGGTAATCTTTCATTAACATAAGCATACTTCCTGTTACACGGGTATTCTTTTCACCAACTATAGGCTTACTTGCTGATGGCTATCTTAACAATTGTGTTTCTCCATGATTTAATGATTTAAGTAATTTATTAATTTTATTTATCCCTTTCCCACAGGTATATCACCACCAACAATTCTATTTTGGCCTAACTTGAACCATTTTGAAAATCTAAATTACTACTGTCGGGGGATGAGTAAACATCCTTAAAGCTGGTCTTGAGCATGGACAAATCCTACCTCCCCCTCCATAGAAAATAAGAACATAAAATGGAGTAGGGTTGGGTAGCCCGCTCGCATGCACTGACGCTTTGGCAATTCTTTTTTTTTTTTTTTTTTTTTATGTATGTTTTGATGTCTGATCGTCTCATGCAGATGTCTATTCCTTGGTTTTTGTGGTCATGTACTTGATCGCAGAATGATGAATCTGTCCATTTTATACACATGTACTTGTGTATTTTAAAACTAATTGTACATTGAAATGATATATGGTTTTTGCTGTCATGTACTTGATCGCCGGAAGATAAATCTGTCCATTATTTACACATGTAATTGTGTATTTTAAAATAAATTGTACGTGATTTTTTGCGGTCGTGTGCATGGCCGCGGGAACTATATATTACATCCATTTTTATACGCCCACATGAAATGGGGGGCGTATATTGTCGTCACCCACATCCGTCCGTCCGTCCGTCCGTCCGTCCGTCCGTCCGTCGGTCCGTCCGTCCGTCCGTCCGTCCACAATTGCTCGTAAACACTCTACACGGTGTAATTCTTGACGGATTTAGATGAAACTTAATATGAGTGTTTATGATCACGCAAGGATGAACCCTATTGAAAATCAGCGAAATCGGAAAAAAATTAGTATGAGTTCGTGCCCTTGTTCTTGAATGGCTCGTAAACACTCTACAACGTGCAATTCTTGACCGATTTTGATGAAACTTGGTGTGAGAGTATGTTATAACTCAAGGATAAACCCTATCGAAAATCAGCGAAATCGAAAAACATTTAGTATGAGTTATTGCCCTTGTTCTTGAAAACGCGTTCAATTTTAGCTTGTAAACATTCTTGAGAGAACAATTTTTAATGGATTTTAATGAAACTTGGCCTGAGTATTTGTTATCACCCAAGGATGAAGCCTATTGAAAACCAGTCAAATCGAAAAAAAATTAATATCAGTTATTGCCCTTGTTTTTGAAAACGCGTTCAATTTTTAGCTTGTAAACACTCTAGAAAGCACAGTTATTGACCGATTTTGACGAAACTTGCTGAAATTGTTTAATATCACCCAAGAATGAACCCTTTTGAAAATAGCACATATCGAAATATATTTAATAGGAATTATTGCCTTTGTTCTATAAAATGTGTTGGATTTTTGCCTTGTAAACACTCTACAAGTCACAATTCTTGAGCGATTTTGACATAACTTGGCATGAGTATTTGTAATCACCTAAGGATGAACCCTATTGAAATTCAGTTAAATCGAAAAATATTTAGTATCAGTTATTGCCCTTGTGTTTGAAAACGCGTTCAATTTTAGCTTGTAAGCACTCTAGAAAGAACAATTCTTAATGGATTTTGATAAAACTTGGCTTGAGTATTTGTTTTTACCCAAGGATGAACTTTATTGAAAATCAAATAAATCGAAATATATTTAGTGTCAGTTATAGCCCTTGTTCTTGAAAACGCGTTCAATTTTAGCTTGTAAACACTCTAGAAAGAACAATTTTTAATGGATTTTGATGTAACTTGGCTGGAGTATTTGTTGTCTCCCAAGGATGAACTCTATTGAAAATCGAAAAATATTTAGTACAAGTTATTGCCCTTGTTTTTGAAAACGCGTTCAATTTAACTCGTAAACACTCTAGAAAGAACAATTTTAAAAGGATTTTGATGAAACTTGCTTTTAGTATTTGTTTTCTAAGAAGGATAAACCCTATTGAA
Organism: Nipponacmea schrenckii; assembly: GCA_030562195.1. NCBI lineage: Eukaryota > Metazoa > Mollusca > Gastropoda > Lottiidae > Nipponacmea > Nipponacmea schrenckii. Next base: position 14,157,990 of record CM060202.1, read on the forward strand.
AATCAGATAAATCGAAAAATATTTAGTGTCAGTTATTGGGCCTGTTTTCAAAATCGCTTTCAACTTTTGGCTTGTGAACACTCTAAACATTCATTTTTGACAAAACTCGCTGAAATTGTTTAATATCAACCAAGGATGAGCCTTATTAAGAATTAAAAATATCAAAATATTATTAAGGGTGAACCCTATTGCAAATCATAAAAATACCGAAAAATATTTAATGAGTTGAGTTATGTACAATTCTTGACAGTTTTTAATGAAACTAGAGACCCTAGAAAAAAATATATGGTGGAAGGTTGAATATTTCATTCCACTTTTGTTACCTTACTGAAAAGTTTTTATTTGAAATAAATGCTGCCAGTGGGCGTATATTACCTTGCCTGGCAAGCTATCTTATAAACAAATTGTAGGTTGAAAATCTGTCCATTCATGCACATGTACTTGTGTATTTTTAAACAAATTGTACGTGGAGTATTGTATATTTATTTTGTGGTCATGTACTTGATCGCCGGAACATATATCTGTCCATTTGATACACATGTACTTGTGTATTTTTAGTATTTCAGACGAATTGTATATTGAGATATTATGTATTTTCGATTTTATTTTCTTTTTTTTTCTTTCTTTTTTTTTTTTTTTTTTTTTTTTTTTTTTTCCAATGTATTGCCCCATGGGCTGAATGTGAGACAGGACCATGTCCTTGTGTATTGGGCCTAATTCTGACCCATGTAAAATAAAGAGTTTATTATTATTATTATTATTATTATTAATCTTATGCTGGGTTCATATTTACCCCATTTTCAAAGTGGCAGATTGATTTTTGGTGATAACATGTTTTTCCTTACATTAATAACATGTAGAGCTAATATTATAGTATGAGGTTGCTGCTGTGGCTCAGTGGGTTAGATGATTGCTAGCTCTACTGAGGGTCCAGGGTTCATTTCAGGCAAAGGTTGAGATTTTAATGATGCAAGTTGGAGGTGCTGACATGAAAAAAGCATCTAGTAGTTTGGATGGGATAATAAAGTGAGGTCCCATGTTCTACAGGTGATGCACATTGAAGATCACTCAACAGTTTGAAATCACAAAAGGAGAAGGCTAATGCCACCATCATAGGCAAAATTTTCATTCCTGCAAGGCATTGCTGCCTTCATTGGCAGAAGAATATGACATAAAGCTCCATTTCATTTCATATTAATTTAAAGTGTTATAAGAGATACTCTCCTAAAGAAGCACTGGCCTAGGTCACAAATAGAAATTTGAAATTTTTCAGTTTATATCAATTTGATAAGAAATTATCTACTTCTGAAGAGAGACAGTCAACAATGAATCTAACTAATTTCATTCTTTGCATTGCATGAAGTTTTGTTTCTTCTATTTATAACAAAGAGGAATTTGTTTTAGGTTCGCCAAGAATTAATGGTGATTTAAAAGATGAAGTAAAGAATAGACTAGGTGAAGAAGTAACATTACTAATTGATGTTATAGCCTATCCTAAACCTAGTTTTAAATGGATACAAGAATCAACTGGACAAGAATTAACATCAGATAAAACTCAACAAGTATCTACCTATAATTATATTTCTAGTCTAACATTTACAATACAACAATCATCATTTGGTAACTACATTGTAACTGTTACTAATGGTATAGGTGATGATAAAAGTTACACTATAAAACTTATTGATGGAGGTATGTTGTATTCAGATTTTGGGGAGGGAATTGTATAGTCTTTAGGATGGAAAGTAGTGTAATGAGTCCAACACACAGAAAAGCATATATATAAAGCATATACCCAGATCTACATCTTAATCAAATTTATTGTAATCTAGAAATTTACAAATCTAATTGGAAATTCAGTGATTTTAAGAATCATAAATACGAGAATATTTCAAAAAGTTTAGACTTAAGTATCTAGTAATATTAGACAATGATAACTATATGATAGTGTAGCTTATTGTGTTTCTCCTGCATTTGAAACCCAGGCTGTTTATTTGACCATTTATGTGGGACATGTTAAAAAAAAAATAAGTCTAGTTGGTCAACTGATTTAGGTCATTAGGGTATAACCCGTAAGATCAACAATGAATTTATGTACTAAAAGATAACACGATTATCCCTGTTTGTTAAATCTTATAATAATCCAGTGATATTTTAATTGGTCACCATTTATTGATGTTACTCTATAACAAGTGTATATTATGATAATTATTTTCCAATTTCACCACTACCAAATGTAAGCATGGGGAAGAAAATGTGGACCCTCAAATAGACTTTTTGTCGATAGCTTTCTGGGCATTAAAAATTCTTCTTTTACCAGTAACACAGTTGACAAAAAGTTCAATTCAAAGTTATTTAGGATTGAAATTTAAACATATAAAGGAAAATAGTTGAAATTGACATCCAGTTAGAGACCTCCAAACCATTCTAGGGCCAAAATTAATCCAGAAAATGAAAAAGCACTGAGCTGTGTGAAAGTTTTTGACCTGACTGAATCAATATTCAAGGTTTATGGGAAGGATTGTCTGAGTTAAACATATATCAGCCGCTTAAATCAAACTCTATGTTAAATTAATTAATGATTAAATGAACTGAAAGGTGTGCGTGGGTGTTTTAGGGTGAAAGGAAATGGGGAAGTTCAATATGAGTAATGTATTTTCAAGAAAGAAATGTTAAATTTTTGTAGAAAAATAATAGAAAAACCAATAAAAGATTTCACAGCTATTTCTTTTATTAAGTGGGTTCAAAACTTTTTAAAATATCTCTAAAATTAGACTTAACAATGTGATAGAAAAATTGTGATACAATCTAAAGTTCCAAAAAATCATTAGTTAAAGCCAAGTTCAAGGACAGGATACACTACTGAAAACATAATTCTTTAAATAGCACCTTTATCCAAATATGAAGAGGGGTTTTGTGAAATAGGTCAATCTTGATACCTGTCGAATACATATTATATTACAGATCCAAAAATATCTGAGCCACCATCAGAATTAAATATTCCTGCTGTTTTTGGTGGAATAGGAGCTGCTGTTGTTATTATTACAATAGTTATTGTGGTTGTAATTGTTATTAAGAAAAGTAAGTGAACACTTTTATCACCGAATGTAATAGACGAATATCTTTCAAGAGCCTTTTCTCCCCAGAAACCACAAACACAGTTACGTAACTTGTCATAATGCAGCTCAAATTTGATAAATATGAGATTTTTAACTAATTTCAATATGTATATTTTCAGGAAGAAATCAGGAACCTGAGTAAGTGCTATTGATTTTATTTCTTTATAATTTGGTTTGAGTACTTGTGATTGATAAAAAATGTTGCATAAAGTTGGTTAACCAAATGTGGACATTGCTTGTTGAAAGTTAAAGTGTGTCACATGACATGCACGTTGGTGTTGTATATTGTGCTGGCTTCTTATTGTTTATCAAGAAAAACTTCTTTTGGCCTTTTCACTCAATGTTTAGCACCTTGTTTTTTTTTTTTTTGTATGCATGCCTTAAACTGACCATTTGTATCATCGAACTCATTTATGAATAATTTTTTGGGGTTTGGGGTTTGTCATGTACCCTTTTGGTTTGATTAAATAGATTATCCACTCTAAAAGATGGTTTCCAGCATTGTATACATTTTCAAGCTTGTTTTTTTCTTAAAATTGATCTTACTTATCCACAATCCTATGTATAAAGATGCAGTCAGACATAAGGTAAAGAATTTATCCGATTGATTTTTCTTAACATTAAGGTCTATACTTTTTTTCCTATAAAAGGAGAAATACTAAACATCACAGTGTAGTAAATAAGAGAATGTGTAAATGCTGCAATCCATCTTTTAAATTTAGTTTTATCATTTGATATCCACAAAGTAATTTTGATCTTTATGTTTGATATTTGATTTTAGTTCACCAACCACTTCCCCGAAAAACCAGCGTCTTGGTAATGGCTTTTTCACAATATTATTTTAATTATGTTATCTCTTTGTAATAACGTGCATGTATGGTGTTTGATTGTATAAATTTCAGTTTATGTCATTCCACAAAGAAAATGAGGAATTATTTTGTTGCTGTTTGTAATCAACCTGCCTAATGCAGGTTATTTCCATTATACAATAAATTTGAAAAATAGAAGCCAGAATTTGTTTAAAATTTTTCCTTGTAAGCTACATGTAATACCAAATTTTATTTTGATTTTTAGAAATAATTCCAAATGAATTGTATGAGAGTAGTGATGTTGTAAGACAGAGAGGAGCCCAGGACAATCCTGCTAGTAAGTTAAGCTACATGTACCTCTTGATTATTTAATTCACCATATACAATAGCATTGTATAATTGCTGATTGTAATAACACTTTTCACAACTACAAAGCCAATTTTAGAGTTACCGGTAATACAAACTATAAGGTTAAAGACAATATTTATTTGTAATGTTATTTAAAAGTTTGTAAATACTAGCAACTATTTTATGTGCCTTGATGTCACCATGCCAACCAACACTAATACTATAAATCTTTCTTGAACCCAATAAACTAATATTATTTTATTGTATGATTCACAATGTAACGTAAGCTTAATTTAATGTAATATAGACTATTGACACATAACTTGGCAAACTTTCAAATTAACAATACTTCCCCTTTCAATTTTATCAAATCCGTGAGACTACTTCCTGCTTAACAGGGAAGTAATGAATGATAAGTCCTGATATAATACTTACCGGTATTTAAGTTGACTTTTATTATATGCTCACATGAAAATGTTGATAAATCATAACTATATCCTGTATTGTTGAACTCAAAGAGATCATAAAGGACTTGATAAACCATGATACTTTTAGTTACGCCCTAGGCTCCAAATTTTAAATTAAAACCTTCAGAAAAAGTAGTTGGTGTTTATTTTGCTAAAATATGTAAATTTATGAATGTTAAAAGAGAACCTTTAGATCATATAAGTGTTAAAAGAAATGTAACACGTTTCCCCTAGATTTTAGTGTACAGTTTTCATAAATTTGAAAAAAGACAAATACTCCCTTGAAGGAAAAATAGTTTTTAGTGTTTTTTTTTCTTCCATATATCACTCACTATATTTATTGTACAATGCTTTAATTGTGGCTTTATTGTGCTTTTATTAATATAGTGGAAATCCTGGAAAATGATCTGTATGCAGGCAGTGATGCTATTTTTGGTAAAAATCCAGATGTAGTTCCAAAAGGTAAATCGGTTCTTAACAAAATTGAGAACATTTTGATATATTGATAACAAGCAAAAAAAGAGATGTGAACATATTTCCATTGTAATCTATATATTTATATATATATATCTTAATATTCTCAGAAAGTAAAATGTTTTAGATACTTTCTTAATTATTATATTACATGTAGTGTTTTGTATTTGTCACCTGCAACTTAATATCTTGCAAGCTTTGTTATGACTTGTTAACATTAAACATGAGGCTATAATGGATAAAGAAAATCAAAATTTGATGATAAGACAATAAAAATATTTTGTCAGTTATTATGTGTTTTGGAATTTTGAACTCTAAAACATCAGTTTTATATGCCCACATATTGATGACAGTGAAAAAAATATTAAAAGGAGTGTTGACACAATAGAGAGCTGGTTCTTGATGGATTTTGATGAAAATTGGTAAGAATCCAAATGAAAGTCAAATATCAAATAAATGAACTATTGCCCTTGTTCATTGATGAACCCCCTATTGCAAATGATACAAATAATCAATATGAATTATTTCCCTTAATGTTCTTGTTAACATGTTCAATTTTTTGTATGGACATTGCACATACATTAACTCAATTCTATATGGGTAAAAAAATTTTGCCATTTTTTTTTGTATTAGAAGATGGATATCTACCATGAAGCTTTTCTGACATATCTTCTGCAGAACAACAAGGAGATTGTAAAGTACAATAAATTTTATTGAATATTATATTTTTGAAAATCTTTAGTTAACAAGAATGAAGAAGGAGGAATATTTGCTCAGTCAAATAACATGGTTCCTAAAGCAGAACCCGTATATGGACAAGTTAATAAACCAAAGAAGCCCAAAGCTACAAAGAAGAAAGAAGTGACTAAGAAACCACCTAAACCAGACAAACCACCACCTGTTCCTGGCAAAATAGGTTATTTCCCTTAAACTTTGTCTTCTTTTTACCATATATGAAATTAATTTTACCTTTGTTTTATTGCAATGGCACTATTTAATTGATCAGAGCTTATCTTCTGCTACCTAACCTGACTTTAAAGATATTTCAATGCTGATCAGATTGACTCCTAAGGATTGTTTTTGGTAATCCAGGACATTTCTGCAGTAGGAATTCTAAATTAAGACCATTTAGCAAAGTTTTAACAAAGTTTCAAATGTTAGATTTTCCTTCTTACCTCATTAGACTTTAATTCTTCTAATTGCAGGCGAGGGTAACAACAATGAAGGTAAGATTTGTTTTTATTCTTCACTAAAAATATATCTTTATGACCATTTCACTTTCGACACCCTACAGTTTGATGCATATATCCTGACATTTCAAGCTTTAATTGAGAATTTATCATCTGGTCCTTGGGACAAACTTCTTGTCATTGATCATTCTAGATTAGTTGTTTTCATCTAGGTAGGACTTGGTTGACTTAAATAATAGGAAAGATGACTTATTCATGATCAATATTGACTGAGATTAGTACTTTCAGACCTTTTTTTTTTTCAGCCAATTGTGTATTGAAATATTGTATATTTGAAACATGAACACGATTGCAGGAAAATATGTATGAGACCATCTAATACACATGTACTTTTATTTTTAAACGAATTGTGCATTGAAATATTGTGTATTTGGGTTTTGTTTATTTTCCCCCGTAGGCTGAATGTTTCTGATCCATATAAAGTAAAGAGTTTATTGCATTGTTTTCGAAATGAAATTTTTTTTCTCTCTTTCTGGTCATGCTCCCCAGCCATAACAGATAACTGGAATTACCTCATATAATCTGGCATGATGTTTTAACAGGACTTATTGCTCATTGTTGTTTAATGTAAAATTACTCATTTCTGGCCAACTGGAAATAACTTAGACATCACAAAGTTTATTTTTGTTTATTAACCTATGTCTCAATTTTTGCTCTGACTTTTTGATTTATGAATTTAACACCAATATTTTCAGGTGTATACCAGAATACAGGCGCTATAGGAAAAGAGGTAATAACCTGAAATTGAATCCATTATAAGTTTTTAATGTCCAATTGAAAAATTTTTACTATGAATTTTTGCCCTTGGATTTTGACTTAACTTAGTATAAATATTAATAAAAATATTCTATGCAAATATATATGGCTATTTTCACCAGTAAATATACCTGGCACACTTTAATCAGAAATCAGTGAATAACTAACATAATATTGAAAAGGTACAAGTAGGGTCTAATGGATGACGCTTCACATGCTATAAGTAAAACAGCTGGATCTTCCAGGTCTTAATAAATTTTAGTTGTCCATTTACATTTTTTGAATGGATCCGCTTGCTCAAAATTAAATAAGTCTAAAAGGAATATAATTATAGTTTTGCTAATCTGTTTTATCATACTTCAGAAGAAAAGAAATGTTGAAGGTCTGAATTATGCAGATGTGGTATTTTCAAACAAGAAACCAACCAAAAATATCCAAGGAAAGAAGGAAGAAACAGTGTATGTGGAAATAGATCCAAAGAAAAGGGGGAAACCACTTCCTAAAGAAGACGACAGTGATTAATATTCAGTTCTAGATATTATTTATGACCAATGTCTTCCAGCAACTACAAACTAGGAATTTCTTTACTTGAATTATTGTCTTAAGACCCAATTTTTTGGCCTTGTTTATTTCAGATTCAAAATATTTTTTATTCTGTTATCAGTATCTACCACAAAATTACAATCTATAATTAATATAAATCCAATGTCAGTAGCAAATAAGGAGCATAATTTTGCATATAATATATAAATGATAATTGAATATAAATAAACTTTTGAACAAAACTCATTTCTTATAGTAACCTATAAATAATTACAAATTGCAGTTAGACAATATTGTATATTGTATGCTAGTTTTTGATACACTGAAGAATTTCACATCTGGTCAATTTAAATTTTAACTAAAAACTGTGTTTTCTACTGACTAACATTTATTATAGTATTACACAATATTTATTGGGAAATGCATAAATTTACAAGATAAGGTATATTATGTAATTTACCTGACATCTGACTGATCTGTGATTTTACTACAACTTCAGTATTTTTTGATTGTTTGTTACTTATTTTATTTTCCATTATCATATTATTGAAATACTATAATTACTAATGTACTGGCCTTGTTTTCAACTTTCTAAATGTAGATTTTTCTTATAATCTTCCTGTTCTCCTGCAATTCCATTATAAACTAATTGAAAGTGACACTCCACTAATTAATATTTTTTGTGTACAGTATTAAATATGTAATAATAATAACAATATATACCTGTAGAAGTTTGATAATTGCTTTAAGAATTTTAATCAAATAATTTAATCCATTCTGAAAAAAATACAAAATTTAAAATAATGGAGTATCCTTCAAAAGGAAATTTTTATAAAAACAATTCATTACTATTTGAAAAACAAATTATGTTTAAGAAATAAATCAACAAGAATTTTTTTTATGACATTTAGCATTATATTTACTAATATTTTTGAAAAGCTTACATTATATTTTTATACATTGTATTATATGCTAGGCATCTTTTTTATATTTTTATTATTCATATTTTACTAATAATATATCTTTTAAAAATTTTATTTTCATAACATTCCAAATAGTGTTAGTTGATTTGAAAAATTTACACATAATATTCCTTGCAATATATACTTGAATTACTTTCAAAGTACTTGAGCTCAAATTTTACAAATATTACTCTAAGTTTTCCAAAGTTTACTTATTGTTTTTGATGTTGGTCAATGCTATGAAAATTGGTGTAAAACTTTTTAAAAGATACTATATACATCTATTGTTTTAGTAAGCAGCTTAAACTAGTTTTGGTGTTGGGATTCACAATGACTCAAAATTTTTAATTGAAAGTTATGGAATAGTTATAATACATATTTCTTCACAATAAGGCGGTTATTTTGTAGTTCAAAACTTTAAATGAACCTTTTAAATGGTTTTGGTGTTAAAAGATGCACTTAAGGATTTCTCAGAGAGAACTTTCAAAATGTCAATTTATTTTAAAAATTTTTTCCAAAGACTTTGTGTTTCAACCTATAACGACTTATCTGACTTACAGATGGAATGAATTCACTTATTTCATAAAAATGGGACTTTCTCAGTCTTGGGTTATGAAAATATACATATTATTTTAATCACATTTTTTTTTTTAGATTTTGAGTTTTGGAAGAGTAACTTGACAATTGAAGCAATCAATATGTTTTTCTAATATTTTGTTTATTTTTTTACAAGTATTTTGCATATAACTTACCTGTTAGAATAACTCTCTAGTGCTGCTTTCATTACTTTTTGTTGTTAAGTTTTTTAAGGCCTTTCAAAAATAATTTAAATTTAATTTTTTGTTCTTTGTATGTGGACATTGATGTGAAAGATTTACTTATATACATATATATTCATCTTACAATAATGTTCTTTTTGCCTCACAAATATAATTAATTCCTAAACCTCAATAAATATGAACAGTTTGATTGGTCAGCCAGAATACCATGAAAGGAACAATGAAATTTATTTAAATCTAACAGGTATCACATTATGTTGAATTGTTGTCAATAATATTCCTTACATAAATATGTATTGAAGTCATTGGCTATATTTGAATTTTAGAATTTTTTTTCAAATATTTACGTGATTTATCCTTTTCAATTAAAAAATATGATTCTGGTAAATGCACTTTTTTCCATTATTCTATCTTGTAGACTAGTCATAATATATGTATAACAATTAATTTAATTATTTTATTAAGCTTATAATTAATATATAGCTATTTATATTTTGCATTGTTTTAGCATGATCTATAATTCCTTTAAAAAATTTTTTTTTTTTGCTTAACAACAAAATTTGCAATACTAAATGTTGAATTTAAGGATTTATAATGAGAAAAAGCTAAAAAAATTATGTTTTAAATCTAAATTTTTTTTTATATTTCTAATACTTTTTGTTATTGTTTATGCAATTTTTATAGACCCATCCATTAATGTGGCGGTATATAGCTGTCACCCCTGTCTATCTGTCAAAATTTATTGTGGACACAATTGATGGTTTCTTGATCGATTTTGAAGTAACTTGGTATATGTGTTTGTTTATAACCCAAGGATATGAACCCTATTTAAAATCAAACAAATGAATAAAAAGAATTGATATGAGTTAATGAACTTGTTCTTGAATTCTTTGTGATAGACATTCTTTGAAATCTTGACAGATTTTGATGAAACTTGGTGTGAGTGTTTGTAAGAATCCAGTATGAACCCTATTGAAAATCAGACTAGCCATGTTCTTCAAAATGCGTTGAATTGAGAGCTAGTTTCTTTGTAGATTTAAATGAAACTTGGTGTGAGTGTTCCTAATCACCCAAGGATGAATCTGTTGAATACAAATTATTATTTACCGATAGTCTCTTGTCAACCCGTTCTGTACATAAAGTTTTGTAAGAAAGATTAACACATACCAAAATTTACCTTGTTCGTGGCTAAAGCTTGTCGGTACCATACAAATATTCCCACATGACATTCTCTCTTCTATTTTATTTATACGCCCACATGGAAATAAGGGTGTAAATTGTCCTGTCCGTTTGTCAGCATTTTTAGTGAGCAAACTGGAACCTACAGTTAATCTGATTTTAATGAAACTTGTTGTGATGATATGTATTGATGAGATCTTGGAAAAGTTGAATTTAATGAACACACTCTTGCGTTATGTTCTTGATTTAATCAAACCGTGACCAAATTTGTTTGTGAGCACAATACAGGTTTAAAACTGATAAAATTGGGAGTGGTCATATTCATTGATGAAATCTTAGACAAACTTTACATCCTTTCTTGAGACATTGCTCTTGGCTTAAAAACTTGAGTGTTGTCAGAAAGGGGACTACAGTTTTCATCTGATTTCAATGAAATTCTATTTGATCATATGCAATATAAAAGGTTTATTATTATTTTTTTGCCTCTTAAAAACGCGTCAAAATTTGTAGAAGCTGTTTTTACTGATTTGTTTAGTAAGTAAATTTCAAGTTTATCAAAATTTATTTGAGAGCACAACAGATTTTAATTTTTAATCGGTTTTAATAAAATATAATGTGATCAAGTTCGAATTTTACGATTTTTTGATGAACGGAATTTGAGATAGTGCCTCTGTAAAAAAAAAATGTCTTTTTGAGCTCCATAGAAACAACATCTTTCAACTGATTTTTAAAAAATTCGCTATGAAAGACTTACATTATATATTTATGAGATTTTTGACAAAGTTAGAATTTAATTAGGGGAGGGGAGTATATAGCTGTCTTTTACTATTTTTAGTATGCTTAATAATTATTTTTATATATATTTTGCTTTAATAATAAAACATAGTTTTGTTATGGCCTTTGTTTTATTTTTAAATTATCACTAGGGAGCACAGGTACGAGCTCACAGGATAGTAGGTGCCTATGAGTCTGACCTTCACTCTTTATAATACATATCGGTCGACCAGCAAAAAAAACCCAAATGTTGCTTTTCTGTAATTTTTTTATACGCCCACATGAAATGAGGGCGTTTATTGTCGTCACTCATTTCCGTCCGTCTGTCCTCCGTTGCTCGTAGACACTCTAGAAGACTCAATTCTTCGAGGATTGTAATAGAACTTCATTTGAGTGTTTATGATCACACAAGGATGAATCGGGAAAAGTATGAGTTATTATCCTTGTTCTTGAAAGGCTCTTAAACACTATAGAATGTGCAATTCTTTATTTTGATGAAACTTTGTGAGAGTGTGTTATAACTCAAAAGTAAACCCTATTGAAAATCAGCAAAATTGAAAAATATTCAGTATGAGTTACTGCTCTTGTTCTTGAAAAGGCGTTCAATTTTAGCTTGTCAACACTCTAGGAAGAACAAATCTGAATGGATTTCGACGAAAGTTGGCTTGCGTATTGTTATCACCCACGGATGAACCATATTGGGAATCAGTTAAATCGAAAAATATCACGTATCAGTTATTGCCCTTGTTCTTGAAAACGCGTTTGATTTTTGGCTCGTAAATACTCTACAAGGCACAATCTTGACCGATATTGACAAAATTTGGCATGAGTATTTGTAATCACCAAAAGATAAACCCTATTGAAAATCAGATAAGTCGAAAAATATTTAGTATCAGTTATTGCCCTTGTTCTTGAAAACGCGTTCGATTTTTGGCTCGTAAACACTCTACAAGGCACAATCTTGGCCGATTTTGAGAAAATTTGGCTTGAGTATTTGTAATCACCAAAAGATAAATCTTATTGAAAATCAGTATAAATCGCAAAATATTTAATATCACTCCTAAAAACTATAAATGCACAATGCTTTACATATTTCGACAGAACTTGCTGAAATTGTTAATTATCATCCAAGGGTGAACCCTATTAAAAATGAAAAAAATATCGCAGAATATTTAATACGAAATATTGCCCATGTTCTTTAAAGCGCGATCGTTTTTTTGCTTTGGTTTTGGTAAACACTCTACAAGGCATAATTCCTTACGGATTTTTATGAATTTTGTTGAAATTGTTTGTTATGTCACTCAAGATTGGAGCCTTTTAATGATCTGAAAACAATGAAAATATTTAATGAGCTATTGCCTTGTTATTCGGTATAATTAATAATATGTAATATTGTACATTTATCACCCTAGAAAAGAAGTACATGTATATGATTGAAGGTTGAATATTTCATTTTTTATTCAATATCAATGCCGTCTGTTGGCGTATATTGCCTTGCTCGCCAAGCTATCTTTTCCAAGTGACAACAATTTAAATATACGTTTATTAAGGAAATAAAGGGGGTCACTCGGGGAACTCATAGGCAATGATTATAGACTATCTTGTCCACACGTAGGCCTACCTGTGTTAGAGAATTATAAGCTCTTCCTTCTGGCAGAGTTGGTATCAGAATTTTAAAAAAAACGCCAACCAGAAAGTAATGATATAAAGAGATAAATTATCTCACCCAAGTAAACACAAACACAAAAGTAGTTTTGGATGGAAATTGAAGTTAGAAAAATGACAACAAATGGGAACAAAAGTTAATATTCTATATAGTTTATTTCAGTTTATTTTACTATTTAAAAATTGTTTAAAACATTTGTGAAAAGGTTGTATTAAACAAAGATTTCTGCTTAGAAACGAAACAGCCTCCGCATCCGGGGGACGCTATCTTATCTATAAGTGACATTGCCTCTAGAATCATGGACATATAAATAGGTTAGAAAGATTTCCACTAATTCAAGTCTTTCTTCTATTCTTTGGGAATAAGAATGGAACCAATTGAAAATGAAACTTAAAAACCAGAGCCCAGATTTACACAAGACGCTCACAAATCGTGGAATAAAATTGCAATTTCTTGATGTCGCTCTCTGATTACACGAAGAGTTAAACGAAGAGTCAGGCGGTTGTAAAACGTTGAAAAATGTGAGCATCTAATCTAGGACCCAAGCTCAAAGATGTATAAAAATGAATATAATGAAAGGTTAGCAAAGAATATATGGAACGTAAATATATTAAAGTCAGTAACAACACCACATTATCCATTGTTTTGTTAACTTGTTTCGTCTTTACTTATATATATATTCTTGTTAACCTTTCATTATATTCATTGCTTGATAAAGACCAGAGAACGCTGGTTGAAACGTCGCTCAATTAAAGTTAGTAATTGTATTCCATAAGAATTTGTTTATCTTCATCAAACACCTTTACTAAGTGCCATTTAAAGATTATGTTTTTGAATCAGTTTGAATACCTTCCTTTGCTCTACAAGTTCGCATAAGTAGGCACCTTTGGCAAAACCACCATTCACTGAACTTCTCGGATAATAATCGATAGAACCTAAAATCGACTTTTCTAAATGCAAAGCGAAGACAAACTGACACAGAGTTGGGACGGAGGTGGACAAATTAAATATAAGTGAACCCTCTTATTAGCTCAACATTATAGGTTAACAGATTTAATATATTTACCACAGGACTGATACAGTTTTTACCAATTGTCCTTTGGTACTTTCATAAAAAGTAATGTTGATAAAATAAACGAATAACCTACTTACAACGACATTTTTCTGTTTGTATTTCGCTTAACATTTTTTTTTTATTCACACCATATAAAGAACCATAAAATCAATTTGATACAAAAATTCAAAAAGAAGCAAATTGAAAATAGTAACTGACATAAAACATAAGCTGGCATTAGTGAGAATGTTAATACCGTATCACCTATTCATATTTCTTCCAGAATTATGAATATCGTTCTCATAAACTTCAGGACGAGTATGTAAGTCTTCATATTATGTTCTATCTGTAAGACAGAAATAATTTCAGAATTATATTTGGGTTTAATAATGATAATAATTTCAGTCAAAGTAATAATAATAAAAACAGTCTCAAACGTTAAATTATTATGTAAGTAAAAATTGACACTTCATCGTGAATTGATTCGGAAAGGAAGCGTTAAAACATCTTAACCCTATGACTGACTGCGTGTTTACTAACGACAATGTTCAATGCCAATAGTTTAAACTTAGGAGTGGAGACTTATCTATGGCCTACTACTTAATATGAACAGGTTGTAGCTGATAAAAAAAAAGCAGTATAGACATACGAACCACATTTGAAATTTGTGGTATTATAATTGTAATATATATTTGAAAAAAAATTACCTTCCAGAGTTCTATTAGAAAATGTTGCATAACTGAAAAGTAAGACAATGATTTAAACCTCTCGAGACAGTAGGCTATACAAAAATACTGTCGTAAAAATGGAATGACATGTACATTGATATAGGATTTCACATGAGAATATATCAGAAACAAATATAACCCACCCTTCTTCGGATAATTTCTTCTTGACTATAAAAAAATGAAATGAAATGAATGGAGTTTTACGCCCTACTCTTTTGCACGTTATAGGCTAATGAAGATGGGCAACGCCATGCAGAGTGTGATGAGGGAAACTTTACCAGTCGTACATTAGCTTACTCTGTTTGCGATTTCCAACTGTAGTGGGATCTGTTACGTGCACAGCCTGTAGCACGGTTTATTGTCCCATCCGAACGACTAGACGCTTTTCCATGTCAGTCCCTCCGACCTGAATCACTGAAGTGATGATAGTTTCTGTTAAATTGATAAAGAAAAGTGGCAGTTAGCTTCTATCAAAGTTATATGTGTAACTGTTATTGAATGTTGCTATATGTTTTCGATTCTATCATTTATTTTGGTTGTATGAAGCCCGTAGACTTAATTGGTTTGAGAGGCAAGTAAATATATCCGGATGAGTAATGGAGAATGGTGTTGTGAAATTGGTCAGATTGCCTATGTCCTATAGTGGTCTTTTAATGATTTCTCAATTATTTATAATAATTATATTCAATACCTGGATGATATTTTCTATAAATAAATATTGTCAGTAAAACCAGAAATAAACAAACAACAGATATTCCAATACCAATTCCAATACCAATTCCAATGCCAGTACCTAAACCTTCTTGGTTGCCTGAATCTGTGGAATAAATTAATTTAGTCAATACATTTAAAGACAGTTTTTCGCATTTTAAAGAGTCAAATCCATCGAACTATTTGATTATTGATGTTTATAGAGTACTCTTAATTAAATAGAAAGGAGAATACAAAAAATTAAATCCACTTAATGCCGCTTAATTTAGACTGCATTGTCATGTTTGAATTGACTGGCCACAATATAATATTTTCTATATTATGTTCTAAATCTGGAAACAGAAACGGAAATTAAAACTGATTTAAATTAATTCATTATCTTTTTTGCAAAAGACAATTTAAATAAAGTACCTTTTTCAATGATTTTAATTCCCCAGGTTTTTACCCTGGTTTCACCATTAATAATATTTTGTACAGTAATAATATAATAACCAAACGATGACTTGTCTAATATCAACTCTAATGTGGATATAAAATTATTATCAGAAACTTTCTCAGTTTTAGCAAAGGGATATTCTACATCAGATATCAGTTGTTTCCATACAAAACTCGGTTCAGGATAAGCTTCTATATTTATTCTCAATAAAACCGTCTCTGCAATTTTTCCCTTGATTTCTTTCTTCGGTTTTTCTTTAAGTATCGGTTGACCTAATAAACAGAAATGTTGAAAATAGCGATGGCCTTCGTAACACGCCCACATTTATAATAGCAGCCAATTTGTCCGGGAGTTTGACAAAAGTTATTGGTAAATTAGGGATTTCACTGATTTTAAAGTAAAGTTCATCCTAGGATGATCAAGAACAATCCCACCAAGTTTCATCCAAATCCATAAAAAACAGCTTTTTATCGTGTCCACAAAGAATTCAAGAACAAAGGCAAACGCGTTTTCAAGAAGAAGGCTAATAACTCATATTAAATATATAATTGGTCTGATTTTCAATAGGGTTTATTTGATTGATTTAAAAATATCTTATTGAAATAGTCAAATGGATTTGGTACAAGGTAAAAAAAACCCTAATCAAAACCATCTCCATGGAACAAAATTAGTTAATTCAGTTTTTAGAATTCTAAAGAGCCTCAGTATCACCAACGCCACACTCATACCACACTTCGCAACAGTATTCTAATATGCATCTTATATTGCTTAAAGTTTTCCGGGATAGTTGATAGTTCAGTTTTCTTAAGATATTTAATAATTTTGACGCAGAATTACAAATATTTTGTATGTGACTATTCCATTTAATGTCAGATGAGAACGTAACACCAAGGTGCTTATGAGATTTTATGATTTCGAATCGTTCATTGCCAAAAACAAATGTTCGTGTAATTTGATTTGTTTGTGAAAAAGATAACTTTTTTCTTTGGATTAATTTTGACCATCCAGATTGACGTCCATCTATCTAGTGATAAGAGATCTGTATTTAAAGAAGTTTCTATGTCAGTGATTGATGGTTGATTACACCCAATCCCAGTATCATCAGCAAATGGACGCGATATGATTTGTAATGTGTCATCGATGTCATTCAAATAAATTAAAAAGAAAACGGGCCAAGTACAAAACCATGTGGAAAAAAAGTGATAATTCTGATCAAACTTTATTTCCTACAAAAACACGTTGACGACGTCCATTTACAACTATCAAACCAGCGCATGATATTGTCATTCATGTTCCATACTTATGCAGTTTAAAAATCAGACCGCGAAGATAGACACGGTCAAAAGCCTTTGATATGTCGCAGAATGTGAAGTATGAGTATTATTTCTGATCAAGGGCATTAACAATATCATTGTAGACTTCTAAAAACTGATAAACCGGCAAATACGATGGATTTAGATGGATGTTTAGATAATAGTATATTGAATATATATATACTTACATCTAATATTCAATGGTAAAGATTTAGTATTTGTTAGGCCAATACCATTATTAGCTGTACATAGACTACAGTATATTGACTAAATATATACTTACATTTAATATTCAATGGTAAAGATTTAGTATTTGTTAGACCAATACCATTATTAGCTGTACATGTATAGATTCCTGTATCCTGACATTTAGCCTGAGTTAGTTTCCACTGTTGACCAGTGTCAGTATCAGTGCTAGTAGAAGATGACCAGGTTATAGTAGATACTGGTTTACTATCAACATTACAGTTAAATGTAACATCAGAACCTTCATCAGCTTCGTTATTTACAGCATCAGATGTTATACTGGTTATATCTGGTTGATCTAAATGAAAGTAAAGCACACAGATTTTCAATGTTTGAAAGTAATTTCGTCACATATTTCGTTGGTCTGTACATATCTAACTAACGATTTAGTTATGTAACAATTAATACCGTGCTATACTTACAATGTACATTAACCAGTATAGATTTAGATCTTGTTTTAGGGTTGGTATTTTTAATATTGGTAGCTTCACATGTATAGTTTCCTTCTTGATTTCTTTTTATTTGAGTCAATACAAGATCTTTAGTTGATGATGAAACTGCTCCAGTCCATTTATAATTACTTTTATGACAATCAGTTAAACATGTTATAGTTTGATTTCTACCTTCTATTATATTGATACTTGTTATATCAGGTGAGAAAGTAAGTTCATCAGGACCATCTGAAATAATAACAATCAGTTAAACATGTTATAGTTTGATTTCTACCTCCTATTATATCGATATTTTTTACATCTGGCGAGAAAGTTAGTTCTTCGGGACCATCTGAAATAATAACAATCAGTTAAACATGTTATAGTTTGATTTCTACCTTCTACTACATTGATGACTTGTTAAATAATTTTGGTCAGCTCCCATAAAAAAAGTTCGAAAAAAAAAAAATAGAATCCTGTATTTCTCAAGATTCGAATGCGCTGATATTCCAATCAAAATGTTAATCCTTTTGTAAATTAATCAATTTCTGCTAACCGAAGAAGGTTTTCAGAGAGGACAATTGGTCAGGCTAAATTCTCACTAGCCGTGCCGCTCAGCTCCCAAGGCCCCCAATCTATCAGGACCATTTGAAATAATAAAATCCATTAAAAAGTATAATAAACAAATACATATATATGACATATATATTGCGCCAATCCTATCCACATTTCTTGTAGACACAATAGAGGCTAAATATCAATAAAACTTGGTATGTATGTACATGTATATATTGATATTGATATATCGAATCTGGCAATAATCAGTTGAACGGTTTTAAAGTTATTGTCCCTGACTTGTAGACTCTATATAATTAACAATATTGTTAACCAATCTTGATGAAACTTGGTATGCATGTATATATTGATAAGGTCTTTGTCAAGTTCAAATTTGGTAATTATCGAAAGAATTAGTGCCCTTGACTAAGTTATCACTTAAGACTTTGGTAGACACGATAAAGGATACATTTTATTTCTGAACCTAGTGTGAATGTAGGTAGACTACAGTATTAATCCAACCTTAATGGATTTTTTTGTTTGTTATCTATTATACTTACAATAAATTTGAACATGAAGTTGTTTTGTAAGTTGTTTATTTAATACAGTATGTGTAACTGTATAGGTATAAGAACCAGTTTGATCTCTAGAACTAAGTGATAAAGGGTTATTTAGAATTGTTGTTGAACCATCTTTAGACCAGTTGATGTTACAATCTGGTTGACAATTAGCTAAACAGTTAACACTCTGACTCTTTCCTTCTATAAGATCTATATTATCACTAGTACGGTTAAATCTTATTTTCTCTGGTCCATCTATAAAAATGTGAACAGAAAATTAAAAACTATTGAGTTACATTTATACAAAACAAAATTAGTAAGATTTTTTTGACATTAATATAGAAAGATACACTTTAAAATAATGTAAGATAGCAAGACACTCTTAACCTTTTGAATATCATTTATCATTTCCATCTACTTCGACATGGCCAACCAATTCTTCTCAAGTAGCCTCACCTTCTACAAGGCCAACCCCTCCTCCCCAAACAGCTTCAACTTCTAAAAAACCAACTCCTTCCGGGTGGAAAGATTTGGCATATCAAAACCTTTTTTAACAAGTTTGTCCCTTCTTCGTTTTCTCCTCGCCATCTTATTCTTCACATTGGATTCAACAACAGAACAGAAGACAGCCGCAATATTTGCCATCAGTAACTTGAACTTCTCCAGACTGGATTAGTAATCTTAATACTTTAAACTAGAAACGGGGGGTCTAGTAGCAAACAGAACATCACAATTGGGTAAAACTGTAGTCAATTTAAGTCGCAGATTTCTCATAACAGATGAAGAACAATTATTAGACAAGGGCTTGAAATTCATTCAAACTTCCTCTGCTAAATCACTAACATCACTTCAGGACTGAGATTCCAACGACTAATTAAGTTGGGCTATTTTTACAAGAAAAGTCCTTCTCGAGGTCCCATAACTAAATATATAGCTTTACGCCTTGTGATGCTCTTTGAATCAAGAAATACTAAAAGTTTTCTATGAAATGAATAATGAAATGTCTTACATACATCTGGTACATGATAAACAAAATCTATCACACGCTGAGCGTACTGCATTGAACTCCCTTAAAAATGATTAGTCTATTATAATAAGAAAAGGTGATAAAGGCAGCTGCTGTGTTATCCTAGATAGAGATGATTACATTCTAGAAGCTGAATCACAACTAAACAATGTTGAACACTATACGGTTTTGGACAATACAATTTATAAAGAAACAGCAACGCAAATTTCAAATATTCTTTCGAAATTACTTGAAAAAAAATTTATAAATATAAAACAGTTCCAATATTTGAATCCTGGATCAGAAATTAGGCAGCGCCATTTTTATACTTTACCAAAATCACACAAAGATCCATCAACTAAATGGTTTCTTCCAAACCAAGTACCCAAAGGGCTTCCTATCATATCTGACTGTTCAAGTGAATTGTATCGTATCTCAGAATGTATTGATCATTTCCTATTACCTTTGGCATCGAAACACTCGGCGTATATCAAAGACACAAATGATTTTGTTTCAAATATAAACAAATTAAAAGTACTAAGTAATGCCATCTTAATTTCAATGGATGTCCAAAGCATGTACACTCGTATAGATAATGTTTCTGGTCTTCGCGCAGTACGAAAAGCTTTTGACAGGAATCCTGACATTAACCGCCCGGATAATGAACTGTTAGATCTTTTGGAAATATGCCTGAAAAGGAATGACTTCACTTTCAACGAAAAGATCTATCTTCAGATATCGGGCACGGCTATGGGTAAATGCTTTGCACCATCATATGCAAATATATTTATGGCAGAACGAGAAGTTTTCCCACTTTGCCCAGTACTTCCTCAATTTTACGTCCGCTTCCTTGATGATATTTTTATAGTTTGGACCCACACAATACAAGAATTCTGTAAAACTTACAGCCAAAATTAGCGAAAACCGTATAGATTTCCTTGATACGACAGTAGGCTATTCAAGGGCAATGATTTTACAACTTCTGGTAAGTTAGATATCAAGGTTTTCTTTAAGGAAGCTGATACTCATCAACTGTTATTTAAATTCTCTTTTCATCCTAAACATACCTTTTCTGGAGTTATCAAATCACAAATATTACGGTTTTATCGAATTTGCACACTTGAAAGTGACTTCGAAGAGGCTTGCTCCATAGTGTTTAGAGAATTAAGACAACGTGGATATGCTAAACGGTTCCTCCGTAAAATAAAAAATACAACTCTTTGTGAAATAAAAGCTAATGAAAATGTGCCTATCACCACGGATCTTTCTATAAACACTCAACCCTGCTTCAAAACCCCTTGTTTGACCTGCCCATTCTTCAACTCAACCATTTTTTTCAATAATACCTCAAATAACGCGAAATTTCCAATCACTGAAAACCTTTCTTGTGATAGCAGTAACCTTATATATAAACCTTATATCATGTACAATCTGTCAAAAGCAATACATCGGGGAAACGAAAACAGTTAAAGAAAACGATTCAATGGTCACAGATTTGATATCAATCACAATCTCGACAAAAAAGCATTTTAACCAGTCAGACCACAGTATAAATAATGTCCGGATCACACCTATTGAACAAATTCATGAACAAGATTATATCACAACCACTAACTTCCGACTTATTCGAGAAAATTTCTGGATAAACAAATTGAATACTAAAGAGCCAAATGGTCTTAACATCCAAGTAGATTACCAAATAATTCCTTTTGTCATACTTTACAGTAGCACAACTTGCCAAGCCATTCCAATCATCAAAGAACTGTATAAGGAACTCCAACGAAAGTTCCCTGATATATTTCAAAAACAATTAGTTATTGCGTTTAAACGTAAACGTAATAACAATTTGAGTGACATTTTAGTCCACGGTAGACTAAAACCGATTACTTCTTAAATTATTCAGATTAATTAATTATATATATTTTTCTTCACAGATGCAGAATTTAAATTTTAGAAATTGTAATGATGTTCATTATTCCTTGTAAACCGAATTTTTTACCTCGGCCTGTGCTTTCGTAATTCCAATTATATGTTGTTATTACAACCACGCTCACCTAAAGTCCAAGTTCTGGAAGTAAAGGATTATGATGTTAGACCATAGATAGGAGGTTAAAACCACAGATATTCTATAATCTATGTTAAAACCTAGTCTTCATTGAGGGCAACAATATTATAGTCAGAGAGATTCTCATATCAGTTAATCTCAACTAGGCTAATATTTAACATTTTATGTGTCCTGAATGTTCACAGCAAATTTCAGACGATTCCGACCATTCCTTCTATTTTTAATTATTTTTCAAAGTGTTGAAATGACTGAAATTTCTTCCGATAAATTGGATAGTTAAGTCCCCCTGCAATTTCGCCATTATCCAATTTATCGGAAGAAATTTCAGTCATTTCAACACTTTGAAAAATAATTAAAAATAGAAGGAATGGTCGGAATCGTCTGAAATTTCTTTTCTATCAAACTGACACTTTAATATATAATATTTTGCCAAAATAATGCAGTGGTTATTGAAATAATGTCATAGTGATACTGGTATCTTGGCTTCTTCATAATAGCCTAGATGTTTGCTTATTGTCTTTAAATCTATATTTATTGAGTTCTTTTCCATAATTTTTTAAAAACGGTTGCAAATAATTTGAGATTCTTTGCATGAAATGAATGTACAGTTTCTAAATTACTAAAACAGAAGTCGCACATAGTGTTATTTTTCATTCCCAATTTTATGCAAGCACTTTAATGTTGAAAAGTAAAATTCAATGTAGATTAATTGTACATGCAATTAGTTTGTTCAGTCACTGCATTAATCTAACAACCAGTTAAAGTCACACCCCACTGCTTTCATTTCTTTTCTATATCTTTCTCTGTCTCTGAGCTTTCATCACTTCAGATTTTCTAACTTTAATCTGAACTCTAATTAGTATGTTTGACCTGACAACCCTGGTTGTCTTTTATTGCCCACCAATATATATTACACTACAATTCCTTTTAATATCTTATTTCCAGATCCCTCCTGGTAAGGTACTTCACCTAAGCCCAGTTTAATTAGTTTAAAACCCCTTTACAGGGTAGGTTATTATTTTATTTATGTAGTATTTACGTTAAGCGCTTCGTTTATTCCTTTATATGCACATGTTTTCATATATTTCATATGATTATGGTGATAGTGCATTTATATTATTCATTTTGTATTTTAGTTTAGAGTACGTTATTATTCTATTTCAATTGTATATTATGTTACCTGATTGTAATTGCTATATTTGTACTTTCAGGGTTTTTGTTCAGTTAATAAACTTTGTTTTATTGAACCCTTGGTGTGGTATTTCATACCCGGATCCACTCCCCCTCGACAACATTGGAGCCCGATAAGGGACCCACATAGATGATGATGATGATATGATGATTAGATAAGATACCGGTAACTTTCAAGAGCTCTATCGCGTGCATGGTACAACAATCAACAGTGATGTGCTGGGTATAACGTAAACTTTTATATTTCATAAATTTCAAAACTCAAATTACCTCACTTTAAGGTAACATTATTTTGGTCTGAAATTTTTGCCCCACCCCATCATTTTCTTCCTTGATTTCAAGAGAGTTATCTCCCTCATTTTTTGGCATTTTCAAAATTTGTTTTAACTTTTGGTTTGTTTTATTTTTTTTTTTCTTTCAATCTAGACTGATTATTAAGTTATATATTTTTCATTATATTGTATTAAGGTACATTTATCAACTTCAACTTGCATATTATAGGCTTACCAGTTCCAGTTCCCACTGTTAAACCTACTCAACCTATAAATTTTGATAAAGTTAATGAACTTATAAAGAAGCAAAACCTTAAGAAGTCAACTAAAGCCATTAAGAAAACTCATGATTTTACAACTCGGCCCATTCAAAGATCCATCGTGTGTGCCGAAACCTTAGTCATTGGAAGTTCTCTCGTGAAGTCCCTTTCTTCGTTACGACTATCAGACAACTTAGGACAATTATGTGTCATCGATACCAACAGTGGATCGACAATTAGCGAACTTAAACCGAGATTATTACAATTACTTGGTGAAGCTACGTCTATCAAAAACATTGTGCTCTCTGTCGGGGGAAATGACATAAGCAAGAAATTAGCAACTTTTCAACAATGTGTAAATGACTATAAGAATTTATTGAAGGAACTATTAACTAATTATAACGATATTAATATATTTGTATGTTCTGTAATCCCTCAAATTAACCCTTTTAATTTCCAGATGCGGTGCCAAAAATTTTCTACGGCAGTTTTGTCATGACAATAGATGTCATTATATTGATATTTACGATTCTTTCATTTGTAGGTCCCCTCCTGAAGTTTTGGTGCAAGATGGTGTTCATTTAAATAATTTTGGAACTAATATTTTATCTCATATCATTGTAGATTCGGTTGTCAGACAGAACAGAAAATCTAATCCTTTTATTTATCCTTTAAGTTATATCCCACAGGAATTAAATTGTATTTTAAATTCACTTTCAGCAACAGCCAGACGTCTATCTTACTAATTGTTTTAAACCATATAATATGTATAACTTTTTAAAAGAGCGGGGTCTTCATATTGGTCACTTAAATGTTTGCCATGCGGTAAATAAAAAGACTCAAATTTGCCAACTTATTTCAAATTTTGACATTTTTGGTTTATCTGAAACTCACCTAAAGTCGTTTGTACCAACTAAATATTTCAGTACTCCAGGTTTTCACTTGCCATTTCGAAAAAATAAGTGTAATAATAGTTCAGCTGGACTTCTACTTTTTGTTAAAGAACATTTAAATTGTAGGAGACGGGAAGATTTAGAATCTCTTGATATGGAAACAATTTGGATTGAAATAAATCTCACTAAACATAAACCCTTATTAATATGTTGCATTTATAGGCACCCGAATTCTAATAAATGCTGGTTAGACTCATTTGCTAAAATGACTGAAAAGGTTTGGAACGAAAATAAAGAAATTATTGTGTTAGGTGATATTAATATTGATATGTCAAATGGGAAAATTCAAATTGGAATAATCTACTGTCTTTATATAGTTTAAAACAAATTATAAAAGTTCATACTCGAGTAACTAAAACATCTTCCACTATCATTGATCATGTTATCGTTTCGAATGAAAGTAATATAACTGAAGTTAATGTCCCGGTATATGGTTTATCTGATCACTACCCAACATCCTTAAAGCTGGTCTTGAGCATGGACAAATCCTACCTCCCCCTCCATAGAAAATAAGAACATAAAATGGAGTAGGGTTGGGTAGCCCGCTCGCAGCACATGCACTGACGCTTTTGGCAATTCTTTTTTTTTTTTTTTCTTATTTTTTTTTTTTTTTTTTTTTTTTTTTATATGTATGTTTTGATGTCTGATCGTCTCATGCAGATGTACTTACTTGTCTATTCCTTGGTTTTTGTGGTCATGTACTTGATCGCAGAAAGATGAATCTGTCCATTTTATACACATGTACTTGTGTATTTTAAAACTAATTGTACGTTGAAATGATATATGGTTTTTGCTGTCATGTACTTGATCGCCGGAAGATAAATCTGTCCATTATTTACACATGTAATTCGTTGGCTTATTGGCGAACCGGCGAATATGGTGTTTTTGTCTTTTAGAGAAAAAACAGTTTTTGAGTTTTGAGTATAAGCAGAGCTATTTGTTCTATTTTCTAATAATAGAAAGGTTCTGTAGCAACACTTGCTATTTTTCTAATAATTGAAACTGTAGAAACATTGTTTTCTAACGTGTGCTATTATGCTATTTTTTCTCCATATAATTCTGAAATAGTTGCTATTGTTGCAATTTTTTCTATTTTTCTAATAATAGAAAGGTTTTGTAGCAACACTTGCTTTTTTGCTAATAAATGAAACTGTAGAAACATTGTTTTCTAACGTGTGCTATTCTGCTATTTTCTCTCCATATAATTCTGAAATGGTTGCTATTGTTGCAATTGTTTCTATTTTTCTAATAATAGAAAGGTTTTGTAGCAACACTTGCTTTTTTGCTAATAAATGAAACTGTAGAAACATTGTTTTCTAACGTGTGCTATTCTGCTATTTTCTCTCCACATAATTCTGAAATGATTTCTATTGTTGCAATTGTTTCTATTTTTTCTATTTTTCTAATAATAGAAAGGTTTTGTAGCAACACTTGCTATTTTTCTAATAATTGAAACTGTAGAAACATTGTTTTCTAACGTGTGCTATTATGCTATTTTCTCCCCACATAATTCTGAAATGATTGCTATTGTTGTAATTCTTTCTATTTTTTCTAATAATAGAAAGGTTTTGTAGCAACACTTGCTATTTTTCTAATAATTGAAACTGTAGAAACATTGTTTTCTAACGTGTGCTATTATGCTATTTTCTCCCCACATAATTCTGAAATGATTGCTATTGTTGTAATTCTTTCTATTTTTTCTAATAATAGAAAGGTTTTGTAGCAACACTTGCTATTTTTCTAATAATTGAAACTGTAGAAACATTGTTTTCTAACGTGTGCTATTCTGCTATTTTCTCCCCACATAATTCTGAAATGGCTGCTATTGTTGCAATTGTTTCTATTTTTTCTATTTTCCTAAGAATAGAAAGGTTTTGTAGCAACACTTGCCATTTTTCTAAAATTGAAACTGTAGAAACATTGTTTTCTAACGTGTGCTATTTTCTCTCCACATAATTCTGAAATGGTTGCTATTGTTGCAATTCTTTCTATTTTTCTAATAGAAAGGTTTTGTAGCAACACTTGCTATTTTTCTAATAATTGAAACTGTAGAAACATGGTTTTCTAATGTATGCTATTCTGCTATTTTCTCCCCACATAATTCTGAAATGGTTGCTATTGTTGCAATTCTTTCTATTTTTTCTATTTTTCTAATAATAGAAAGGTTTTGTAGCAACACTTGCTATTTTTCTATTAATAGAAAAACTGTAGAAACATTATTTTCTTGCGTGTGCTATTCTGCTATTTTCTCCCCACATAATTCTGAAATGGTTGCTATTGGTGCAATTCTTTCTATTTGTTCTATTTTCTAATAATAGAAAGGTTTTGTAGCAACACTTGCTATTTTTCTAATAATTGAAACTGTAGAAACATTGTTTTCTAACGTGTGCTATTCTGCTATTTTCTCTCCACATAATTCTGAAATTGTTGCTATTGTTGCAATTCTTTCTATTTTCTCTATTTTTCTAATAATAGAAAGGTTTTGTAGCAACACTTGCTATTTTTCTAATAATTGAAACTGTAGAAACATTGTTTTCTAACGTGTGCTATTCTGCTATTTTCTCTCCACATAATTCTGAAATTGTTGCTATTGTTGCAATTCTTTCTATTTTCTCTATTTTTCTAATAATAGAAAGGTTTTGTAGCAACACTTGCTATTTTTCGAATAATTGAAACTGTAGAAACATTGTTTTCTAACGTGTGCTATTCTGCTATTTTCTCTCCACATAATTCTGAAATGGTTGCTATTGTTGCATCTGTTTCTATTTTTTCTATTTTTCTATTAATAGAAAGTTTTGTAGCAACACTTGCTTTTTTTCTAATAATTGAAACTGTAGAAACATTGTTTTCTTATGTGTGCTATTCTGTTATTTTTTCTCCACATAATTCTGAAATGGCTGCTATTGTTGCAATTGTTGCAATTGTTTCTATTATTTCTAATAATTTACATCTGTTGCAAACCTCAACCTAACTACATTGATGAAGGATAAAATAGCAGAATAGAACTCATTAGAAAACACTGTTTCTATAGTTTCATTGTTTGATAAATCAATGTTTCTTAAATTGAAACAATAGAGACTGATAAAGTGGTATCTTGGCAAGTTCCATCTGATCAGGATGAGTTGAGGAGCGTTCTCGGATTTGTTGGTTACTACAGGAGATTCATTAAGCAATTTTCCATCATTGCTAAACCTCTTAATGATTTATTAATTGGTGGACCAATTTCCAAAAGCAGGAGGAAGAGGATAAAGGTTAAGGCATTGGGGAGATGAGCAGCAGGCAGCATTTACCAAGTGAAAAGAGGCTTTGATACACCCACCCATATTGGCTTATGCTGACTTCACCAAACCCTTCATTATTCACACTGATGCAAGTGGCTGTGGTTTGGGTGCGGTTTTGTATCAGGAACTTGAGGGCAAAGAAAGAGTCATTGCCTATGCTAGTCGCTCGCTGTCTAAATCAGAGAAAAACTATCCAACACATAAACTTGAGTTTTTGGCATTGAAGTGGGCTGTTACTGAGAAGTTTCATCAGTATGTATTCAATTCTAAGTTTATTGTGTACACAGACAATAATCCGCTCACTTACATACTGACCACTGCAAAATTAGACGCTACAGGACACAGGTGGCTTGCTGCACTCGCCAATTACAACTTCACCATCCGATACAAGCCAGGGAAGAAGAATGGCGATGCAGATGCCCTGAGTCGTCTACCTCAGTATGAGGAGTTGGATTTGAGCATTATCGGTGCCTTGAGGAATATGGAGCTGGAGGAAGGATTTTGCAGATCCATCAGCATTTCTCATCAGTCAGCTCCAGATTTCCTTGGAAGTGGATCTTCCCTTATAACACAACAACAATGGAGAATCAGCCAACAACAGGATGCTTTACTATCAAAGTTTGTTAAAGATTTGGCAAATGGAACAACGACTAACCCTTCATCGTCAGAGGAGTCAGCACTCTATAGGGATAGAGATCACTTCGTTCTTCGTTCTGGAGTGTTGTACAAAAGGGTGTTGGTATATGAAGCGGAACAGTATAGAATAGTTTTGCCATCCTCGTTTAGACAAGTTGCATTGAAGGGAATTCACGATGCTTTTGGACATCAGGGTAGAGACAGGACTGTCAGTCTAGCCCGTGAGCGATTTTACTGGCCCACAATGACACAGCACATCGATGATCAAGAACTGTCCTAGGTGTTTAAGGAGAATGACTGTACCATCAACTTGCCCCTTAGTCAACATAGCCACTACCACTCCCTTGGAGCTAGTCTGTATGGACTATGTTTGTGTGGAAGAATGTAGAGGCGGGAACGATAGCATACTGGTAATAACGGACCATTTCACGAGATATCAGGCTATTCCAGTACGGAACAAAACAGCTAAGACTACTGCCAAAGCATTCTTCGATAGTTTCATTGTTCACTATGGCATACCACAGCGAATTCACAGTGATCAGAGCCAGCAATTTGAGGGTAAAGTTATTAAGGAGTTATGTACGTTAACAGGAATGGAGAAATCCAGGACAACCCTTTATCATCCACAAGGTAATGGCCAATGTGAAAGATTCAATAGGACATTGCCGAATTTGTTAGGCACTTTACACCCTGACCAGAAGAAAGACTGGAAGTCTTATGTACCATCTATGGTCCACGCCTACAATAGCTACTGGCTACTCGCCGTTTCAACTTATGTTTGGCAGGAAACCGATTCTCGCCGTAGATGTTATGCTCGGACTCGTTAATCCAGGTAAAGAGGACACTAAGAGCTACAACACCTACGTCGATGCATTGAAGGAGAAGTTGGAACATGCATATCAAACAGCCGCTAATGAAATTGCCAGGAACCATAAAGGACAAAAGGACAAGTTTAACTTGAGAGCCAGATCCAACATTTTAGAACCTGGTGACAGAGTTCTGGTCAGAAGACTCGCGTTTAAGGAAGGACGACACAAGATAGCCGATAAATGGGAGGAAGAGGTATATAAGGTAGTCCGTCAACCAAATCTTAGTATACCAGTTTATAATGTCATTACTGATAATGGGGATGGGAGAGTTCGTACTTTACATAGGAACCATTTGCTACCCATCAGCTCCATTCCAGTAGTTGAACCAGTACCACCGAAACCACAGAGACCTCAACCAAAACCACGAACAACTAGATCAAAGGTTGCTGAACCAGTTGAGTCAGAGGAGAGCGATGAGAGTGACAAGTGTTACTGGTGGAGTGGACGGATTACCCGTCTACAGCTAGCCCCACAGTACCGCCTGAGTCAGCTGTAGATCTGATTGCTGAGCCTGAAGACGTTCCAGTCCAGGATGATGTAGTGAGGCCAGTGACATCAGAATCGGGATCAGATGCTACAGAAGAGTCACATTCTCCAGGTATTGTACCTCTTATTGGTGTGACTGCTACAGTCCCTGAAACTCAAGATGCAGCAACAGAACCGTCTCCAGAACCACCACCAAGAAGACCTGTTAGAAATATTAGGCTACCATCGAAATATACGGACTATGTTATGTCACACCAGACAGAGATGGCTTCTATCAATAGAATGCGTACTGACCTAGCAAGATCTGTTTTACCACCTGATTTCATTACGATGTCACCAGATAGATTAAAAGTTGTTCTAGAAATGTTACCAGTTTTGTGTAAGTCATTGTTCCCAGATGTTTTTAAGTGCCAGTGAACTCAGTTTTGAATGTTCAGCGTTGTTCATATTTTTGTAGTTTGTTTTAAGGTTATAGTGTTAGGTTGTATTTGTAGTGTTTCCATCAACCAGTTTAAGTCACGCCCCACTGCTTTCATTTCTTTTCTATATCTTTCTCTGTCTCTGAGCTTTCATCACTTCAGATTTCTAACTTTTATCTGAACTCTAATTATTATGTTTGACCTGACAACCCTGGTTGTCATTCAGTCTCTAAGTTTGCAACTGAAAGGATGGTATTTTGTATTTTATGTGTTATTTATTGAATCTCCTTCAATATATTTTTTGGCAGTGTAACTGGATATTTTGTGTTATATTGTTTTAATATAATCTGTGTATTTGGATTTCATTGTATAAGGTATGTTATAGTCTAATTAATAGTTTTATAGTTATTGCCTTTTGTTTACCATAGTAACTGGTGTCTGCCATCTTGCTAAATTCATAGTCTCTTATGCAGTATACATAACATAATACATAATACAGGGTTTTTGTTCAGTTAATAAACTTTGTTTTATTGAACCCTTGGTGTGGTATTTCATACCCGGATCCACTCCCCCTCGACAACATTAAAGACCATTCACTAAGAAACATGTTTGAGCTTTACAAATACACAACAAAATAATGGATAATTACCCAAACACATGATTTTCAATTATATTTTGATTCAAAAGACTGATATTATAGTAATTATAATATTATATAGTACTGGTAAATAAACAACAAGTATTGATAAAAGTATACATTTATACTCCATGTTCAGGGGCGTAGCGTGACCATTTTGACTGGGGGGGGGGGTGTAACGTCTAAGTTTTACCGACGAACACGTGTTCTTCCGGGGGCAAAAATAACTTACTCGCACTATTAAGTATATACATTATTCACGAACGAAATTCATCGTTATAGCAAATCCTAAACCTTTGAAAACCATATTAATCAGGGGTGTATCTAGAATATGCCTGAGAGGGGGGACTGAAAGGTGATTTTTCCAAGGCAAGTCCTGCAGGCCAAAGGCCTTCGTATTTGGCCCTTGCAGGAGCGGGGGGGGGGGGGGGGTTTTGTTCGGGGGTCCTTCCCTGGAAAATTTTTAGGTTAATTAATCGGTTTAATCGATCGATTCCGCGTTTTACCGACGGTTCCATCCATGACCCCTTTTTACCGACCGATTCCGCGTTTTACCGACGAGTTCAGTAAAAGTGAGTAACATTCAACATGGCGATCTTTTCTTGTCAAATAATTGGACTACTAGTTTATATGATATAATTAGAAGATAAACACTTTCTGTTTTAGATTTAGAGGGGGTTTATTCGATATTTAACCATGCTTGAATATACCATTAGAGACCCTCGACCGCAAGCGGTCTAGGGATTTAATGATTCAAGCATGGTTAAATATCGAATAAACCCCCTCTAAATCTAAAACAGAAAGTCGTTTATCGGAATTGTACCACAAATTGTGATTATTTTGTTCCCGGACTCTTTTTTATGGATAATTTAGAACATGGGTTATTCGGTTTTTATGACGTTAGGTGCAGTATGACGCAAATAAAAACAAACTGCACGTGCGCTACCAAATGAAAAACAAGACGCCCTTTTTATCATTAACATTAACAAGATTTGTAACTAGTTCGCTGAAATTAATACGCCAAATTGCAAAGACATGATGTCAAATTGCTATTAAACCCCATGTATTTGGACCAATCAGAACAATTTTGTTATTTGTGGTACAATTAGAAGATAAACACTTTCTGTTTTAGATTTAGAGGGGGTTTATTCGATATTTAACCATGCTTGAATCATTAGATCCCGAGACCGCTTGCGGTCGAGGGTCTCTAATGGTATATTCAAGCATGGTTAAATATCGAATAAACCCCCTCTAAATCTAAAACAGAAAGTCGTTTATCGGAATTGTACCACAAATTGTGATGATTTTGTTCCCGGACTCTTTTTTATGGATAATTTAGACATGGGTTATTCGGTTTTTATGACGTTAGATGCAGTATGACGCACATAACAACAAACTGCACGTGCGCTATGGAATGAAAAAGAAGACATCCTTTTTATCATTAACAAACTAGTTCGCTGAAATTAATACGCCAAATTGCAAAGACATGATGTCAAATTGCTATTAAACCCCATGTATTTCGTCCTATCGGAACTCAGAATTTTTGTTATTTGTGGTACAATAGCATTTTATTGCAAGGCTTTAATTTACTTCCTCGTTTAAACGATAAAACACGTTATAAATTCTACCCATATACAGTGGGTCAGAATAAACGATAACACTTTTGATATGTTGGATTTCCATAAGGCATCTATATATTTATAGCATAACAAAATACAATCTAGATAGAACACAATGTTACATTAAATTGTTAATTAAGAAATAAATCATACTTACAATAAACTGATACATTAGTTGATCCTTGTTTACCAGAATTACCTCTACAAGACCATGTTGTATCATCTTGTTTATTTATATTACTTATATTGAGATATAGTTGTTTGTTGTTATTATTTATACATCCACATTTATATCTATTATCTAATGGTTGACTCTCACAGTTTGAAGATCATATTACATACAGGAATATTGTTTCTACGGAAATCTACAAGAGTAGGTGAATCTGTAACATCACATTGTAATCTATAATTTTCACCTAACACTGCATAACTTTCAGGAACTCCTTTTAAAGTATATTGACCTGTAATATATAAACAATATCTACTCTTAGAACAAAACTGGTTCAGTTATTATTTATAAAACTTAACACATAAATTATCTTTAACATCATATTGTAATTTATAATATTAACAACCTTCTCACCCTCAATTTAAAATCAAGAATTGTAGGATATTATTTTGATATAAAAGTTTGTATGAATTGAATAAAGAAATTAACTAATAAATGATTTTATATATATGATATGAAATAAAGGGTAGAATCAAGTCGTAATTTCACTGCTCGATTTATTAAACCTCATTTCATTATAATATACAAGTACAAGTTGAAGTATTAGTATTACTATTATTAGGCTACATTTTACTTGACATGAAGACATAACATTAGATAAACATTATACATTAACCTACCTGTAATTAGTAGAGGTAAATAAACAACAAATATTGATATAAATATACATTTATACTCCATGTTATTGAGTAATATTCAACAAGACGATCTTCTCTTGTCAATTATTTAGCCTACTAGTGTATAGTATTTTATTACAAGGCTCTGATTTACTTCCTCTTTTAAACAATAAAACACATTTTATATTCTACACATAAAGTGGGTCAGAATAAATGATAATACTTTTGATATGTATCTA
Organism: Nipponacmea schrenckii; assembly: GCA_030562195.1. Taxonomy (NCBI): domain Eukaryota; kingdom Metazoa; phylum Mollusca; class Gastropoda; family Lottiidae; genus Nipponacmea; species Nipponacmea schrenckii. The sequence goes on from CM060202.1 coordinate 14,191,929, forward strand.
TATATTTAGAACATGTTATATGAAAACCCTTTTATTGCATCTCTTAGTATCCCTTACCAAAGAGTTAAGAAAAGAATAACAGATTGCAGTCGATTACCAAAATCCTATCAATATTCAGTTATCACTAATATTATTTCTTAAAAACTGTCAGGTTTAGAAGGTACTTACTTTAGAGGCAATCCTGAGATGTCAGAAGGTAACACAAGCAACATAACAGGTACAGGTACAGGTACACAAAATGACCGAAAAGAATATCTTCCGATGATATCAACTCATAAAGCTTTAAACAGATTTTCACTTCGACGTACGATTTGATAGAAGGCTCAAAATGTGCGTTGTATTCTGTATAACTTAAAGAGGCCCAGGCTTTATTTGTTTCGGACAATCATCCGACAGCCCCAAACACATGAAATCTTTTGGTTAGCTAATCAGAAATAGTTTACAGACCTTACCTTTGAAATTTGAGCCTTCAAATCCATGTGTATCCATAATTATCCGTGTTTGAAAAATCATAATGTCGTAAGAAATTACGAACGCCCCCGCCATATTGGAAAACGGTTCGTCTTGATAATCAAAGAGTTATCCTTCCCGTCGTGCAATAGCGGCGGTCATCTATATAAATAGACTACAACGCATTTTCAATTGTAGACTTTGTCAACCGGACACACAATTTTCAGACTGACTGGAGACCAGCCGCGCACAGCAGGGAAAAAAAAAATGGAAGTGAAATTTTTTGTTTGAGGTATATTTCAAGGTATTTTGCGATTTTCTTAGAGCTTGGGTATTTCTGAGGACTGCTTAAATGTAACAAAGGCCCAAAACGACCCCTAAAAATCAAGCCTGGGCCTCTTTAACAACGTATTTATCAGGTTTTGAACTTGTTTTACCACTATAATTCTTTTTTCTGATATGTACTGTTTGATTGGCAGACCTCCTACTCACAATATTGTATTCTAATGTTGAAGAGTGTAAATATTCAGGTTTAGCTCCTTTAATTCAGCACAGTATTTAACTAACATTTAAAGTTACACTTCACTGCTTCTAGTTTCTCTATTTCTTTACTATATCTTTCTCTGTCTCTGAGTTCTCATCACCTCAGTCTTTTCTAATTCAACTCTGAACTCTTCTGATTAGTGTTTTTGGCCTGACAACCTGGTCAGTCATTACATATTATTTCAACTGTAAGGACAGATTTCTTTAGATATGTTTGAAATTGTCTGGTTATATTAAATCTTCTTTAATATAAACTAGTTTGGTGTATTTGGATGTTCTAGATGTATATATAGTTTCAATATATTCTTGGATAGTTGGATATTTGGACATATTATGGTATGTTATAGTTTATTAGTTTATACTTTTTGTTTACCCTGGTTACCTGCTGTCGGCCATCATGTTATTTTAGTCTTGCTTTGTTTCCAGTTTGCATACAATATTTAAATCTTACAATAACATTAAGTACTTTAATTCACTCCAGAATTATCCTACAATTTATACATTACACTGCATTTCCCTTTTAATCTATTATTTCAGATCCCTACTCCTTGTAAGACTTTTCACCTTAGCCCAGTTAGTTTATTTATTTTTAAAACCCCTTTATAGGGTAGGTTATTATTTGTAATATATTGTATTAAGCTTATTATTTGTAGTTGATTATAGAGTATGTATGCATTGAATAGATTTCATATATTTCATATGATATAAGCTTAGTTGTGCATATATAGTATTATGTTTATTTATTAAGTCAGAGTATTTTGAGCATTCTATTTTAATATATACACTCTAAAAAACTAAGTGTTAAAACTAACACTTTAAGTGTTACATAGAACACTTGCCAAGTGTGCCCACAGTGACTGCACTAATGGTGTTAAATCAACACCTGTTTAAGTGTTGAAATCCTAACACCAAGTAAGTGTTGCATAGATGACACCTATAGGTGCCAAACTTACACTTAAATAACTCCATGAAAGTGTGCTGACAACACTCTTTAGTGTAATGGTTGGCATTACACTTAAAAAGTGTTCAATTGTATTCTGTGGCATTTCTTTCTTTTTAAGAAAAGAAATGTCACAGAATACTAATTTATTGAGATAAATAAATAAAAAAAGAGAACATTTATTGAAAAACAAGGCACCACTAAATATGACAAAAAGATGTCTTGCCAGGAAAGGTATAATAAAGCCTAATTATACAAAATTTGGATGGCATATAAAAAACTGACATTTAATCAATTAAATTCTTTATTTCAGACAATAACAAAATACATAACTACATATTTACAATAACAATAATAATACTAGAATTGCTTACAATTATGAACGTATTTCGAAACCTTAAAATATTATGTAGATAAAATTTGCAATATCTAGACAATATATTGAATATCATTTGACCTAGTTTTCAAAGTCATAAATTAATTAGGTCACACCTTCCGTAACGGTTGAAGATGGCGAAAATATGAAAATATATCAATTTTTGCTGTATTTAAGTACACTTATCTCTTTGAATTTTTTAAGTAAGCCAAATTAAAAAATACCTACTCGTAGACAATATATTGAATATTTTTTGACCTAATTTTCAAGATCATAGATTAAGTGGGTCACACCTTTCGTAGCCGTTAAAGTGACCTAATTTTGAAAAAATCGAAATTTGAATAATTCGAAATAAAATTCGAAATATAAAAATCGGTCTCCAAGAAAAGGTAGATAATGATCAGATATCGAAATGTGGCTTCCATAAGTTCAGTTGTGATCCCAATTATGTGTTGCACTGAAGCGTAAGTCATGTTCGTCTCAGATAAAAATCCAGTTATAAAGAGTCCAGCCTGCAATTTTATAGTGTCCTTGAAATCCACTTCCTCATCTGGATGGGGTAGAGCATCATGGAGATCTCATTTGCATTGTGATCTACATTCCCATCCCGGGTTTCCCCGGGAGCATTTTGTTGCAATGCATGCAACTGTGTAACATGCTGTTTGTTCAAATGCTTACGATACGAGTTGAAAGTGACAAAACAACAGGGGCAACCACCCTGATCACATTTCAAGATTAATCCAGGACCATCAAAAAGTGCATGGGCACAGTGAAGATGGCTGAACAATTTTCCTAAATATTCAATCACCAGCTTACACACAAAGCAAGATAACCCCATAGTTAGAACAGCATCCTCTTCTTCCTTTGCTAGCGATATGCCTTGAGCTTTTTTCGGGTGTGTCGATCCATTCTGAAATGAAAGGTGCCGCTGTATAATACTTTAACATCAAGACAACATATTTATTGCAGCCCACCGAAGAAGGGTGTTCAGGTGAATTTTAATTTACGGGAATGTGTTGCTAAAAATATATTTTACTGTAATTATTATACCATTAAGTAAGGGATAAAGGCCAAAAACTGTACTTTCTGTTGACAGAAAGTACAGTTTGAGGCCTTTATCTGTCTTAAAACATAGTATCTGTGAGTAAATTTTGTTTGAGAGAGACTCAGTGTATATCACTTAAAGAATGTACTCTTTTTGAACATTAACTGAGCATGCACATACCTCACTACTGACAGTTGTTACTTTAAGAAGGAACACTTTTAAACATTCATGCATTCATTGAATAATTGATGCTTCAAGTGTCATGATGTCGCCTTCTAGTGACAAGAACTTATGAAAATTATAACCCCTTAAGATGTCCAGTTAGATAATATTAAAAGGACTAGCAATTATCATTGAAAAGACTGGACACCGATCTAATGCTGTACAAGCATATAAAACAAAAAAAACAAGTGATGCAACAGCAAGCCTCTATGAGTACAGTATTGCATTATAGTGGTCCCAAAAACATAAATTGGAAGAATTGGTGGATACAAGCCCAACTAAATGAGGAAACCAGTGATAAAGAAAACAAGAAGGAACTCAAACTCAACTCAAGGAGTTCAAACTTTAAATGCCAGAAATAAATTTGTCCATGAAATTTTGATTCATTTGGCTGTAGTATTGCTTCAAAAAATAAATTGCAATAAATATGTTTGTATTAGTCATCTAAAAATCTGGTCTTTCTTAAGTTTAATAATGTACTATTTTTTCCAAAAAATGTACATTCTTAGGTCAAAGAAAGTACAGTTTTTGGAAGTTGTGAGTAAGTTTTCACAAATCATGTACATTCTTTCAAATAATGGCCTAAAACAACAAAGGACTACTGTCTAACTATGTTTTAATTTATTACAATAGCAAACTGGAGTGAAGTATTCTTTGGAACAGTTATTATAGTGGAACATATATTTATTATAGTGGAACATATATTATGCTACCGTCAACAGTCATCATTTTCATCAGTAAAAACATTCAAGTCTTAGCTCAGCTGACTTTGCACTTTTAACTTTTAAATAGTTTGCGCTTTTATTATAAAACATGCTCCATGTATATCGTAATAAAGCTTATAAATTAACTATCATGCAAATGATCATTAAAATTTAGGCAGTGGATATTCGACCGGATACGGTTTCGATGTGGAAAAAGATATTCGACCGGATGCGATCGCTGATTGGTCGAAATATATCAGCGCAATCTGCCACAATTATGCTGATTATTTTACCGGACACAGTTAAAATGCCGGATCCGGCTTTCCATCACGATCGTCTATTCAACCGGCACATAGGGGACATAGGGCCGGCGTATGCGGCATTCTCCCCTTAAAAAACTAGCAAATACGACCACTTTATCTCTTGTCTTCTCTTTTGTCTGTAGGAGGATTCCTTAGACTCTTGAGGCACTGAAGGCTTGCATATTTGACTCTACGATGTTTGGAATTCCAACCCCGATAGTTGTCCCCACATTAATCAGCCTGTCCCATGTTTGTAACCCCAGTTTTAAGACTGGTGCCGCCACTGCTAATAATAAAGAAAATCAAGGACAGTGAAATGTACTATCCCCCATAACAGGGTCTCAAAATCTTCATTCTTGTTGAAGCCATAGAAGTGAGAAAGAATTGGGAGGATGCTATCTTCTTGGTCTAATAACACATCAAAATATCTTCAGGGTAAAATGACAAAAAACAGCCTTTTTTGACAGCTTTATTGAATTAACAACCAAATTTATGAAAGGTGTTAGAACAAATATATCAATTCTTACGGATAACAATTACTTACTTTATCAAAAGAAAACTGTAGTCTCTATCGCGTTCGTAATTGATAGCTTATAAAGAGTATCAAAGATAGCTTGCCAAGCAAGGTAATATACCAGCTTTGATTTTGAACAAAAACTTATCCGATCATCACGAAAATCAATACGGATCATCTTCATAATGACACTGACCCACAAAATAAAATCAAAAGAATCCATAAAGAATTGTCGCCTGTAGAGTGAGCACGAGTTTCACGCTATAGGTAATGAAGTGAAAAACGTTAAGTCAGATGCGAGATTCGGTGAAAAATTATCCGATCATCATGAAAATTAATAGGGATCATCTTCATAATGACACAGACCCACAAAATAAAAATCAAAAGAATCCATAGAGAATTGGAGCCTGTAGAGTGAGCACGAGTTGCACCCTTTGGGTAATGAAGTGAAAAAAGCTAAGTCAGACATGATATTTCGGTGAAAAATTAACCGATCATCACGAAAATCAATAGGGATCATCTTCATAATGACACTGACCCACAAAATAAAAATCAAAAGAATCCATAGAGAATTGGAGCCTGTAGAGTGAGCACGAGTTGCACCCTTTGGGTAATGAAGTGAAAAACGCTAAGTCAGATGCGAGATTTCGGTGAAAAATTATCCGATCATCACGAAAATAAAGATCATCTTCATAATGACAATGACCCACAAAATAAAGATAGCCTTGCGAAGCAAGGTGACATACGCCCACCAGCAGTTTTGATATTAAGGACAAGACATTGTTTGTTGTCCATTCACATTTGGTTCATGTTGATTCTATATGGAATTTTAGACCTTCTGTGAAACCTATATGAAATTTTAGACCTTCTGACGTCATTTGTCAAACTGTTCACATCCGGCTATATATCTTTCTTCACATCGCTACCGGATCCGGTCGAATATCCACTGCCTAAAATTTATCAACAAACTCTAACGCGGCATTTTGTTGACATCAGAAGAGTCCATTACGTTATTGTTCACGGGGTGTTAGTTCTACTCCGCCTGTCTTTAATAATGTCCTAATTATTCTCATAAATACTTTTTTCTAGAGGAGAAATGGCAACTGGTGTCAGAATCACTTAATTCAATTATTTGGAGTTGATATTTCAGTGGAAAAAGGAACTTGTTTCTCTCAAAATTCCACCTTACACCCCCTTCAGCTTATTTTAATATTGCGTTATGCAGAATGGAGAAACCCAAAATAATTTCATTGGTCAGTTATTTTAAAACTCTTGCTTATAACCAATAAGAAGTGGACCCCCGAATATGACGTGCTGTAACCGCTATTTTTTGTACAGTTATCTCAATGCCTATCCCACAATCAAATTCAATCCAAAATATCTGAATTTGACTCAAAATTCTTTTCTTTTCACAATTTTAAAATAGGCCTAGGCCTTTTCCACAAAACTTCAAATATAAGCATTCTGATTGCACCCTAGTGGTAAATTTAGGCTACAGAAAAGGTAAACCATCTAGGTCTAGATCTACTAAAAAATAAAATGGTGGTTCTCTCTCACCAACCCCCCCCCCCCCCAACCACCTTCATCAGAAATCATCTGGGAGGGCAAATACCATTCTTACAATCCTCCAGTCTAGGCCCAGGGCCAGATAAGAGCTGAAGACCTAACATGTACGTAGCCTACTGTTTAGTAGGCGGATAGCCTAACAATAACGTAGCCATTGTAGGCTAGGCACCATACACAAGACACAAGTCGAAAACAACTTTCCCTGACTCAAAAGTTAAAAGTCACTTATTTACTTGAGAATGGTGACTCAAGTAGTCTTCCGCTGCTGCTCCAACAAAAAGAAAACAGTTCTTACCAATATAATTCGAGTTTCTATATATTATAACTCTATGGTCTAGGCCTACTTGACATAAGCTCTTCAACAATGGAGGTCATCGCATAGCATTTTGGGAATTTAAACAGTAGGCTATGGTCAACGCTTATTAGTGCTTGGCTCAACACTTACAGGTGTTGATCATTACACTTTCTTAGGTGTATGCGCGCTACACTAACGAGAGTGAAAGTAACACTTAACCAACGCCTATAGTGTTGGAGAAATTACTACACTTTCTAAGAGTTAAGTTTTAACACTTATGTTTTTAGAGTGTATATATTCCTGATTGTAATTATATTTTATTGTGCTTTCAGGGTTTTTATTATGATTAATAAAAGTATATCTTTTAATGAACCCTTGGTGTGGTCATTTCTTTTGAACCCGACCACCCCCTCGACAACACTAATTCGATATCAGTGATATCTGCTGACTAAGCAAGTCTTTGGATACTGTTCATATTCCTTGAAATAATTATTATAGTTGTCTCCCATTATATAGAAACTATTGAATCAAAATTATCAATATTAAAGAATATGTAAATTATAAGTGAAAATATTTTCACAATTTGCTATTTACATCTTTGTATATATCGGCTTGATCAATCTGTCCTAAAAAGTTTGATATATTTAAGTAATCATTTCAACGTAGGTTTTTTGTTTGACATTATAAAGTCTCTGATTTTGTTGTTGTTAAAAACTTTCACAATTAGTAAATAATTCTCTAAAATTATGGTTTATATATAGTAAAAAAGACTGCTACTAACTAGGAATAAAGTATGAGTATCTACATTAAGATGTATCATCTGTTGATTTAAGTCACAAATATATCTTATGTAAAATGTTCCTATTAAAAACCATGTACATTAAATGTGAATAAATATATTGCAAACATGCTTTCTGTACATATTTACTTGACTGAACTGTTTTGATGACAGAACGGAGTGTACTGAATGTCTCAGTAAGCAGTTCAAACTTCTGTGTTCGTCCTCACTAAGGCTCCCTCTTTTCTCAGTCCCTTTAAAAGTGCTCTTCAAAGTAGAAAAGAGTTTGGTGGTCTTTCCAAACATGCCACTAACGTATTCAGTAAGTATGTTCAATGAGTAGTTTAACACTCCATTATAATATAGCCCACAAACCTTCATAATTCCTGGAGCACCCAGAAACTGTAATGGATGGTGGAACCCTATACTCAAGTGAAAGGTTTTTATGTAATTTGTTAAGTCTGTTATATAATACGAGACATTGAATACAGCAAGACCCATAGGACTCAATATTCACCACAGTGTAGGCATAGCACCCTTTGTAGTTCCATTTAATACAACCAGTAATAAAGCAAGTAAGGTAGTTCAAACCCATTATAAGAGTCTTCAAGAGAAATTTCCTCATGTCTATTAACAGAAAATGATAGAGGCATATTCAAAAAATCAGAACTTAAATGACAACCTTGTTCACAGCAAACTAAAAACAATCTGTACTTAACAGGTACTATACTTCTCGCCATTATTTTTTATTTTTTTTATTTTTTTCGAATTTCAGATCGGAAGAGAAGAAAATCATCCAACAGATCCAGATCCCAATTTCTCAATAAAATATTTGTTCCACCCTAGGCCTGTACATTTGGGAGATTCAATCAGTCAGATAAGAGAGTGGGTAAAGTTCGTTTCATTAACTCTAAATTATAATTAATTAATAAACTTTAATTACCAATTAAAAATAATATATTAGTGCCAGGTAGACCATATAGGAATTGTCATATCTCTTTACCCTAGGCATAAATATTTATTAGGGCATTGGAACAAAGTTATATTGGAGACATATAAATCTAAGAAATCAAAACAAAAATAACAAAAATAAACAAATAAATGAAATAAAAGCCATATGAAGCACCTCAATCCACAGAGAAATGTTTTTTAAATTTTAGGAATTTATTTTAAACATTTACATAATATCATATACTGTCAAGTTTCTAAAAACAAACATAAAGTTCAAGTGAAAGTAGTAAAGAATAATATATTTAAGAGTACGAGACAGAAGACTTAATAACGGATATTATCATACTGTATCAGTATTACGGTACTTTATGTTTGATTTCTTGGTATATTTTCATATTCTTTTAAATCTCCAGAATTTTGTTGATTATTCTCATAAACTTCAGGACGAGTATTCAAATCCCCATATGTTCTATCTGTGATAATTAAAACAGAATTACAATAAGTCAAAGTGTCTGCATTATTTTAAATTGCAATCTTAGGGATTCTATAAAGCTATAATATTGTTTGTTACGATCTTTGAGTTCCTCCAATCTTTTGTTAATATTTATGTTTTTAGATGTTTCTTTATTGTTTGCTGTACTTACATAACAAAATATACAGCTTTTAGGTAGACGTTTAGTTATTTGATTTATGGATAATTATACTATTACAATAAGTCAAAGTGTCTGCATTATTTTAAATTGCAATCTTAGGGATTCTATAAAGCTATAATATTGTTTGTTACGATCTTTGAGTTCCTCCAATCTTTTGTTAATATTTATGTTTTTAGATGTTTCTTTATTGTTTGCTGTACTTACATAACAAAATATACAGCTTTTAGGTAGACGTTTAGTTATTTGATTTATGGATAATTATACTATTTATTTAATTCAATAGTTAATAAAATTTACCTTCCAGATTTCTATTTGAAATAATTATGCTCATATCATTTTTCACCACAACTTCTCAAAAAGACATTTTCACATAAATTGATTGAAATATCTGGATTCAACAAAATCACACTACAGTTGACATTATGTGAATAGTATTTCATTAGAATAGTCATACAGAGTGAATCTATGTTTCCCGATAGTAAGTACATAGAACTGGAGTTTTATAACAAAAACGAAAATATAACCCACCTTTCTTCTGGTATTTTTTTCTTGTCTACAAAAAGATAATATGATAGGATATAATATTTTATTAAGATCAGTATAAGAATTTGTTACTCACTTTCAACTATACTGATCACAGTCCAGAATATAAATCCACTATCCTGCTCCACTGCAATTCAATCTAAATTTGACTACAATTTCATTCCCTTAATGTTTTCTGATATTTTATTGTCACCATTGTAATCTAAAAAGATGTTCTGATAGCAGGGAGTATGTTAAACCAAATAAAGAGTGTCGTGTAATATCTGTTTCTTTATAAATAAGGAATTGTGAGGTACTTATTACAAACAGGATCTATCATATTGCTCCACAATTCTTATCATATCAGGAATCAGTTTTTTACCTGACATGCTTTGATTGGTTAAAAATACCAAATTCGGGAACGACATTTGGTAGAAAACTTCTTAGATTACAAAGGAGATTAAAATTATCAGAAAACAAAATTGTCTAAATTGTTTGATTGTAGGAGAACCGGATGTAAGGTCTAATTGAAATTCTTAAGATAATAAAGATAACTTAATGGCTATGTTCACTTAATTCTATGATAAATTTTTATTTCTGTCTCATACCAACAATGATTGAACTAGATAGTTGTTCATAATAAAAATAACTACATTAAATTTCACGTGGTTTTGTTTTAAGATCCCCATGATCCGGTAAAATATAATATTTGTAATCTTTACCTGGATGATATTTTCTATATAAATATTATCATTAAAACCAGAAATACACAAACAACAGATATTCCAATACCAATTCCAATACCAAATCCAATACCAGTACCTATTCCTTCCTGATATCTATTCTGTTCACCAGTATCCGGTTTTGTTTCAGGATCTGTGGAATAAATGAATCTATATTAAGTTTGTATTTCAGCCAATTTAAGTTTGGATATGGACCCCGGCTGAGAAGCACTTTTATAAATTTACGCAATTTATTCAACTGACAATATTTTAATATATTCAACTGATAAATGTAATCAATATACTAGAATGATAAATTTACTCAATAAATTCCACTAATAAACTAAGCTTATTCATTCAATGATAATTTTACTCAATTGATATGTTTAACATTTAAAATGCATTCCCATTCACTGTGCCATCCGTTACAATCATAATATTATGTCCTGTTGACTAAATATCCATTAGCCGAGACTATATTCAACGTTAATTTTCATACCATCCAATTAAATTACCAAAACTTACCATCATCAATAAGCTTTATAGTGTAACTTTTATCATCACCTAAACCATTAGTAACAGTTACAATGTAGTTACCAAATGATGATTGTTAGACTAGAAATATAATTATTGGTAGATACTTGTTGAGTTGTATCTGGTGTTAATTCTTGTCCTGTTGATTCTTGTATCCATTTAAAACTAGGTTTAGGATAGGCTATAACATCAATTTGTAATGTTACTTCTTCACCTAGTCTATTCTTTACTTCATCTTTTATATCACCATTAATTCGTGGCGAACCTGAAACAAGTTCCTGTTTTTCATGTACTCAATGAGATAAAAAAAACCCAAAAAACTTCCTCATGTAAATTGAGTTATCTAATATTAACGTACATCTTTATATCACTACTACGAGTTTAGTTGTTGAACCAATACCATTATGAGCTGTATAGACTACAGTATACTGACGTAATGTATACTTACATCTAATATTTAATGGTAAAGATTTAGTAGTTGTTGGACCAATACCATTATAAGCTGTACATGTATAGATTCCTGTATCCTGACATTTAGCTTGAGTTAATGTCCACTGTTGACCAGTGTTAGTATCAATACTAGTAGAAGATGACCAGGTTATAGTAGATACTGGTTTACTATCAACGTTACACTTAAATATAACATCAGAATCTTCATCAGTTGTGTTATTTACAGCATCAGATTTTATACTGGTTATATCTGGAGGATCTAAAACATAAATAGACAATTTTGTCTTATATATGCTTACTGAAGACAATGATTGTTAAGGTCGAGCTACTGCTAACTAATATTCTAAAAGAACGTGTATGTATTTGATGCCTGTTCATCTATTGCACATCAGTCATGTACTTGATCGCGGAACATAGATCTGCCCATTTAATACACATGTACATGTACTTGAGTATTTTTAAACATTGTACATTTTAATATATCTGTTTTTGTTTTCTTCATAATATTCATCGTATTGCCCTATGGATTGAATGTTAGATACGACCATGTTCCTGTGTATTGGACCTAATTCTGACTTATGTAAAAGAAAGAGTTAATTACTACTATTATTATAACATGGTTCAATTTTGAATGCTTTAAGTGTGTTGCTCAGTGTCAAGATGATGCCAAATGGTAAAATATATTTGTGATTGATATGACAACATTGTCAGTCATCTTTTATAAGAACTATTTTCGAAGATATTTCATTGATTTAGGGTTTAGTACAATTAACTGTTTATGACAAGGACGATATCCATTAGAAAGTGCTCAATTACGTTAATGATTATGCATACAAATAGAAAGAATATATGTGGCCACTTTACATATCAAGTGATATACTTACAATGTACATTAACCAGTATAGATTTAGATCTTGTTTTAAGGTTGGTATTTTTAATATTGGCAGCTTCACATGTATAGTTTCCTTCTTGATTTCTTTTTATTTGTGTCAATACAAGATCTTTAGTTGATGATGAAACTGGTCCAGTCCATTTATAATTACATTTATAACAATCAGTTAAACATGTTATAGTTTGATTTCTACCTTCTATAATATTGATACTTGTTACATCTGGTGAGAAAGTACATCTCGACCAAGCGTCTAACTCACCGAGTCACCGTGACTCCTAAAAAAGATAATTTTGATTATCAACAATTATCCGATCTTATTGAAACTTGGTATGCATGTATATTTATCTTTGTCAAGTTCAAACTTAGTATGATTACATGTATTGATGATTAGAAAAGTTCGAAATTGACAATATTTTGGTTTTTTTAGGAAGTTAAATTGACTATAAAAGGGTGTCAAACATGATCTGTAAAGATTATCGAAACTACAGTACATTTATCCTATTTTGATATTTTGAGATTTTATATCTTTTATACTTACAATAAATCTGAACATTAAGTTGTTTTGTAAGTTGTTTATTTAATACAGTATGTGTAACTGTACAGGTATAAGAACCAGTTTGATCTCTAGTACTAAGTGATAAAGGGTTATTTAGAATCGTTGTTGAACCATCTTTAGACCAGTTGATGTTACAATCTGGTTTACAATCAGCTAAACAGTTAACACTCATACTCTTTCCTTCTATAACATCTATATTATCACCAGTAGGGTTAAATCTCATATTCTCTGGACCATCTATAAAAATGTGAACAGCAAATTAACAAAACAATGAGTTACATTTATACAAAACAAAATTAGTAAGATTTTCTCTGACTTTTTGACATTAATAAGGAAAGAAACACTTTAAAATAATGTAAGATAGCAAGACACTCTTTACTTTTTGAATATCATTTACCCTGAAGTCCAAGTTCTGGAAGTAAAGGATTATAATGTTAAAACAGGAGGGAGGATAGGAGTTAAAACCACAGATATTCTATAATCTAGATTAAAACCTAGTCAAGGTCAACAATTATAGTCTCATATCAGTTAATCTCCACTAGGCTAATATTTATCATTTTACAACTTAGGTTATTAGACTACATCCATCTGTTGTTTTGAGATTTAAAGTCACAGATTCTCCATCTATTTGACGAATCATACCTTAAAGCGGTTTTCCACGAGAAGAAAATCAACTCAACAAGTTTCGATTTCCAATGTCATTAAAGATCAACTGCGTTGTGACATCTTTGCCCATAAGCGACAAAAATGGTGACATTCTCTAATTAAATGTATAAACGATATTCCTGAATGGATTTGGCCATTTTGTGCAGTTTAAGTGATGACTTTTTACATATATCAAAGACCTAAATAAACCAGTAGCCTAGCTTAGCTGTGGTGGGTCAACACCTCTCAGATTGTAACCTCCTTTTCTTAACTAGAACATATTCTGGCCCTGGCTTAAAACAATATTATCAGTTATAATATGAAAATCTTGTACCGTGTTTTTTAAGCAATACGCATTGGTAGAAATATCCTTGAACAATTTCATTATATTGCATATTATGTTTCAATTTAAATGGATAGCTAAATCCCCAATCATGATCTTGGTAAATTTTGTCTTTCAAACCTTAAAACCATAATCATTTCCATTCTATCAAACTGGCACTTTAATATATAATATTTTGTCAAAATAATGCAATGGTAAATGAAATGTCATAGTAATAGTGGTATATTGGCTTCTTCCTAATAGCTTAGATGTTTTCCTATTGTCTTATCTAAATTTATTGAGTTCTTTTCTAGAATTTTTTCAAAATTGTTCCAAATTATTTGAGATTCTTTGCGTGAAATTTTACAGTTTCTAAATTATAAAAGAAGGAAGTAGCAAATAGTGTTATTTTTTATTCCCAATTTTATGCAAGCACTTTAAAGACCATTCACTAAGAAACATGTTTGAGCTTTACAAATACACAACAAGATAATGGATAATTACCCAAACACATGATTTTCAATTATATTTTGATTCAAAAGACTGATATTATAGTAATTATAATATTATTCATTAGTAAAAATAAAGACATACACAACATCCAACACTTACAATAATAATTATTATTCTGAATTCGGGAGCCATTGATATCCTTGTATCTAAATAAAACAAAAATAATCTAAATAGAACACAATGTTACATTAAATTGTTAATTAAGAAATAAATCATACTTACAATAAACTGATACATTAGTTGATCCTTGTTTACCAGAATTACCTCTACAAGACCATGTTGTATCATCTTGTTTATTTATATTACTTATATTGAGATATAGTTGTTTGTTGTTATTATTTATACATCCACATTTATATCTATTATCTATTGGCGTAGTACTCTCACAGGACTCAGTGAACAGAGTACATAAAACAATATTGTTTCTACGGAAATCTACACCACTAGGGGAATCTGTAACATCACATTGTAATGTATAATTTTCACTAAACACTCCATAACTTTCAGAAAATCCTCTTAAAGTATATTGACCTGTAATTTAAATAATATCTACCCTTAGAACAAAACTGGTTCAGTTATTTATTTATAAAACTTAACACTTAAATTATCTTTAACATCATATTGTAATTTATAATATTCACAACCTTCTCACCCTCAATTTAAAATCAAGAATTGTAAGATTTTATTTTGATATAAAGTTTGCGTGAATTGAATAAAGAACTTAACTAATAAATGATTTTATATAATATGATGATATGAATATAAAAAAGGTAGAATCAAGTCGTAAATTCACTGCTCGATTCATGAAATCTCATTTCATCATAATATACAAGTACAAGTTGAAGTATAAGTACAGTGTATTACTATTATTAGGCTAGATTTTACTTTACATGAAGACATAACATTAGATAAACATTATACATTAACCTACCTGTAATTAGTAGAGGTAAATAAACAACAAATATTAATATAAATATACATTTATACATTTATACTCCATGTTATTGAGTAATATTCAACAAGACGATTGCCTCTTATCAATTATTTAGCCTACTAGTGTATAGTATTTTATTACAAGGCTCTTATTTACTTCCTCTTTTAAATAATAAAACACGTTATATATTCTACCCATATAGGTCGGGCCAGAATATGACACATCTAATCTATATATTATTTATTAACATGTTTTATTAAAACCTTTATATTGCATCTCCTAGTATCCCTTACCAAAGAATAAACCAAGAGTTAAGAAAAGAATAACAGATTGCAGTCGATTACCAAAATCCTATCAGTATTCGGTTATCACTGATATTATTTCTTAAAAACTGTCAGGTTTAGTAGGTACTTAATTTAGAGGCAATCCTGAGATACCAGAAGGTAACACAAGCAACATCACAGGTACAGTTGAAAACACAAAAAGACCGAAAAGAATATCTTCCGGTGATATCATAGTTTGCTATGAACAAGGTTGTCATTTAAGTTTTGATTTTTGGAATATGCCTGCACTATCATTTTCTGCTTATAAACATGAGGAAATTTCTCTTAAGGACTCTTATAATGGGCTTGAACTATCTTGCTTGCTTTATTACTGGTTGTATTGAAGGGGACTACAAAGGGTGCTATGCCCACACTGTGGTGAATATTAAGTCATATGGGTCTTGCTGTATTTCATGTCTCAATCCAATGGGCTTCTATATAGATTGACGGAATTTGGTAGTTTCATCTTCGGGCAAGTCGATTTCAATTCGCTCATATGAGGTTAGGGCGAGATCGTCAAGTGAATTGTCGTCAAGATTGAAATGATAAGGGGATGGTGAACTGCGGGCTCGTTTAGGGGTTTGGTTCGATAAGCTGGTGACTCTTGTTGGTGCAGGTGTTTGTTAACCAATCTCCATTACAGTTGGTAGGGATATGGTTACTCTGGTTTAGGTTTCGTTGATGCTTTGATAAAATTATTGTAATTACAGGTTGAGTGAGACGTTTCCCAAAGGAGCGACAGGCCGAAGACAGGGCATGGCTGGTTGTTCGGATGAAGGTAAGTTTTTCTTGCATGGTAATGATCTATCAGAGCCTGCGTCACCTTTGAGAGCCATGTCCGATTGAGGGATCTAATTTTCGCGTCAACAGCTGACGTTTTCATAGCTGGACGAATAAAACTATCCAACTCAGAGACTTTGCGTTTGAAGGTGAACGCAGGTTGACCTTGCTGTTGGAGGGTGAGGATTGCCAAATGGTGTACACATTGCAAAACTTGGAAGAACACCTTAACAACTTATCGACGTACGATTTGATAGATTTCTGTTAACTCAACAACGTATTGATGCACGTTATGAATTTGTTGTACAATTCTTATTTCTGATATGTACTGTTTGATTGACAGGCCTTATACTCGCAATATTGTATTCTAATTCGATATCAGTGATATCTGCTGACTTTGTAAGTCTTTGGATACTGTTCATATCCCTTGAAATAATAAATAAATTTGTCTCCCATTATATAGAAACTATTGAATCCAATTTACATCTTTTAAGGGGTAGTTTTCAAAATTATCAAAATATGCTATTTACATCTTTGTATATATCTGCTTGATCAATCTGTTTTAAAAGGTTTGATGTATTTAAGTAAACAGTTCAAAGTAGGTTTTTGGTTTTACATTATAAATGCTCAGTTTTTGTTGTTGTTGAAAACCTTCACAATTAGTAAATAATTCTATAAATTATGGTATTTATTCTACTCAAATCCGTACATTAGTTAATTGATAGATCTAATTTATTCGACCTCTATATATAATAAAACAGTCTGCTACTAACTAGAAATAAAGTATGAGTATCTTCTGCTGCTTTAAGTCACAAATATATCTTTGGTAAAATGTTCCATTAAAAACCATGTACATTAAATGTAAATAAATATTTTCAAAACATGCTTTGTTGATCTAACTGTTTTGATTAAAGAACTGAGTGTACTGAGTGTCTTAGTAAGCAGTTCAAACTAACCTCTGTGTTTGACCTCACAGAGGCTCTATTTTCGTTGTTTCTACTTTGACAAGAGGAGTCCGGTCCATTTGGGTAGAATTAAAAGAAACTATAAATAAATTATAAGCATGTACATTAGGGTATACAATCTGCCCGTTTAAGTCACAAATGTCTTGTTCCTAGTTTAAAGGTCTTCTATTGCCTAATAGATATTTACATTTATAACTGTTTTTTTTTTCTGTTGAAGCCGATGTTGTCCACGTCAATGTTAAAATAAACGCAGAGGCTCCCACTTTTCTCAACTTTTTTAAAAGTGCGCTTCAAAGTAGAAAAGAGTTTGGTGGTCTTTCCAAACATGCCACGAACGTATTCAGTAAGTATGTTCAATGAGTAGTTAAACACTCCATTATAATATAGCCCATCAACCTTCATAATTCCTGGAGCACCCAGAAATTGTGATGGATGGTGGAACCCTGTACTCTTTTGAAAGATTTTTATGGGAGTTTGTTAATATTTCAAGTGATTGAATACCTACAGATGATGTCCAATGACATTTAGCTGTATCACTGAGGGAACTGACACTATGTTGTTTCTTAAGGAATTGCACAACACTACAAAGCGTTCCTTCGGTGGTAGAACATTATAGAAAGCACCACCACATATAATACGAAATAAGCCGAATCTCACATCGTCGACAGTTTTGTTATCCATTTAAACACATTTAAAACAATGACAAAGCTATGAGAATTTATTGTAAAAATCGTTAACGCATTTGATACCCCTCACATCTAAATCAGTTCATGACAAAAATAAGATAAAATGAGTGAGGGGTAATTCGAACATTGTCTTAAAATGAGACAAATACAAGAGATATAACATAACATAGTAATATCAAAAATAATCGGGTGTTGGTGGTTGGGTAAAATTATTGGATACTGCGCAGATATCCGTATATAGACAGCGACGTGTCAGCCATCAATAGCGAGATAATAACGGGGTGCTAAACAATCAGAGAATGTGTAAGTTTTGGCGGATTGAAATACAAGAAACTATACATTATAAAATAGCAACTTGTAGTTCTGAGATTCGCCCGGCACGTGCGGCAAATTATTGGAGGAAACAATCAAGACCAGCCAATCGTAGAACGTCAGATAAGAGAGTGGGTAAAGTTCGTTTCATTAACTCTAAATTATAATTAATTAATCAACTTTAATTGCCAATTAAAAATAATATATTTGTGCCAGGTAGACCATATAGGAATTGTCATATCTCTTTACCCAAAACCTAAATACTTTTATTAGGGCATTGGAACAAAGTTATATTGGAGACATATAAATCTAATAAATCAATACAAAAATAACAAAAATAAACTAGAATTGCTTACAATTATGAACGTATTTCGAGAGCCTTAAAATATTATGTAGGCTAAATTTGCAATTACCTACATCTAGACAATATATTGAATATCATTTGACCTAGTTTTCAAAGTCATAAAATAATTAGGTCACACCTTCCGTAACGGTTAATGATGGCGAAAATATGAAAATTATCAATTTTTGCTGTATTTAAGTACACTTATCTCTATGAATTTTTTAAGTAAACCAAATTAAAAAATATCTACTCGTAGACAATATATTGAATATTATTTGACCTAATTTTCAAGGTCATAGATTAAGTGGGTCACACCTTCCGTAGCCGTTAAAGTGACCTAATTTTGAAAAAATCGAAATTTAAATAATTCGAAAGAAAATACGAAATTTGAAAATCGGTCTCCAAGAAAAGGTAGATAATGATCCATTGTATCTAGGTGCTAAATTTCATCAAAATCGGTCTATCAGTAGTGTCTGAATTTCGGATTTAAGAATTGTAACGAAAATTCAAAATGGCGGCCGATATGGCAGCTTGACCTAATTATTTAGGTCAAATCAATTACTATTGACAAGTTATTTATAAAACAGTTTTCACTTTTCACCTAGCAGTTATAGACCGGAAGTTACGTAATTACGTCATTTGAGGCTAAACCGGAAGTGGAATTTTTTTTTTCACATTTTTTCAAAAATTATAAACATATCGCCTATCAACTGGTAAAGTTTCAAAATTTTACCATTTATATTAAAGGAGAAATCACGGTCTGAAATTTTTGCCGATGACCCTTGAATATTGAATTGCAAATCGTGGGTAAAATATTTAACCTAATTGCATAAAACCTATAATTGTTAGTTGACAAATACATTGAAGTTTTCAAATCTGAAAATCCGGTCAAAATCGAACTGAAAATAAACTTGCTAAAGCAAAAAAACCTGAACTTCCGGTTCTCACTTCCTGTCAGAGATAGAACTTCCGGTTTTGTTTTATTTGATAATAGAAATCATTCTAAGATCAACTGTAGATTTAGAATTTTTGCATCCTTTACCAGTTTGTCTGCAAACTCATCCAAGAATTACAAAAAAAAAAAAAAAAAAATAAAATAATCCGAACGATTACAATACGTTTTCGCCAAAGTCGAAATACGTAACAAATAAATAAATGAAATAAAAGCCATATGAAGCACCTCAATCTACAGAGAAATATTATAATTAAATTTCAGGAATTTATTTTAAACATTTACATAATATCATATACTGTCCAGTTTATAAAAACAAACATAAAGTTCATGTGAAAATGATTAAGAATAATATATTTAAATAGTACGAGACAGAAGACTTAATAATGGATATTATCATACTGTATCAGTTTTACGGTACTTTATGTTTGAATTCTTGATATATTTTCATATTCTTTTAAATCTCCAGAATTTTGTTGATTATTCTCATAAACTTCAGTACGAGTATTTAAATCTTCATATGTTCTATCTGTGATAATTAAAACAGAATTACAAGAAGTAAAATGTCTGCATTATTTAGAAATTACAATCTTATAGGGTTCTATAAAGCTATAATATTGTCTGGTATGATGTTTGAGTTCCTCGAATCTTTCGTTTATATGCATGTTACATATTGATGTTTCTTTACCGTTTGCTGTATAAGTACTTACATAACAAAAATGCAGCTTTTAGGTAGAAGTTTTGTAATTTAGTTTATAGATAATTATACTATATATTTATTTCAATAGAATATAAAATTTACCTTCCAGATTTCTATTTGAAAATGTTGCATAACTGAAAAGTAAATAAAAAGATATTATAATACGAAATAATTATGCTCAAAATCAATTTTACCATAAGTTTTCAAAAAGACATTTTCACATAAATTGATTGAAATTTCTGGATTCAACAAAATCACACTACAGTTGACATTATGTGAATAGTATTTCATTAGAATAGTCATACAGAGTAAATTTTAGAACAAAAACGAAAAAGAACTCACCTTTCTTCTGGTATTTTTTTCTTGTCTACAAAAAGATAATATGATAGGATATAATATTTTATTAAGATCAGTAAAAGAATTTGTTATACCAACTGACAAGACTCACTTTCAGAATATAATCCACTATCCTGCTCCACTGCAATTCAATGTAAATTTGACTACAATTTCATTCCCTTAATGTTTTCTGATATTTTATTGTCACCATTGTAATCTAAAAAGATTTCTACCAAAGTTCTGATAGCAGGGAGTATGTTAAACCAATCAAAGAGGGTCGTGTAATATCTGTTTCTTTATAAATAAGGAATTGTGAGATACTTATTCCAAACATGATCTATCATATTGCTCGACAATTCATATATCAGGTAACGATTTTTACATGACATGGTTTGATTGGTTAAAAATACCAAATTCGGGAACGACATTTGGCAGAAAAAAAATCTTAAATTACAATGGAAATTAAATTTATCAGAAAACAAAATATACGGTTGTCTAAATCAAATGAGTTTGATTGTAGGAGAACCGGATGTAAGGTCAAATTGAAAGTCTTAAAATAATAGAGTTGACTAAGGGCCTGGTTATATGTAACGGGCCAGCCCGGTTAACCGAGCTGGCTCGGCTACCCGGGTTGAAAATTTTGACTCTTTATATGAACGCGGGCTAGACCTCGAGCTGTTTATATGATAACGGGCTGGCTCATCTTGAGGACGGTGACGTCATCCATATAAACAACTAAGATGGTGTCTCATTGTAATAACAGGAAAATGCGGATGGTGGGCACACTTATAGCCATTTTGGGGGTGATAATTGTGCAGTTTAACACAATGTTAGGTGCATATCATGTTCTCCGGGAACAGCAAGAACGCCTTATGTTTAATACTTTGCTACTTGGGCAAACTATTGTACAGCAAAGAGCAAAGAAGAATCGAATTGGTCGATCAACACGAAAAAGAAGTGCGTGGCAGCGAAAAGGTCGGACTGACCAGTGGTGGCAAAATATGAACTCTGGTGTTTTAACCGATGTAGACTGGAAGAAGAATTTTCGAATGTCCAAACATAATTTTGAGCAGTTGGCAAACGAATTGCGCCCGTTTATTGCACCAAACCGCGCATCACCTAATTATACAGCTTTGACCGTTGAGAAGAAACTAGCTATAACATTGTACGTTTTGAAAGACACAGGGTCATTTGCTATGACAGCCAACACATTTGGTGTGGCACTCTCAACAGTTTCTGTTGTTGTGGAACAAGTTTGCAGGGTTATCACATATGAACTAGGGAGTCGGTACTTGTACTTGCCTAAAACTGATCAAGAAATGAAAAGTAAAGTAGCTGCATTTGAGGTTAAATTCGGTATGACACAAGCATTCGGATGTGTTGATGGAACTCATATTCCAATACTACGTCCACCTGAATTTTCCCAAGACTATTACTGTTATAAACAGTTCTTTTCTATAAATGTTCAAAGTGTTTGCGACAGTGTGGGAATATTTATGGATGTCGATTGCAAATGGCCTGGTAGTGTACATGACGGCAAGGTATTTGCTAATTCGAGTATAAATAATAAACTGAAAAACAACGATTTGCCGATTTCCTATCGATCCTTATTACCTGGACAACACAAGATTCCCAACTATCTTATTGGAGATCCTGCATATGCTTTAACACCTTTCTGTATGAAAGAATATTCAACATGTTTATCCAACGAACAGGTGATTTTTAACAACATGTTGCGTTCTGCTAGGAATCCAATTGAATGTGCCTATGGTAGACTTAAAGCTCTTGGTCAATTCTTACCAAATCGATCAACTTAAAACTAGAATCTGTGCCTCTTATTGTTTACAGCTGTTTTGTTCTACACAATTATTGTGAGCTCAATAGAATTGATGTGGATGAAGACTTGGTGCGAGCTCAAATGATGGTAATGGAAACTGGTCAGGACAATCGTGCTGATATGATATATTCTTGTAACACTGGAGAAGGGGAAGCTGTCAGGGATGTGTTGAAAAACTATGTACGGGATAATCTGCCAGATAATGGTGTCATGTAACAGCCAATCAATTACCAGTAAACCTTTAAAAAGTCCCACATGTTGTTAAGATGTTTGTAACTATGTTTGGTATGTTGAACACTTTATTTTGCAAGAAAATACATAATGAAAGAAAATTAATAATATCAATATAAAAACAACTTGTTTTCTATTATTTAAAAAAATAACCCCACTTGAATAAAAAGTCAGTAACAAACTCCCCTAATCCTCAAACATGTCAAATAAACACCAAACAGAACTAAATAGTCAATATCAATATTATTGATGGAAGAGTCAAAATATCAAACATATTTTTGAAATAATGTTATTCAATAAACTGATGCATGAGGTACACTATGGTGGACTTGGATTTTCAAGATTACGATATATCATAGCAATATTTGGGCGATCGTTTTCAAAATTTCCGGCACCACGTTGTGAGGATAGATTAAACTGATGTGGAACCGGTCTATACGGAGGCCTAGATGTTTCAAATGCGTGATTCGGAATAGAATTTTCGGAATAGGATTGCATATGGTTTGGTGATCCAAAATTCAACGGTTCCCCATGAAACTGGGAGTTGGGTCTATTGTTCGTGGTAGCAAGTGATTGAGTAAGTAAGCTTGTCCAATACTCAGAAAGCCTTCAGTTAATTTATCAAAAGACTTTGCTGAAGTTGCTGCAGATTCTTTAATGATATTAGCAAGCTCTCTCTTCGTCTCTATGTCTTGTCTGCTTTCTTCTAGTAATAGCTGGTCACGCTGAGCAGCTGATAGTCGTCGTTCCATATGTCGACGTTTGTCATCAATAAGTTTTGGTACCACATTGTCTGTTTTCTTCTGTTTCACCACTGGTTCATCGTCATCACTGTGAACCTCTTGCCCAGCCTGTCCGGTAATATTATCTTCTGATTGCGAATCTACAACAAAGATATCGGCATCGAAAGAGTCAGTTGAATTAGATCTAGGTCTATCTGTCGCAGCATCAGTATCAATTCCGAAGGGCAATTTTTCTGTTGATGGTGAACCTTTATAAATTTTGGCGAGTTCCTCATAATACTCGAAGACGATTCTTCCGCTGCCTGACCTGGTGCCCTTTTCGGATGCAGAATTGAAACTTTGCCGAATCTCTTTGATCTTTTCTTGTATTCTATTATAACCCGTTTTGGTCTTCGATTTGGCAGTTTTTAAGGATGCTTCAAAGATTGAAAGCTCGTTTTGATCAAGACTTTTAATGTCCTTAGGTGTTGCAGGTAAATCAGTTGGTCCAAATGCATCATACTCATTGTCAGCGAAAATGTCACTCATTCTCTGTCGGAGCCATTCGTATTGCACTGGCCTATCTGCATTGAAATCCTTGCCTTGATACTCCATGTTGGTTTTGTAGGCAGCTAGACACCCAATTAACTCCTTTATCATTTCTGGAGACCAGGAAAACCGCCTAGATTGTTGAATCCCATCTTCTTTTGAGGGAAGTTTTCTTTTGTTTTGGTTCTTGGAAGCCATGTTGTTTAATAAAAGTATGTTGTACGCATGCGCTATGGTGCACTAGCCCGGGCTAAGTCGTAAAATCGTGTTTATGTGAATACCGGGCTGGCCCGGATAGCCGGGCTTCCCGGTCTAGAAACCGGGGAGCCCGGCTACCCGGGCTGGCCCGCTTTCCATATAAATGCGTTTGAGTAAATCCATAGAAATTGACTACAGTGACGTCAGAACCGAGCCACCCGGCAAACCGGGCCAGCGCGCTCAACCGGGCTGGCCCGCCTCATATAACCAGGCCCTTAATGTCTATGTTCACTTAATTCTATGATCAATTTTTATTTCTGTCTCATAATAACAATGATTGAACTAGTTGTTCATAATAAAAATAACTACATTAAATTTCACGTGGTTCTGTTTTAAGATCCCCATGATCCGGTAAAATATGATATTTGTAATCTTTACCTGGATGATATTTTCTATAAATAAATATTATCAGTAAAACCAGAAATACACAAACAACAGATATTCCAATACCAATTCCAATACCAATTCCAATACCAGTACCTAAACCTTCCTGATATCTATTCTGTTCACCAGTATCCGGTTTTGTTTCAGGATCTGTGGAATAAATGAATATATTTATTAAGTTCGTATTGAAGCCAATTTAAGGTTGGATATGGACCCCGGCTGAGAAACACTTTTATAAATTTACGCAATTTATTCAACTGATAAATTTATCCAAATTATTCAACTGACAATATTTTAATACATTCAGCTGTTAAATTTACTCAATAAATTCCACTAATAAACCAAGCTTATTCATTCAATGATTATTTTACTCATGAGAAAGTTTTTTCCTTCTTTAATTTTCTCATTGAGTAAATGAAAAACAGGAACTTGTTTCAGGTTCGCCACGAATTAATGGTGATATAAAAGATGAAGTTAAGAAGAGACTGGGTGAAGAAGCAACATTACTTACCTCCATCAATAAGCTTTATAGTGTAACTTTTATCATCACCTATACCATTAGTAACAGTCACAATGTAGTCACCAAATGATGATTGTTGTATTGTAAATGTGAGACTAGAAATATAATTATTGGTAGATACTTGTTGAGTTTTATCTGGTGTTAATTCTTGTCCAGTTGATTCTTGTATCCATTTAAAACTAGGTTTAGGATAGGCTATAACATCAATTAGTAATGTTACTTCATCACCTAGTCTATTCTTAACTTCATCTTGCATATCACCATTAATTCTTGGCGAACCTGAAACAAGTTCCTGTTTTCTATTTACTCAATGAGAAAATTAAAGAAAAAAAACTTTCTCATGTAAATTGAGTTATCAAATATTAACGTACATCTTTATATTTCTACTACGAGTTTAGTAATTGTTCAACCAATACCATTATTAGCTAATAGATTATAGTATACTGACTAATTATATACTTACATCTGATATTTAATGGTAAGGATTTAGAGTAGTTGTTGGACCAATACCATTATTAGCTGTACATAGACTACAGTATACTGACTAATTATATACTTACATCTGATTTTTAATGGTAAAGATTTGTAGTTGTTGGACCAATACCATTATTAGCTGTACATAGACTACAGTATACCGACTTAATGTAAACTTACATCTAATATATAATGGTAAAGATTTAGTAGTTGTTGGACCAATACCATTATTAGCTGTACATTGACTACAGTATACTGACTAAATGTAAACTTACATCTAATATTTAATGGTAAGGATTTAGTAATTGTTGGACCAATACCATTATTAGCTGTACATAGACTACATTATACTGACTTAATGTAAACTTACATCTAATATTTAATGGTAAGGATTTAGTAGTTGTTGGACCCATACCATTATTAGCTTTACAGGTATAGATTCCCGTATCTTGACATTTAGCTTGAGTTAATGTCCACTGTTGACCAGTGTTAGTATCAGTACTAGTAGAAGATGACCAGGTTATAGTAGATACTGGTTTACTATCAAAGTTACAATTAAATATAACATGAAAACCTTCATCAGCTTCGTTATTTACAGCATCAGATGTTATACTTGTTATATCTGGTGGATCTTAAACATAAATAAAGTAGGTTACAATTAGTCTTATATATACCAACTGAAGACAATGATACTCTCATATTTCTTTAGGTTGAGCTACTGCTACGTGTATGTATTTGATGTCTGTTCATCTCATGCACATCAGACTTGATCTTGATCATATACTTGATCACGGAACATAGATCTGCGCATTTATTGTACATGTACTTGAGTATTTTTAAACATTGTACATTGTAATATTTGTGTATTTGTTTTCTTCATAGTATTTATCATATTTCCCTATGAGCTAAATGTTAGACACGACAATGTATAAGTGTATAAGACCTAATTCTTACTTACGTAAAAGAAAGGTTTAATTACTACTATTATTATTACATGGTTCAATTTTGGATGCTTTAGGTGTGTTGCTCAGTGTCAAGATGATGCCCAATAGGCAAATATATTTGTGATTGATATAACAATATTTCGATCCACTATTAAAAGATCTATTTTCGAAGATATTTCACTGATTTAACCTAAGGTGCTGTTTATGACAATAACGATATCAATCAAAAAGTTCTCAATTATACAAATAGAGAGAATATATGTGGCCACTTTACATATCAAGTGATATACTTACAATGTACATTAACCAGTATAGATTTATATCTTGTTTTAGGGTTGGTATTTTTAATATTGGTAGCTTCACATGTATAGATATCTTCCTGATTTCTTTTTATTTGAGTCAATACAAGATCTTTAGTTGATGATGAAACTGCTCCAGTCCATATATAATTACATTTATAACAATCAGTTAAACATGTTATAGTTTGATTTCTACCTTCTATTATATTGATACTTGTTACATCTGGTGAGAAAGTAAGTTCATCAGGACCATCTGAAATAATAACAATCAGTTAATCATGATATAGTTAGATTTCTACCTCCTATTATATTGATACTTGTTACATCTGGTGAGAAAGTAAGTTCATCAGGACCATCTGAAATAATAACAATCAGTTAAACATGTTATAGTTTGATTTCTACCTTCTATTATATTGATATTTGTTACATCTGATAAGAAAGTAAGTTCATCAGGACCATCTGAAATAATAACATTCCGTTAAACATGTTATAGTTTGATTTCTAGTTTCTATTATATTGATACTTGTTACATCTGGTGAGAAAGTAAGTTCACCAGGGGCCCTCTGAAATAATAACAATCAGTTAAACATGTTATAGATTGATTTCTACCTTCTATTATATTGATATTTGTTACATCTGATAAGAAAGTAAGTTCATCAGGACCATCTGAAATAAAAACAATCAGTTAAACATGTTATAGTTTGATCTCTACCTTCTATTATATTGATATTTGTTACATTTGATGAGAAAGTAAGTTCACCAGGACCATCTGAAATAATAAAAATCAGTTAAACATGTTATAGTTTGATCTCTACCTTCTATTATATTGATATTTGTTACATTTGACGAGAATGTAAGTTCATCAGGACGATCTGAAAAAATAGAATTCAATAAAAAGCATAATATAAAAAAGCCAGTTTTTACAGGTATTTACAAAAAATGCAGAAAATATTCTAAGCCATTAAAAGGGGGGCACAGCCTGTAGCAAACGGGCCTCGATTGATTGTCCCATCCAACGACTAGACACTCTTTCCGTGTCAGTCCTTTCGAACCTACATTACCAACAAGGGGAAACTGGGCTGAAAAATTCGAAAGTACATCTCGACCAAGCGTCTAACTCACTGAGCCACCGTGGCTCCTAAAGAAGAAAACATTGTTAAACCATCTTGATGAAACTTGGTCCTTGTATATATTAATAAGATCTTTGTCAAGTTCAAATTTGGTAATAATAAAAAGAATAATTATTACCCTTGGCTTATTTAACACTTGAAACCTTGGTAGACACGATAAAGGATACAATTTATATCTGAACCTAGTGGGAAGTTATATAAATAAGATTTTGGCCAGGTTTGAAAATCAAAATAATATTATAATTTTGGTTATCAACAATTATCCGATCTTATTGAAACTTGGTATGCTTACAGGTATTGATGATATCTTAGTCAAAGTTCGAAGTTGACTATATTTTTTTTTAGGAAGTTAAATTGACTATTAAAGGGTGTCAAACATGATCTGTAAAGATTATCGATACTATAGTATTAATCCAATTTTGATGGATTTTTTTTTTGGCATGCTATCTTTTTTACTTACGATAAATCTGAACATCAAGTTTTTTTGTAAGTTGTTTATTTAGTACAGTATGTGTAACTGTACAGGTATAAGAACCAGTTTGATCTCTAGTACTAAGTGATAAAGGGTTATTTAGAATTGTTGTTGAACCATCTTTAGACCAGTTGATGTTACAATCTGGTTGACAATTAGCTAAACAGTTAACACTCTGACTCTTTCCTTCTATAACATCTATATTAACACTAGTAGGGTTCAATCTTATATTCTCTGGTCCATCTATAAATGTTAAAACATATTAACAAATCAATGAGTCACATTTATACAAAACCAAAATAGAAAGATTTTTTTTTTTCAAAATTATGACTTTTTTATGCTGGTGGAGCAGAATTTTTGATTGAATGATCAAATGAAATCCAACCACAAGGTGCCTTCGCGCCTTTGAATTTTCCAAAAATAACAAGATAATGGTATTTTCATATCAACTTAGATACTGGCCAGTTTTGAGAATGGCTAATTCCATCAAAGTCATTCCTCACAAACATTAGTGTTGACCGTTAAAAAATTGGCCAATTTTCCAAAATTTGCCATTTTTCAAGGCTTGGCCAGTATCTAAGTTAGGCATGGATATAGATTTGTCTTTTTTAAAAAAAACTGTCTTTTTTTAAAAAAAAAACTGTAAATTTTTCAAAGCTTTCTCATTTTTCAAAGATTTCTCATTTTTAAAATTTTTTCTTTTTTCAATTTTTTTCATTTTTTAAAATTTTGTCATTTTTAAAAATTTTGCCATTTTTCAAAAATTTTTCATTATATTGGAATTATTGAAATATTTTCATGTTTGAATGCACCAAAAATGTGTACTGTTAAAAAATTGGCCATTTTAAAAAAAATTATCAGGTTGATGACTAAAAACTAAACGGTTTAATCATATAACTACAATACTAGTTGTGTCAGGGGCGTAGCGTGACCATTATGACGGGGGGGGGGGGGGGGTTGTAACGTCTAAGTTTTACCGACGAACACGTGTAACGTCTAAGTTTTACCGACGAACACGTGTTCTTCCGGAGGCAAAAATAACTTACTCGCACTTTTAAGTATATACATTAAACACGAACGAAATCCATCGTTATAGCAAATCCTAAACCTATGAAAACCATATCAATAAGGGGTGTATCTAGAATATGCCTGAGGGGGGGGGGGGACTGAAAGGTGGTTTTTCCAAGACAAGTCCTGCAGGCCAAAGGCCTTCGTATTTGGCCCTTGCAGTTGCGGGGGGTTCGGGGGTCCTTCCCCGGAAAATTTTACATAATAAAAAAAAAACCCCGGGGAATACATCTGACGCGATTTTGGAAGTCTTTTTCCCCTGGTCCAAATTATCAATTTTCATCGGAACACCATATGTTTTCTATTTTGCGTTTTACCGACATGGCGGAGGGTTTCGGGGGTTCTCCCCCCGGGAAAAATTTTTCAAACTAGGAAACCCGGAGAATACATCAGACGTGATTTTGGAAGTCGTTTCCACCGGTCAAAATTATCAATTTTCGTCGGACAACCATATGTTTTATATAGCCTTTTTCGACCTATTCTGCGTTTTACCGACAAGCTCGGTAAAAACCACTTTTTATGTAGAAGAACAGTTTTCCGATAACATCATAACTGACACAAGGTTTTCACTCCTTCGGTTAACAAATCAGTTTTACCGACGGCTCTATCTATGACCTTCTTCTATCGGCCGATTCCGCGTTTTACCGACAAATTCAAATAACGAACAGCTTACCAATAACAAGGGTATCGGTTAACCAAACGGTTTTACCGAAGACTCCAGTCATAAACAACTTGTACCGACCGATTCCGGTAGTTGCAGTAAAAAAATTACTTTTAATGTTGACAGTTTACTGATAACATCATAACCAACACAAGGTTTTTACTTTTTAGGCTCATTGGTTTTACCGACGGGCCCAACTTGTCGTCTTTTATCGACCGATCATAACCAACACAATGTTTTGACTTTTTAGGTTAATTAATCGGTCTAATCGATCGATTCCGCGTTTTACCGACTGTTCCATCCATGACCCCCTTTTTACCGACCGATTCCGCGTTTTACCGACGAGTTCAATAAAAGTGGGGGGGGGGGGGGTGCAACACCCCCCCCCCACACTCCCTCGGTAGCTACGCCCCTGGTTGTAGTTCTATGATTTAGTATTGTAGTTCTATGGTTTAATGGTTTTCTCACTTTTTTAAAATTCCGAACAAAAATTAGGTTTATTACCTACTCAACTGTGATAAAGTCGAGACTTAAGGAAATGGAGTACTGTGTTGGATCATAAACACAAGTTTTCAAGAATAAGGCCTCTGGTCCTTTCATGGCCTTTTTTGACATTGGTGTTTCAATGACCACTGTCATGCGATCTATCACTGTACGTGATCTTCGCTTTCGAACTACATATGTGAATTAAATTTGCACTTATAAATCTTATCCGACTGTAAGATATTTAAAAACCTGGATAATGACCAATACATTCTAATATAGTGTTTTTATTTTATTTTCAAAAACACTTTTAGAATGTGTTACAGTTTGGTCATCCAATGAATGACTCGATTGACCACGAAACATTACTCGGTTGTCCGAGACGACGAAACAGAACTTCCGCCTTCTCAACATTGCCACATCATCATTTGTCATCGCCATGTTATCATCGATCATGCTGAATAAATATTTTAGAACCATCACACCGTTCTTCATCGTCCATCTCATCGCATCCTAAACAAGCATTTTTTTTTCAAACTTGAAATGGCGTAGGGCACCCTAACGTTGTTTTTATACGCCCACATTATAATGTAGTCGTATATTGTCGTCACCTCTGTCCGTCGGTCCGTCGACAAAATGATAGAGACTACAGTTTTTGTCGGATTGAATGAAACTTGCTGTGATCATTTATATTGATGAGATCTCGGACAAGTTCGAATTTGGCGATTTTTCGATGAACGATTTTGGAGTTATTGCACTTGACTTAGTCAAAACGCGTCAAAATTGGCCTGTGAACGCGATAGAGACTACAGTTTTCATCAGATTTAAATGAAACTTGCTGTGATCATTGATATTGATGAGATCTTGAACAAGTTTGAAATTGGCGAATTTTTGATAAACGATTTTTGAGTTATTGCCCTTGCCTTAGTCAAAACGCGTTCAAATTGGCTTGTAAACGCTATAGAGACTACAGTTTTCATCGGATTTGAGTGAAACTCGCTGTTATCATTTATATTGATGATATCTTGGACACGTTCGAAATAGGCGATTTTTAGATGAACGGTTTTTTGAGTTATAGCACTTGACTTAGTTAAAACCCGTCTAAATAGGCTTGTGAACGCGATAGAGATCACAATTTCCATTGGATTTGAATGAAATTTTGTGTCATCATTTATATTGAGATCTTGAACAAGTTTTATAGTGACGATTTTTTGAGTTATTGCCCTTGACTTAGTCAAAACGCGTCAAAATTGGCTTGTGAACACGATAGTGACTACAGTTTGCAATGGATTTGAATGAAACTTGCTGTGATCATTGATATTGAAGAGATCTTGAACAAGTTTGAAATTGGCGAATTTTTGATAAACAATTTTTTAGTTATTGCCCTTGCCTTAGTCAAAACGCGTTCAAATTGGCTTGTAAACGCTATAGAGACTACAGTTTTCATCGGATTTGAGTGAAACTCGCTGTTATCATTTATATTGATGATATCTTGGACACGTTCGAAATAGGCGATTTTTAGATGAACGGTTTTTTGAGTTATAGCACTTGACTTAGTTTAAACCCGTCTAAATTGGCTTGTGAACGCGATAGAGATCACAATTACCATTGGATTTGAATGAAAATTTGGGTCATCATTTATATTGAGATCTTGAACAAGTTTTATAGTGACGATTTTTTGAGTTATTACCCTTGACTTAGTCAAAACAGACTTGTGAACGCCAACAGAAAACAGTTTTCATCGGATTCAAATGAAATTTGGTGTGATCATTGAAGTTGATGAGATTTTGGTCAAGTTCGGAATTGGCCATTTTCCGATTAAATTGTTTTTTATTTATTACACTTGACTTTACGCTGTGAAATTGGCTCGTGATTGCGATAATGCAGTTTTCTTCTGATTTGAATGAAATTTGATGTGGACTTTGGTGGTATAATTTGTTTTGGAAATGAAATGAAATGAATGGAGTTTTACGTCCTACTCTTCTGCACCTTATGGGCTAATGAAGACGGACAACGCCATGCAGTGTGCAATGAGGGAAATTTTTGCCAGGACAGCGGCATTAGCCTACTCTTTTTGCGATTTCCAACTGTCGAGGGATCTTTAACGTGCACAGCCTGTAGCACACGGGGCCTCGGTTTATTGTCCCATCCGAACGACTAGACGCTTTTTCCATGTCAGTCCCTCCGACCTGCATCACTGACAAGGGGAAACCGGGCTGAAAAATCCGAAAGTTCATCTCGACCTTTGCCGGGATTGAACCCTGGACCTTCAGGTTAGCGAGCAAGCGTCTAACCCACTGAGCCACCGCGGCTCCCATAATTTGTTTTGGTCTGATTTGATTTTCAGAAGAATTCGTAGAATAGCAAATAATTTGGAAGCAGGGCATCCTTTGGAAAATATTCAACATCAGCCTGAATGCGTGAATAGTATAGAAGCAACATTAGATTTAGAGCTAAACAATGAAATGAATTTTAACCTTGAAAATTGTGTCGTTAATCTGTCAAAATTTTGGGTTTACTCCCATTACTCATAATTCCCATTTCTCATAATAATTATTTATGGTTTAGTGCATCTTTAATCCCTAGCTGTACCCCTATAGAGACAAGGACATAACCCATGTATTCTTTAATCTCAATCTCAATAATATAAACACTCAATATTAACAACAACAACAAAAATTATTAATAATATTAAAGCACATATTTATGCACATATTTAAGCACTTTGATTAAATCAATTCAATATCTTCAAATGACCGACTGAATCCAAATATTCCAAACAGTCTTCTCTTGACTGACCAACTGGTTCTTTAATCGTTCCAACCTATTGTCAATTTCCCTATAAACTCGTCATTTCAATCTAACGGCACCACCAAAGTGTGTTTAACTTCGCCCTTTCGGCCATTTCAACTTTCTTTATTGTGGACATGAAGTTGAAAATAGTTGGATGATTATGGGTGAACATTTTGTTTAAGCGACTGTGAAATCCCTCTAAATTGTTGTTGGTGCAGGGCCCGACTGTGTTGTAATGGTTCCAAAGATGGATGGGAAATCTGGCATCATCACCATCCCAGGTAGTTGTGATATAGTCATGGAAGGAAAGTTTCTTCTCTACATCCACGTTTCTTGGACTGTATCAATTGATAATAATGTAATGGCAGACCGACAGCGCTCCTATAACTGATATCATCTAATGAAGTTATGGTTCATTCCCGGGAAGTCACCGCTTGGGTCAAAACTATTCATGTAGATACAAAAAACGGTGCCTTCCCGGGAATTTTGTCAAAAAATGGATTTTGAGAACAATAGGCTTACTTGGTGTTATCATAGTACAATTAAGCCGATCTCATCAGGTTATAGCCAACTAAACAAAATTTTTATAATAATTCAATTATTCATTTTATTTATTACATTTATTTCAGTTTCAGTAAAAACGAAACAGTCCGCAAACTCGTGAATAGTAACTGCATTTTCACGTATCGCTGTCTGCTTTCAATTAGTCTAGATTCCAGTCTTGTACTTTTTTTTTGTGAGGTTGTTTAATTTAAATTACCCTTTTTTGTTCTGCTAATCAGTTTCTTTACACGACTATGCCAACCTTCTAAATTGTTATTAGTCCTAGGCGAATCTGAGCCCTAATGTTTCCATTCATGCAATTCATGCGCGCCCTCCAACCATTGACTGGTCACGTATTCGGCAAGCTCTACCAAACTGGGTTCGTTTGGCATCGCCCATGAAAAACTCCTTTGCCATATCACTTGGCACCATTGCACATCTTGAACCTGAATTTCAACAATTTAATCAAAGATGCCAAACAGTGAGTGACACCGATAATTAGTCATGTAAATACCAATTAGTGAACGATTTTCATGAATTTATGTCGCTGTTAATGAGCTCTTAACACTTTTAATCTCGCGGCGGCATTACTTAAAATCATCCAAGAAAACAAAACGTTGAATTCCCAGGAATTGGAAATTTTCTAGCGGTGACTTCCCGGGAGGACACCGAAGTTACATGTACATGTATTTAACCAAAAAGTTGATTGAAGACAGTTAACATCAAACGAATTTGGGATAGCTAATATATGAATATATCAAACAAACCCTAAAGAAACTGTAGAAAGCTGAGTAACTTAAATTATTAATTGTGCTAGTCGTTAATCCAGCTACTGGTCTGCTTGGACTGTTCCATTTATACTATAGGTATTTATTATTTTCAGAACTTAATTTATGAGTACTGGGATTATGAATAATGGGAATTATGAGTAATGGCAACACACCAAATTTTGACAATTACCAAGCCTGATCACGGACTATAGGCTCAGACCATAGTTCAGACTAGTTACCTGTATAATAAAGAGTTATCCCCCCATGAGGCGAATTAATTTCTTTACATTCTGGTGAACATTTAAGAGTGTCATGACCTATAAAATTTGCATAAAAAAATTAATGCACGGTAGAAAAAACAGAAAAGAAAAAACACGAAACAGAAAACATCTCTCATTTTACGAAACGAAATTCTTGCTTAATGTGATATACAAAGTGTAATATTCATTTATTTCTATGTAATTAAAATAAAAGATATTGTGAAATGTTTTTGCGTGATAGATTGTAATAATGTAAAATGTTATAAGAAAAATAAGACATATCTTCTGACATAAGTTTAATTTAACTTGGTTAAATCATTAGCGGTATTTTGTTGGATGAATTTATGGTATAATGCACAATGTAATTTAACCTTTGTGATATGTTTATATCATTGGATATTGGCCCTAATATACCTCCATACTATTCCACTATTTAAAGGCGGCAAGAAGAGTAAGGCAAAGGCAGTTACAGAGATATTTCAGTCGCTTCGCTTATTCAAAATCTCTTTGGAAAGATACTATTTGCTCTATTCACCAGTAAATATACCTGCTAACATAAATAACATAATAAAAAAATATCCAAAAAAACTAAGTAATAATTATCCATAAAGATAAATTGATAAAGCGTTTTTCAAAAATGTCTTAGTATTGCGAATTTTCAAGATTTTACGAGATTCTGTTACTTGAAGACACCAGGTAAGTTCACTGATCGAATATATACTCATATTGACCATTCTTGAGAACTAAAATTTTTCGTGAACTACAACAGGGATTCAGACCAAAATGCAGGAGTCTGACGCCAGCTTTTACCCTTAAGGAGACAAAGAGTATTATCTAGAGCACAAGTCCAAGGTCTATGGGGCGTCTTAAGACAGCGAGAAAGCTTTTAATACCGCCTGGAAAGCTGGACTATTTGGGCAAACTATACGATGTAGATATTGGAGAATTATTAAATCATTACAGGGGAACTTTCGAGGTCGTGTTTTATTTGATGGTAGAATATGTGATACGTCAAGGTTGGTCAAGACAGGACTCTTGATCAATGATCTTATGACAAAACTATGTCACCTAGGCTGTGTGGTCTTGATATCAATGATAACCATATCCTTTGTTTGATGATAGCTGACGATACAATAGTTCTTTCACTTAGGAATATGATTAGTGTTGCAGAACGATATCCGTGTCAATGGCGTCTGAAATGTAATGCATCAATAATTGTCTTTGAAAGTCGTGGAAAGTCGTACAAGCAGTTTGATTATAACCTAAACATATCCCTAAACAACACAGTAATGGGTGAAGTAAATCGACATTTAAATGTGTAAAATACGCTGGCAATGACATCGACTTCAGACTCAAAACGAAAGATGCAATTGGTGAACGCTGTAAAAAGGGAAAGTCAATAATTAATTCTCTGGCACACGTTGGACTTAGAAGACGCAGAAATAAGTCAGAGATATGCAGCGAGGAGGACACAAGGCCTCATGCGGTCGTCAATGGAGCCAACAATAGGACTATCTGGACTTGAGCGAATGGAAACCAGGATTGAAGCCAAAAACTATCATTATTTGAACAGGCTGACTGTGTTCTGAAACTTATAGTTACATTTGGAAATGGGAACATTATTTTCGCCTGTGCCAGTACGTCTTCAAAGAAATTGGTGCAGCAATTAAGGTTTATCCCCGATATCAGTGGTATACTGTGGACTATAATCTTGAAAATCATATCCAGTCACACATCGAAAATCTTCAAATATCAAATGAACAGAGTTGGAAAAGAAACGTCAAACATTTACAGAAACGCAAAGAGGACGATTGTTGGAGCAATAGTATATTGTTCAAAAAAGAACTACATTAAATGTGAAACATACATCCGACTCGACATCTAAGTATACATGTACTCTCCAAACTATGTGACGAACATCGCGAGGTGAAACCATCAATTTGTAACATGAATGGATTGGCAATATGAGGAGAAGTGTAAACTATGTAATAATCAGTGTAAAGACAAAAATCCAGCATTTCCTTCTGCACTGTACCAAAACTAAACCGAGAGCGTGATGATTTGTTCGAAGCCATTATTGATTGCCTTGATGTCAATGTCCAATGTCAATCAGCTCTGCTATTGAATAGTGACAATGGTTTAATAGTATAAGCTTTTCTAGGTTCTTGCAAGGACATATTAAGAGATGATATAATCAAATATGATGATAAGTGTCAATTTATGTAACTGTAGCTGTTTACTGTGTTGATGCAATGTGGAACGCAGTTGAGAACTGTCTCATAGAACAAACCTTTTGTACTCGCATCTCGCGTTTTTAATTTCTAATGTATCTTATATACCATCACACGGGAAATAAATTTTATCAATCATTCATAGTCCCAGCTGAAAGGCTAATTGTTAACTTGGGAAATGATTAAATATACACAAGCAATGAATACAACTTCAAAGACAAGATTTCCTCTACAAATAACATTGAGAAACTGTTCAGTCCATCCTCTGCTTCTCTCATGTGAAAGCAATGTCAAAGCTCCTACTTTGGTTAGAAGTTGACTTTGTTTAATAACATTTAATACCACCTTCGTGTTAATCAAGTCAGTTAACCAAATACATGTATGTTGATAAAGGTTTGCATCAATTTTCGGATGTTACGTGTATTTCATGAGAAATATACACAATATAAATACATCTCTTACCTGTAGTTAGTACTGGTAAATAAACAACAAATATTAATATAAATATACATTTATACTCCATGTTATTGAGTAATATTCAACATGACGATCTTCTCTATTCATATCTTGGTCTATATAGTATTTTGTTGCAAGGGGTCTAATGTACTTCCTCTTTAACACACAAAACACCTATATATGCTATATTTAACTCACAATCTCACATTGTTATTGTTTCGTAACCGAGCGATATGACATCGTAGGCCGCCGTTAAAACCATTTTCAAAACGGCAAGATAATATACATATAATGAATATCTTTTTTATAAATAAGAATCACGTATGAACAAGTGACACGTTGAATTAGTAAGAAATGCCTATTTCTATGTCTTACAAAATATAGTAATCTTCTTATTACTTGACTACCATAGGTCACATTTATTGTATCACAGAGTGTGACGATTTGATTGGATTGTACACCAGCAACTACAGATAATCACAGCACTCGACAGAAAGACTATAAACATACAGCATACTGTATATATTGGTCCAAGGACGTTGATTGGCTATATTAGCTAAGGTACAATCCAACCTTATCAC
Organism: Nipponacmea schrenckii; assembly: GCA_030562195.1. Classification (NCBI taxonomy): domain Eukaryota; kingdom Metazoa; phylum Mollusca; class Gastropoda; family Lottiidae; genus Nipponacmea; species Nipponacmea schrenckii. The sequence goes on from CM060202.1 coordinate 14,230,421, forward strand.
TACATTTAAATTTAAAAACTGGGTAATGGTGACTATTGCAATTAAAGTACAAGACGCGGAATGCATAAATTAAGGAGGCTATATCCTATATGTTATAGTTACTGCGAGACTATACAAATAACCATACGATAACTTTATATTAGATTGATATTAATCTACTCTTAAGATTTTATAAAATTATTTTCCACCTCTTTATGTCGAAGCTTTTTTCACCATTATTGTGTACAATTTAACATTTTTGATTGACATTTCTGGAGTGTATGTACAAAGTTGAGTTTATATTAAATACCCAAAGATCTTGTTAATTGCCTGTGAATATTTTTTTTTAACTTTAAAACATCGAAATTAAAATGTTAAAAGTTTCAAAAGGTCCGAAATCCATGGAATAATGGATCGCTGCCACGCTCGGAACTGTTGACAGTTCTAGTTTTGTTTTGTTGTCGAATCGAAAAACCCAGTTTAATTCTTAGAAATAAAAACGAAAAAAAAACTACTTTCGGACTTGATTTATTCCTTAATAAACCCTTCAAGAAAGCTTTGGGACCTTACGTGTTTTCAAGAACATAGCATTATGTGAATCGCTTTTTTTTAAGAACGCCTCTTTTGGTGATAATTTCTGTTGTAGATAATATCATAAAACACGACAGAGGAGGAAGTAATTGTAATAGATTTGATATAACAACGGTGACATCATTTCCGTTCGCTCTGGTTGATATGTGTAACATTCTCATCCGGTTATGTTATATTACGGGAAAAATGACTCAGACAAAAAAAAAATTATTTATTACTTTAAATCATTATCTTTTTGTATTTATTATGTACATATTGTTTAGGCAGAGGGGTGATATAGGCGAAACCCTGCTCCCACAACCCTAGCCCTTACTCGTTCCCATTTCATTCTTATATGAATAAAATATTGTTTACTAAAAAGAAAAAATCTTGTTGATTAATATTCAATTGTGCGTGCGATTCTATATTAAAATAAATACAAAATATCAATATAAGGGTTTTAACGTAAATTTGATCACAGTAAAATGGTTATTCGGAAAATGAATGATGTACTAACTAGTCACAAGGTAAAAACTTAAACTACGTGGATAGTTGGTCACAATTTCTCTTGTATTAATTGGTAACTCAATTTCCTCACAGTTAGCCTAAGTGCTTACAATGTTATTGTTTATTGCAATATGGTCCAAGATAAATTTGGTCATATATAGTAATATGGTTATAGACCCAAAAATTGCTCTCTATTGATAGCTATTTGGACAGACGTGGGCTGGTGTAGAGATAGACAAAAGGGGAGGTTAAGGTACCTTTTTTTAAACCTATTTTGAGATGAGCTCTAGTCAATTACGTTTATTTGTCCAGCAATCTTGTATAACTTTTAATTTCACGGAAATCAGTGTGTATTCAAATATTTCCATTTCAAGAGCTGAGTCATAAAACACTTAGGTTAAATTTCCTTGATGTAACAAAATGGCGAAATTGGCTATGATAAGATTGTGGGTTTTACTTTTAGTTCTAGTATTCATTGATCTAGTCATCAACTCATCAGGTATGAAAGATTATATATATTAATATATTTTACGACGATATATGGTGGACCAAAATAAAAATTATAAAGCCCTACTCAAAATGAAATTCAGATTTTCTATGTTCATATAATATTCGAGTAACGGGACACTCAAGACTTTTTCACGCTAAGGTCTATTTTTTGGATAGGCCTTAATCTTTTTTTCCTGTGTAATTAATGACTCTCGCTCTTGTAATTGCATCATTTCTCTTCTTTCTGTTACTTTATTATAGTTTCAGGGACCTATTGAAATTTTTGTTTTTAAACAAATTGGACTATTTTCAGGGTATCATTTTGAACTGAATAGTACATCGGAAGAAGGTAACGAAGGTGATGATTTCTTATGGACATGTAAATTAAGTCTGTCTACTGGTGAAAACTTGCCAGGAGGAGTACGTTTTTTCTTTGAAGAACAAAAAATGTGTTCTTTGTTTTTGACAAGTAGCAATTTGTGTAAGAAGACTGATTCTAGTAAAGAATCTGTTGACTGTTTTTGTTCTGAGAAATCAAAAACTATATTCTTTCTGAATATTACATTGAGTCGTCAACATACAGGGAATTGGTCGTGTGGTGAGATCAGTGACGTAGGAAACGTTAGTTCAGCTAAATATTTAAATGTAATAAAGGGTAAGTAATTTTATATATCTTTTGTCATTATTTGAGAGCATTCGTTTCAAAATTCTTGCTTTAGGGTCGCCAATTCTACTCGTATGCTGGTATGCAAAAAAGAGGTTTCTAACAGTAGTTGGATATTTCACTTTCAATGGGATTTCTTTTTGGCCTTAATACCATTTCCATTTAACTATAATATATGACTAAACATAGGTTAGGTTTTTCTATAGCTGTTATTAAGTTATCCTCGTGTTCAGGTTCATTTATTGGTAGACCAAAAATCATAATAAATCCCAATGGCGGTAATAGGCCTACAACTAGTACAGAATCTACAACATCTTCAAAAGCAATGGCATCGACATCATCACAAGTTACACCATCCCCAGTTCTACCACCACCAAACAACCATTATATTTATACAGGGGCTATAATAGGCGGAGTTCTATGTTTAGCCATAATTGGCAGTGTCATCATTGTAATGATCCGCAAGAGAAAAGGTTGGTGTTCGGTGTCTTTGTTTCTCCGAAATGCCCCGACATCTCCCACAAGTAATTTTCAGTCTTGATATTCGAGAATTGAAAACACGTGTTCTTGACGTCAGAATGTTCTTTTCTTATTATGTATATATATGAAACGAAACGATAAAATATATATAGGCTAGTAAAGATAGGGTTGGGGGTGGGACAAATTGGTAGAAAGTGTTTCTCTGCTGGAATCAATCAAATATACCACCAATAGCTACAATACAAAAGTTTACCAAAATTAAAAGGGATTTTGTTTCCAATTCTGTACGTTTATGACTTGCATATCCGTGTTTGGTATGTAACCCAATGTTTTAAGGTGTGTAGAATATCAAATTTGACGTCCATTTTGACATAGACTGATCGCAACGTCCTTTACGACATGGCGTTACGATATGACGTTAGTGACGTCATTGTTGCTAGAATTGAATTCTACGGCCTTCAAAATGATGATTATTGGCGAAGTAATAAAAACAAAGATATCATATTGAATGTATGTAATCACTTTAAGTCTCTTCATCATCATCATCATCTTGACTTGAAACGTCATTTGAACAGTTCGTAATCTGGCAAGGTCCACATGTACAAGTCAGCCCATGCTTCTTACAGCTACATCTGTTTGTATCGCATGACGTCTTACAGTTGCAATGGATGATATTTATCAATTTTTCTGGAACTGGTGGAGTATCCATAGTATGAGGTATTAAATTGCCATCTAATAACACCCATCCCCACAGAAATGGATCAATGTTATGGCCAAGCCATTGCATCAATTGACAGTATACACGATAGCTTTGGTATTCGGCAGCTGCTTCAGTAGGAGGAATCTGGTCTGGCTTGACAAATGATGAGGACGTTGCGATTTTCCTCGATAAGACAGTATATCGAATGACATTTAAACTTGTTTTCGGTTTATTGTATAATTCCTGGATAGCACGAAGTCCAAGGTTCTTGATTTCTTGTTTTGACTTACCTTGTTTATTAAAAAGTGCTGCAATATTCTGGAGATTAGGGCTACGTACTAGTTTCTTGAATGCCCCTTTCTTTCCGATACCTGCTATGCGAGAAACGGTGTCGCAGCCGGTAAGTGCATGAAGAAATAGTAACGCACAGCTGACATTTTCGCCGGGACATGCTTTCGTGGCCTTTATATCATAAATCAAGTGTTCAACCTTCTTCAGTCTTTTGTCTGACCGGAACAAAATTCTTTTATCGCGGAGGTCGCAAAAATGTAACAACAACAGTAACAAATCGGTATCTTCACCGATCAATGATGTGGATCTCGATTTGGCTGACTCAACAGTTTTCGTACAAGGGTCACGTCAGCGTCGCCTTCCACTTGAGTAATATCTGTACTGTCGATTCTGTCTGTAAGTAATTTTACCAGCTGATCTTTATTCTTGAAATTGGAAATAACGGACTCTTTCTTCCCATGAAAGACGGTTTGTGGCTCTATCTTTACTTGAGGACTCTGGTTAGGATTTCGCCGTTCATGGGTACACCCTTTCGTAGAAGCATCACCATATCCATCGAAGACAACTGTTGGTCTGAAGAACTTGCCACATAGCTTGGCATACTTATCAGCGATCTCTCCGTACGTGTTTCCGGATGGCCACTTTGTTCTATACAAAAGTGAGCCGCCGTCTATAACATAGTGGTCAGTTTTATCATCCGGTACATTACTCGAAAAATCACAGTATTCCATTATAGCCTGCGCTAGCGGTGTTTTATCAGCTTCTAGTGGCATGTTAGGTCCACAGAATAGTGCAGGTGGATAGGGACTGAGTTCATAAGTCAGCATTTCATTCAGGGCTACTGTTTCGTCGGAACTTGCAATTATGATCATTCTTTGGAATAATACAGCTGGAACGATCACGGTCCACTTTGACTGAAGACATTGATTTCATCGTCACTGCTTTGTCTTTTCGGTTGAAGGAATAATTTAAAACCATGCAGCTTGAACCCGAATGTTCTGTCCTACTGCTTCGAACCTGTCAACAATTATATTTTCCGTAGCTTGGACCCCAGTCACAATGTTTCGCAGGACGCTACTGTCAGCGAACGGTTTAAATTGCTCTACGTAATTCAGTAAGCGCTGGAAATCGATCCGATCCCGAGCCATTCTTGTCTCTGATAAATCTCTATGTTGGTCGCTAGAAATGTACTGCAGACTAGTCAGTTCCTGCATGGCAATGTTAAACTCGGCCATGATCGGGGCAGATAGAGTCCATATAGTTCGGAGCTGCTCAGAAAGGCTACTACCGCGAGTTAGACCACCTCTACTCTTCAGCGACCTCATAAATATCTGCTATATTGATAGGTCCATACTAAGGCCAGCCCAAAACTTTTCTGTCCGTCTAGAAACAAATCCGCCCTCCAGGAACGACTGGAATACTTCAGGATGAGAATTACTCAAACCGGACATGGTCTGGTAGTATAATGACGCTGATTTCACGTAGTTGAAGTGTCCGGCTGCAGCCAATACGGGTAGAAATTTCTTCACTGACGACAGATGAAGCAGCCAGTTACCCGTTCTTTCTGCTCACGTGCGGTCTGTAATAAGTTCGTATACTTAACCCATATGGCTCCTGTCCTAGAAGATTCAATGACCTGCTGTTTCCATTGTGAAGATACTTCTGTTATAACTTCTTTCAATATCTGATCATGTACCCCGATGTTTCCGCTGATCAATTTTCCGTACAATTCTTCCAGCGTACTAAAATATTTGACGAATTGTTGATTTACCATAAGAGGTTCGAATAGTTCATTAATCATTACTTGCGCAAGTAGTTGGTGCGCTCGAAACGCTCTGTAGATAGACTTGCCATTGAGAAGGTGTGGTATCACATTTTGGGCGTAAATTTATTCGAACATTGACTCTATTCCAAGGCCAGTCATTATGTCTCCAACTGCGCCGATATAATTCATGAACAAATGAAATCCACCAAGCATAACTAAAACTTTCTTCACTGGGTCCGTATCTGGCAAACATGCAACCATTTCCGAACACTTCCATGAGAGTGGTTGGTCAAATGTAACGATCGGTTGAATTTTGTACACTCTGGCCATTTGTGAAATATATGAGAGAGCAGAGTCAAGACAGGTTTCATCAGTCGATGGTCAATCATAAGCAGAAAATAATAAGATGATTTACCGGGATGTTGTTCACTGCAATAAGATTTGATCATCATACCTGACCAACTGGGAGTCATGGTTTCGAACTTTGGTGCAAATTCCCACAATATGTCTAGATTTATACTCAAATCCAAAGTGGAGTCCAAATGATCTAGCCGCGGAATCGATGGTCGGTGAAAATTCTTCTCGCGGCGTTGTATTCTTTTATCTCAATTTTTGCTGCATTGGAGACAGTTTGGAGTTCAGACATATTCTCTCTGGGTACTACGTTGCTATTGATATTTCCGGGAGTCAAAGCCGCCATAATTGCTAGCCCATGGAAAGTGCCCTTTCCGTCTACTGTCCGTGTGTTGTGATCTGCGTTGTCCGCTACAAACATCACCGTGGTGGATTCATTGACCTGTCCAAGAGGATTCACCATATTGATCGCTGCAGCATTCTTTTCAAAACGCATCACTTCACTATAGGAAGCACATAGTCCAAGCGAGTGGAGTTGATCGATGAGGAAACGGGAGCGGAAAATACTGTGCAACTGAATACTAAGTGCCAAAATCATCGGTGCTGTAAGACTTCTAGGTCGGGCATTCTGTACTATCGCTTGCCCTATCATTGCGATCTTCAATTCTCTTCCTGTTCCAACAAAAATTAGATTGAGTAATTTCCGTAGTGTTGCGGGAACGAAATCCAGACAGCTTTCTTTTTTCAGTTGATTTACACTAGGGTATTCTTTCCTTGCTTCCGCATCACATTCCATGTTTTTCACATCGGTCATGAAAAGCTTTGCCGCCGTTTCAACGTAATTTTTTCACGTAATTTTGTTTTTATGTATTTTCGGGAGTATGGTTCCTCGTTGACATTCGTGTGTTCCGTCATCTGTGTTCTTATTTCATTTACGGACATGTACTGGTCGTTGACACTCTTTAGCTCGAGGTCTACACAAACTTTATTGAATGCCTCCTCGCGGGAAGACTGGACAGGGCGACCTGTTGTATTCGATAATTCGTCTGTTAGATTTTGAAGACTACGGCCACATCTAAATCTGCTGTCACAATCATGGTGATATACACAACAAAATGCATGAAAATCACGCGAGAAGTAATTTAGCCGTCCAAGAATTTCCATGGCCCACTCGTGAGAACGAGTTTTGCATATATTATCAATTGTACTTACAAATGTGTCCGTTTTCACACTGCTGGCTTTAACACCGAAGGTCCTTGGGTCAATCGTCACTCCACAATATAAGCAGTCCTCCTGGCTCTTAAATTTATTTCCCCTGGTCTTCTTCGACACGGATGGAAACAGCTTTGTTTCAGACTTCTTTTGCAATATGATTTTAACATTTGTGTAGCGCTCGCGACATCGTTTATGAACAGAAGTGCCCACAATGATACTCAAAATATTTGAATTTAACTCTTCGCGATTCTTTGCCGACATCTGCACTCCAGCGAAACCCTTTTCTCCCAATACCACACGCGGGCCACGACCATCGTCCATGCACAGCACACATTCACCACTTGCATCAATATCCATCGCAAACACCGACGTTAAGTTCGTAAAAATAACATGAAAGTGCTGAATTTAGTAGTTTGAAGGGAAGTGACGTCGCCAACGACTATGACGTCATGTCCGTAAATGACGTTGAGATCACTCTATGTTAAAATGGGCGTCAAATTTGGATTCTACACACCCTAAAACATTGGGTTACATACCAAACACGGCTATGCAGGTCATAAACGTACAGAATTGGAAACACAATCCCTTTTAATAGGGCCCGTGACCTTTAACCCCCAGTTCTGACCTTATGCACGAACCGATTTTGGTAAACTTTTGTATTTTAGCTATTCGTGGTATATGTGATTGATTCCAGCAGAAACAATTTCTATCAATTTGTCCCACCCCCACCATTAGTGCGGAGCTAAAATTACTAGCCTAATCATGTTATATTTAACATACAAAAATAATAAGCAATTAATACTTAAGACATATATATGGAATTTGATTAAAGATAATTAGGGCTTAAATTTAAATCATTATTTAAAGTATTATGCGGTGTAATAAAAGCTAGATATGGTTTTTGATGAAACTTGTGTGAACATTAGAATTTATAAGACGGTTGTCAAGTTCGAATATGACGTTTTTCCACAAATAGCTCTTGAGTTATTGCACTTGACTTGACAAAATCGCGTCAAAATTTATTGTGGGATCAATGGAAGCTACAATTTCCTATGAATTTTGATGAAACTTGGTGTGAGCATTGAAATTTAGAAAGCAGTGGTCACGTTGATCAAGCCATGTTCGAATTTGACGATTTAGGTGGTAGGGTTTGTATATCTGGATGCTATTAATCAAAGGAAAAATTATTTAACAATGCTGATGTGTAGGCTTATGTTACCTTGTCTGGTAAACTAACTTTAATGGTTGCTTTGGCACGAACGTGTGCCTTGAGCGAAATGTACTAAACCATTAGAATTAATCCAGAAGAATGTATATGATTCACATCTCCTCAAAAACGCTCCTAATTAATTTGTTACATTTGAATGTATCTGTTCTTTTTCAGCTCACCATCAAAGCAGGTACGCTCAATTGGACAAATCAGTTAAACCACAATTTCAATATGTATTCTACTTTTATAATTACAAGATATACTATAATGTCGCATCTACATGGCAACTAAAAACTACAATGAACACATCTTAAAATGCCAAACTTAAATGTTACCACATTTTTTAGGAAATAAGTGGAATAAGTTTTTATACACAAGGTAAACGTTTACGTTTGCAACACATGGGAAGAGCCCATACTTCAACAAGTATATCGATTAATTATTAATTGATAATCAAATTGATTAAATTGATTAGTGTATGCCTTTTAGACTGTTAGGTAACTGCATGTTTCAGAAACGATAGTACGCCAACCAAGAAAACCATTCAAGAGAACAATACACCAATGGGTAGGTAACACATTTCATGAAATAACGATAGGTAAATTCAATATTTTATAAATGTATGAAATACTAAAATAAATGATGATATTTGCCTTTTTGGTAATATACAGAAAAAAAGATAACAATGGATATCATAATATATAATGACAGCCAAGTCATACGAGAGGTTGACAAGAGTTATCAGCAGATGAACTCAAACATGGCAAGATTAATTTTAACATGAAGAACTGAGCTTTTTATAGTGCCCTGCATCAATAACAAGGGCTATTATTCATATTACCTTTTGTCGGTTTCTAGAATCAGCAGGCAGACAGGCAGCCCGGAGATGGGTCGCATAACATATCTCAATAACAATTTCATCTATAAGCTATCAAGCATGAGTTTAGATAGTTCCCCATTTCCATCATCGATGCAGTCAATATCAGAAATGTGCTAATTTATTTTGTTATTTCCGATTGTTATACCAGACATTTAGATGTATCATCTGCCATTATTATCATCGTTATAATTTCCGTTTGTAATACCAGTTCTTTTTAGTTATATTATTATCTGTTATTTCCCTTTGTTATACCAGTCATTACTAGTTATATCACCTATCATTTCCGTTTGTTATATTAGTTATTTCTACTGATATCATCTGAAGTCTAATTAGGATATGTAAAATAAAATCAGTATTTGAAAATTGTGGAATGTTTATTTAAAATAACTATTGCCCAATAAACCAAAAATTGGCTGAAAGTTTCCGTCAAACTTCAACTTCATGATAGTTATAGGCAGGCATGGCATTATTCCGTCCAGTTTATGTTTGAATTAAGGAATTGCCGCTTTAAGAAGTTAGTTCGGGCATGATTTGATAGGCTATGACAGGTAATTTATCTGATACCGGAATAAATTGGAAGGCGCATAAGATCGGTCAAATTGCGTTTGTGAATTATGTGAAGCAAACGATAGACCACACGAATTTAACTTGTCCATTTTCTCAACATCAGGAAAAATGTATATAAAACGATACTTCTTTTCAAACCAAAAAACATTACCATACTATTAAACTCCGGAAACATTTTCAGGCTTGTTTCTTTCATACAAGACATTAAATACTATTTCCAAGAAAAAGAATAAGGCATATAATAATTCTGTGTATAGGCTATATCTGCATATTGTACATCATACTGCATACTGAATTGGACTCTTTCGATAGGTCGTAAACGAGAATAATATTACCATTATTAACTTCTAACTTGTTCTTCACATCTAGATGTATAATCTGTCCTTTTGATTTTCAGTTGAAATTATTGAAAATGATTTATATGTGGGCAGTGATAATTATTTTATTGAAGACAACTCACGGCCACAAGGTAAACTAATATACCAATGTTTAATCATTTCTAGGCCTTAAAATATCATTAATTTTCTTAATTTTCTTTTGTTTCATATAACAGGGATAAACCTCTTAACAATCCCCTTTTAAAAAAGCCACATAGTGCAATGATATAATTAGAACGTTAGAACAGATAGCAAGGTGTCTAAATCCTGCAAAAGCAAATAATACGCTTTAAACAAGATGACCTTTCTGAAGTCGATAATTATCGTAGGAATGTGTTTGTCAAAATTATTCCATTGGAAGCTATTATAATAAAGCCCACTTGAATCTATGGTCTGAGTAACATTCTGATACATGGTAGATTAGATCCCCTTTCATTATCTCCCTGAAGTAATCGCTTTGCATTTTCTTGCACATTTCTCCAGATGTAGATAATTTCTTATCAAATTGATGTATACTGAAATCGTAGCATAGTCTCTACTTGTGACCTAGGCAAGTACTTCTATTGGAGAGCACATCTTTTAACAACCTTATCCTGTAAAATACGACAATATTTTAATTTAGATGTCGTATTTCCAGAGTAAATAATGTGCAGTAGCAGAAGTATGTTATATATAATCAATTACAATTATACTCTATAGGTCATTTTTTTTTCAGTTGAGATAATAGAAAATGAAGTATACCAAGGAAGTGATCATCTGCAGGTCAACTAATGATTTGATAATTTATTTCGACTTTGGCGAAAACGTATTGTAATTGTTCGGATTATTTTATTACGTATTTCGACTTTGGCGAAAACGTATTGTAATCGTTCGGGTTATTTTATTTTATTGTGGGGCTTTGCTTTCAGCAAAGTCCCAGTTTGTTTTCGGTTTGTCTTTTTTTTTTTTTTTTTTTTTTTTTTTTTTTTCGAAATTTACACAGGGCACACAGCCTAGGCTGCAATAGTTGCAACAATTTCACATCTTCTCTACACCTTCTGTTGTGGCGAAATTTCTATTAAATATAAATTGGAACATTTTTGCAAAACCGGAAGTGCTGCATTGCAACATGTCTAAAAAGTCGGTCAGTGGCTCTAGAACTCGCATTTTTGGACCGATTTTTGTCGGGTTTGCATTTTTGAAAAATTGAAACAATTTCCAACAAAATAGCAATTAAAAAAATTCGAAATTCGAAATTTCATAGCACACTTTTTTTTGCCGTATTTTGCACATTTTTGCAACTTTGCTATTTTAAGACCGATTGATCTGAAAATTTGGGTGCCTTCAAGTGTCACGAATATGAAAACATTGGCAGAGTCAGAATTTTTGCTTCATTTCCGGTTTCAGCGTAAAACGGGTTTAAACTTCCGGTTGACCTACTTGTGCTGTAATTGATGTATCGCGACAAAATTTATGTCAATCCTAATTAAATTGGAAGACAAAAAAACGAAGCAGAAAAAATCCGGACCGGAAGTGAAACATTAGCCGCCATCTTGAAATGTCACTTTTTTGTAAAACTCAAAATGGGGCCTCTACGGTAAGAGCGATTTGTGTGATGTTTATATTTCTGGAAAGCTTAGTCGATTGCGATCAAAATGTTGGAAATCGATTTTTGAATTTTGCTTTTGCTTTTTTGCAACATCCGGTTGAATTTTTTCGAAGTTTGGGGGCTTATTTCTCGTGACCTTGACCTTTGGTGACCATGACCTTTAGTAGGTCAAAGGTCATTGACCTTGGCTATCAGTTGATACTTTGAACTTTGACCTCCGACGTCTACTTCCGGTTTTATAGCTGCCCGAAAACAGCAAAATTCGCAACTTTGGGCTGCTCCAGAGCGTGACCTAATTAATTTAGAGTGTTAATTTTTTCAGATTCTTAGATTGTTTTTTGTCCTCTTTCCAACGATATATAACAAAAGTTTGTAAAATGAAAATTGAATTTTTTGATTTTTGCAAAGAAAAGTTCATTTTGCCGTATTTTCGCTTCCTTGAAATGTATATTTGTATATCTCGTGATCTATTAGCTGTACAAGCTTCAAATTTTTACTGTGAATATACATTTTGAATATGATTAGATTCCCCTCCAAAAAAACGAAATGGGCGTGGCACATCCGGGTGAACTTCAAATTTACCAATTATATCGGTCAGCGAATTACGGCTGCAGTAAATAACATTTTTCAAAAAAGTACCTTGCATACATATATCTCATTACTTTGGCCAGTTTATCCCAAAAAATCAAATGTTTCTACCTGTTTGTTGCAATTTTGCGACATTTGCAAAAAATCAATTTTTTTTTTTAGTTTGGGGGCTTGTTTCTAGTGACTTTGACCTTTGGTGACCTTGACCTTTACAAGGTCATTGGTCACTGACTTTAGCTATCAGTTGACAATTTGGCATTAGACTTCTGACGTCTATTTCCGGTTTTATAGCTGCTCGAAAGCAGCAAAATTTGCAACGTTGGACTGCTCTAGAGCGTGACCTAATTAATTTAGAGGGTTATTTTTTTCACATTCCGAAGGCGCCTTTTCTCCTCTTTCCAGCGATGCACAACAAAAGTTTTTAAAATGAAAATTTAATTTTTGGACTTTTAAAATTAAAGTACATTTTGCTTTTTTGAAACGTATTTGTGTATATCTCGTGATCTATTAGATGTACAAGCTTCAAATTTGTACCATGAATATATATTTTGTATGAGATTAGATTTACGCAAAAGTAAATTAGATGGGCGTGGCACATACGGGTAAACTTCCAATTTACTAGTTATATCGGTCAGCGCTTTACATCTGTAGAAAATAACATTTTTCCAAAAAATTCTTTGCACACAGATACCTCGTTGCTTTGGCCAGTTTCTATCAGAAAATCAGATGTTTCGGCCTGTTTGTTGCAATTTTGCAACGTAAGCAAAGTCCCACTCTGTGCCACGTGTGGCTCTAGTTTTTTTTTTTTTTTTGTAATTCTTGGATGAGTTTGCAGACAAACTGGTAAAAGGTGCAGAAATTCTAAATCTACAGTTGATCTTAGAATGATTTCTATTATCAAATAACACAAAACCGGAAGTTCTATCTCTGACAGGAAGTGAGAACCGGAAGTTCAGGTTTTTTTGCTTTAGCAAGTTTATTTTCAGTTCGATTTTGACCGGATTTTCAGATTTGAAAACTTCAATGTATTTGTCAACTAACAATTATAGGTTTTATGCAATTAGGTTAAATATTTTACCCACGATTTGCAATTCAATTTTCAAGGGTCATCGGCAAAAATTTCAGATCGTGATATCTCCTTTAATATAAATGGTAAAATTTTGAAACTTTACCAGTTGATAGGCGATATGTTTATAATTTTTGAAAAAGTGGGAAAAAAAAAATCCACTTCCGGTTTAGCCTCAAATGACGTAATTACGTAACTCCCGGTCTATAACTGCTAGGTGAAAAGTGAAAACTGTTTTATAAATAACTTGTCAATAGTAATTGATTTGACCTAAATAATTAGGTCAAGCTGCCATATCGGTCGCCATTTTGAATTTTCGTTACAATTCTTAAATCCGAAATTCAGACACTACTGATAGACCGATTTTGATGAAATTTAGCACATAGATACAATGGATCATTATCTACCTTTTCTTGGAGACCGATTTTCAAATTTCGTATTTTCTTTCGAATTATTTAAATTTCGATTTTTTCAAAATTAGGTCACTTTAACGGGTACGGAAGGTGTGACCCACTTAATCTATGACCTTGAAAATTAGGTCAAATAATATTCAATATATTGTCTACGAGTAGATATTTTTTAATTTGGCTTACTTAAAAATTCATAGAGATAAGTGTACTTAAATACAGCAAAAATTGATAATTTTCATATTTTCGCCATCATTAACCGTTACGGAAGGTGTGACCTAATTATTTTATAACTTTGAAAACTAGGTCAAATGATATTCAATATATTGTCTAGACGTAGGTAATTGCAAATTTAGCCTACATAATATTTTAAGGCTCTCGAAATACGTTCATAATTGTAAGCAATTCTAGTTTTTTTTTTTTTTTTTGTAATTCTTGGATGAGTTTGCAGACAAACTGGTAAAAGGTGCAGAAATTCTAAATCTACAGTTGATCTTAGAATGATTTCTATTATCAAATAAAACAAAACCGGAAGTTCTATCTCTGACAGGAAGTGAGAACCGGAAGTTCAGGTTTTTTTGCTTTAGCAAGTTTATTTTCAGTTCGATTTTGACCGGATTTTCAGATTTGAAAACTTCAATGTATTTGTCAACTAACAATTATAGGTTTTATGCAATTAGGTTAAATATTTTATCCACGATTTGCAATTCAATATTCAAGGGTCATCGGCAAAAATTTCAGACCGTGATTTCTCCTTTAATATAAATGGTAAAATTTTGAAACTTTACCAGTTGATAGGCGATATGTTTATAATTTTTGAAAAAATGTGAAAAAAAAATTCCATTTCCGGTTTAGCCTCAAATGACGTAATTAGGTAACTTCCGGTCTATAACTGCTAGGTGAAAAGTGAAAACTGTTTTATAAATAACTTGTCAATAGTAATCGATTTGACCTAAATAATTAGGTCAAGCTGCCATATCGGCCGCCATTTTGAATTTTCGTTACAATTCTTAAATCCGAAATTCAGACACTACTGATAGACCGATTTTGATGAAATTTAGCACATAGATACAATGGATCATTATCTACCTTTTCTTGGAGACCGATTTTCAAATTTCGTATTTTCTTTCGAATTATTTAAATTTCGATTTTTTCAAAATTAGGTCACTTTAACGGGTACGGAAGGTGTGACCCACTTAATCTATGACCTTGAAAATTAGGTCAAATAATATTCAATATATTGTCTACGAGTAGATATTTTTTAATTTGGCTTACTTAAAAAATTCATAGAGATAAGTGTACTTAAATACAGCAAAAATTGATAATTTTCATATTTTCGCCATCATTAACCGTTACGGAAGGTGTGACCTAATTACTTAATGACTTTGAAAACTAGGTCAAATGATATTCAATATATTGTCTAGATGTAGGTAATTGCAAATTTAGCCTACATAATATTTTAAGGCTCTCGAAATACGTTCATAATTGTAAGCAATTCTAATTTATTTCTATTATTGATGTAGATTTATTTGAAATAAGTTAGCTTGTTTTTTTCTATTCTCCATATATTTATAGGAATTTATATTTTGTTTGACAAAATGTATATAATATATTACAGTAATATTGTAAAATAAAATTGCATAATAAATAATAATCCTATCTTTTTAATTGATTTGAAACCATTTAGAATAATTATTACTGTGTCTCTGTGTAGATTTGGGCCTCGAGCACTAACCTGAAATTACTACAGATCACAACCCAAGATCTTGGATGTAGTGTCAAATTAGAGAGGGGAATGAAATGCTGAATATTTACTTTACTAGCTTATAGATGTAATGATTTCACTTGTCAGTATAATAAAATTTAAATCTGATTTATCAAGATTTATGATAGGGATAAGGAGTTTACTCAATCTTTGCTTTTAATTAAGTTCTATTCTGTTACATATTTTTTCTTTCACCAAATCTAAGTTTGTCAAATACAGTAGCTAATACTTCATTACCATGGTTTCTTATTGCCAATGAGACAGGGGTCCATACTGACCTGCATCCTACACTTCAGCATTACCCTTAGTTAGGTAATAGACCTACACTTACTTTAAACAATTTATTCAGATTTCTTAAGCATTGCATGGAGCCAGTTCTTGAGGCTATAAGTGGTTTTTGGAGTTTTAAATTGGCTGGTATTTTTATTTATGACAGTAAAATACAGAAACACTGATTCACTTTCTTATCACATTTCTTTTGCCACTTTGCAAGGGCTGATGTGCCAAGAGATGAGAAAACCTGATCTAGTTCCTTTACAAATATATATAACAAAGATTTGTAATAAGTTATATGTATATTAATATAAGTTTTTTTCCGGGGATTGTTTATGAGCTATATATAAAAAACCAATACTAGATAATGCACTGACTAGAAATATCACATCAAACCAAATATGATAAAAATTAAACTGTAAATCTCCTAAAACTTGTGTTATTATAGATCTGAAATTAGAAAATTGTGCAAATTTAATGAAAATATATATATTATTAAGAATCTAATATTTCTTATAAATGTTAAACAAATGAAATGTTACCCCCACAGTGTTGTGGTCTCTCTGTTATCACACTAGCCCACTACAAAGTTCACAATTCTTATAGACCCCATTGTTTCAAAGGTAAGGGATAGAACACTAGAAATGTATAAGACCAGAAACATTAAATTATTGGATTTAAACAAGTAACACCAAAACCCATACAGAAAGACATGAATGTTAATTGGAATTGAACTTACCTGTATTCAAGTGGCATATTCATCCTCATTAACAATATCATAGATACAAAATACATTCCCTGAAATACAAAAATAAATTACTCACTTATGATACTTTCAAGGTTAGTTAAACTTTGACATTTAAAATCCAAGTTCAACACCTAATTTTTCTTTCTTTGAAATTGTGATTGGTTTGAACATTAAAGTTAAGTTTAAACCTCAGAAAATCACAAAAACTGGCCAAGGTTTTATGATTCTAGTCATTCCCATGGCAACATAGATTCAGTAGATTCAGAGTCAGTAGAATTGCAATAACAATCTTCGTTTTCAATTTTAATAGATTCATTTTAAAAAAAAGAAACACTGAAATAAAGCTCTTCTTTTCAGGAGAGAATATTCTAATCTTTACTTACCATGACTTGAGCTAAACATAAGACTATAACATTAGATGATTTACTACTGGCTATAGCATAAAAAAACTACAATAATAAATAATTATTGACAGTTATTTGTCTCAATATAATGATTTATTAAGAATACCATGGTACTTAAAAAGAGTCTTTAATTGAATAAATTTGACATGTTATGATTGCATCACTATTCAACTCCATTACATAGACAAAACATATTTTAATAAATGTATGGTTTTGCCCTTCTTCAATAGCTCTATCAGAATAGAAAAAGTAAGATGCAAACCTCCATTTTATAAACATTGTACTCACCTTTGTTAATGTGATAAGTAAACCTCTAATTGATGTGATGATGATTATACCCACTAATAGAAATGATATTTGTTGAGACCAAAATTTCACCTAAAAATAGAGTTGAGGACAAATAAGTTACTTCTTTAATCAATTTCATATCATAACATGTTTTCAAAAATCAATAATAATTACTAAAATATTTAATCAAATTCATAATTTGGCCACCTTTAATAACCAATGCCAATTTTCAAGCAATATTTTATATCTAGTTGGTGTTGCTGGTCATTTGTGATTTTATCAACACCTGCAATGCCTGTAAAACATTGAAAAGTCTGCACTCTTGTTTTTAAGGACCTTAGAGACTCATTCTGGTCTTTATGGCTTGTAAAGAAAGAACTTGTCAAACATTTTAAACAGGTTTTAAACACTATTTCATCGACACTCTTCTAGTTATAGGGTATTCTAAAAGGTGGAAGATCATAACTGGGCTACAAGTTTATTGTGTCTAGGCAGATAATATCATAGATACTTACATCAAATTGTATAGAGAAATAGTTGACAGCTATTTCAATACCTCTTGTTACTGGATCAACTTTACCCACTCTATGAAATATTATATTTATAGTGGCCTATAAAAATTACATATAGTAAATAATTAATGAATGAAGCCTGATCAACTGAAATAAACTTACAATCTTACCAGGCAGCTTTATATTTTAAATAAAACATTTTGTAGTTTATTACCACAATGAAATAGAAACGTCTGTCATAAAATATTTCATTAACTTTCTTCAAAATCCTTTGAGAATTGTACCTTTTAAAATGCTAATGAGCTGAAAGTTAACTTGTTTTCAAGAGCAAGGGCAATATCTCAAATGAATTATTTTTAGATTTTTAATAGGGCTCATTCCCGGGTGATAAAGAATTTCAACAAGTTACATCTAAACATCTAGGAGCACTCACACCGCAAGCGTCACGACAACGTTGCGACAAAACGTAGCGACACGAGTGCGACAGACACTCACACTGAACGCGCTGCGTGTTATTTCGGATTGGACTTGTCGTATAAAATGGGATGATTTTGAACTAAAAAAATTAACTTTTCGGAAAATTTATCATCCATTTTGTTTACATTGGTGATGAAGGAAATTTCCTCAATTTTGATTGGTTAATACTGTGATAGCAGACGACGTGTCGCGTTCGAATAGAAACCTTTTCTAATCGCTTGACGTTTGACGCGCGACAGAACGATGTCGTTTTGTAGTTACGCGTCCAGTGTGAGTGGATCAACGTTAAGTAAAGGGTTTCTAATCAGAACGTCAAAACGTTTTGTCGCTACGTTGTCGTGACGCTTGCGGTGTGAGTGCTCCTTTACATCTAAAATCATCAAGAAATGTGTCTTTCTAGAGTGTTTAAGAACAATTGTGACTAACTGAAATTCTAAGAAGAGTTACAACATTTGCATTTAATGAATCATTCCATACAATTAATTCTTTTTGAAATTTTAGCTAAGGAATCATCCATTCAATTACAAATCCGTTGCCACCAGTTGCCAATTACAAGCTATATAGACACTGTGTTAGTTGGTAAGGAGAGAGGAATATAATAAAAAACAAGTGGTTGCCTAGCAAGATACACCCACTTTAAAATATATTTTCTGTTTTAACACAGGCAAAGACTCTAAGATTATTTCGGTCTAATCCAAGTTCTCGTCAATATAAATGTTCACACCACATTTCATTAGAATCAGATGAAAACTGTATTGTCTATCGCAATCAAAAGCTGCGTTTTGACTAAGTCAAGTGCAATAACTCAAAAACAGTATATTGAAATGTTAATTTCGAACTTGACCAAGATGACATCAACTTCAATGATCACACCAAATTTCATTCCAATCAGATGAAAACTGTTGTCTCTATCGTGTTCACAAGTCTATTTCGACGCAATTTGACTTAGTCAAAGCCAATTACTCAAAAAGCGTTCACCCAAAAATAGTCACGATCAAACTTGTCCAAGATCAATATAAATGAAAACACCAAATATTCATTCAAATCAATTGGAAATTGTGATCTCTATCGCGTTCACAAGCCAATTTTGAGGCGTTTTGACTAAGTCAAGTGCAATAACTCAAAAACCATTCATCGAAAAATCACCAATTTCGAACTTGTCCGAGATCTCATCAATATTAATGATCACAGAAAGTTTCATTTAAATCCGATGAAAACTGTAGTCTCTATCGCGTTCACAAGCCAATTTTGACGCGTTTTTGCTAAGTCAAGTGCAATAACTCAAAAACCGTTCATTGAAAAATAGCCAATTTTGAACTTGTCCAAGATCTCATCAATATTAATGATCACAGAAAGTTTCATTTAAATCCGATGAAAACTTTAGTCTCTATCACGTTTACAAGCAAATTTTGACGCGTTTTTTCTAAGTCAAGTGCAATAACTCAAAAACCGTTCATCGAAAAATTGCCAATTTCGAACTTGTCCGAGATCTCATCAATATAAATGATCACAGCAAGTTTCATTCAAATCCGACAAAAACTGTAGCCTCTATTGCGTTCATAAGCAATTGTGGACGGACGGACCGACGGACGGACAGGGGTGACGACAATATACGACCACATTATAATGTGGGCGTATAAAAAGCTATTATTAAAGCTATCATGATTTAAAAAAGAAATTAGATTAATGGTAGTGGAATGGTGGCAAATATTCTTCAATTAGTATGGCAGCTGACAAGAAATCATAGGCAGGCTAATCATTGGTGGAGGGTGAACATGTAGTTTAAATAACAATTCCAAAAAATTCTACAGTTACAGCATGATAGCTTCAAATATTCTGTTTGATATAATCAAAATATACTTGCCATAAATATTTTCCACACACAATAAATGGAGAAGAAATAACCCAAGAAATTAAAATATCTTCCCTTAAAGGTTTTAGAATAATTGATTCTCTCCTAGAAAAGATAAAAAAAAATTCAAATTTTGTCACAAATTAATGGAAGTTAAAGGTCCCCTATTATACAAATCGAAAAAAAACCTCTTTACAATTCCTTTAACTATAAAGTGCACATGCAATGTTCTTAGTGTTTCAACTTGAAGTGAATAAAATTTTCAATACTGGAATGCATTTTATTTTGGCATTCTTCAGACATACCCTTTTAAAATTTAGGTTTCTGGTTGTCAGAGTAATTTTTAATGTTCATATCAAATGAAATAATAGTTATTTCTTACTTACAACAGCATCGTTTAAATCTACTGTTTCTAAAAATAACTGTCGACTTAATTCCTCTAAAGCATTAGCATCTTGTTGTAATGGACCAATATCTGGGGTTGTCAAGGAGTTAGTAACAATTTTCACCAACAGGGGGAGCAGTTTTAATTTATCACTATTTAAATTGTAATCATTGTACATAGTATGACAACAACAACCACCATGATCATAACGAGTTTTGGAAGAATGTAGAAGACTGAATCACTCACGCCACACTATCCAGGGCCGAGTTTCACCGCCATGACATTCGTTCCGACTAGATCGTACGATTTCTCAAACCACCACCAAACCAACAGTTTTCTAAATCATCCAATTTATTCTAAATCCACTACCAACGACCACCAGAGTGCAACTACCTAGTTTGCGATATCAGCAATTGCTGGAAGCGAACGTTAACTCGCCATTTACCTACCTATCATTGTACATAGTATGAGTTGTATACCCATTGTATAACAAGGTAAACAAGATTGTCCATCTAATATTTTTAAATTCTTGTATGAAAGTCTCTAATACTCTTATAACAAAGTATCTCTTTTGAGTCTTGTTAAACTTACTCGTCTTAAACACCTGATGTAACTGTAAGACTCTTTTAGATAGCTAATAATGTATATTTGGTGTATAGCATTAATGATTTCCGATGTTTCATTCAAACTTTTAGTTCATCTCTTTAAAGTAGAAATCTTTGAACACAGTAATAGTGACAATAAAGGATACTTTCTTGTCCATTGCCAGAAGTAACATTTTTTAACATGCCCCACAACCCTCCAGATCCCGTTGACATACTAGCCTTTCTTAGATTTTCTCTTTTAGCTATAGCTATTCTGAAAGAAACAAGGGCAATAACTCTGTATGAAATTGAGGTGAAGCCCCCTACTTTAAATTGTCCTAATTTTAAGATAGATGAAGGTATTAAGAAAATCAGTTGGAAAGTAAATAAGATAAATATTGTCATTATTTGCAGAAAACAAATTGATTTCTTATCATTATATATGACATGTAAGTCAAATATAGTTTGCATGAGACTAAAAAGTGCCAATGAAAAAATATGTCGATGGGAGATGTGCATTTATAATTGTTATTAGGAGTTATTATTATTATAATGTCAAACAAGATTTTATTTACCTCTTTTTCTTCATAATAATCATATCTAGAGATTGTAATAATCTTTTTTCTATACTTTGTATATCAGCTTCTGTTACATGTCTACAAACAATTACCATGGGCATTAACAAAACATCAAGTCATTGAAAGAGCCAAATTATAGATATTCACCCAGAATAGGTTTGACTTAACCTTCCAATTGCCACAGTTGCAAATTGTGACACTTTACCAATGTACCGGTAGTGATAAATTGTAAATGTAACATAATAAATGCCAAAAGAAATCTACATCAAATATTCTTATTTTTTTTTAAAATTTGATTTGGATAGTTATGACGTCCATTATATCATGAAGTCATTTCCACATGCCAGCTCTTATTATCATTGTCTTTAACTGACTCTGAACAAAGCTAAATTACTCATTGGGTAACTCACCTGACAAAATAATGCATGTAAGTATAGGGACAATTTACAGCACCAAACCCTGAGAGAAGAGCCATAATAGTAACACCTACTACACCAACACGTCCTATACACTGTTCTATTGAAAATATACCTACAAAATAACAGGAGTAATGATGGAATCTGTTATAGATTAAGGTTAAAAACATTAGGAAATCTTATTTTCTTGAATTGAATACAGTATCTATCAATGTTCTTCATGCATTCCAGAAATTTAAATGTTTATCACTTTATAAATACATCATCTCCATTATTATAAATACATATTACCTCAGTTTTCAAATTTATCTGGATATAATTCACTTAATATTATGAGCTATTAGTGAAAATAAATTGAGAGTGTCTTACAAAGTTTAGACAAAATAATTTTACAAACTATCTTTCTGACGTTATGTCAATGTTCTGAAGCTAAGTCACAAGATGACAAGCCAACTAACCTCAATTAACAAAATCTAAAATATTCCTTTAAATAAAAAAAAAAACTTACCATGTTTTGGACTAAGTATGGGAAAAGGATCACCCAATTTCCAGAATAAATAGAGAAATGCTAACCAAGCTCCAAACGTACATAATGTTCTGACATGGCGTTTCTGTGGCACTAAAAAGAAATTATCATTTAGCACAATATATTAACATATAGAATGAACAAGAGATTCACACATGATTCAGATCAGATGAAAATGCACCAATATGAGCACTGGTATGAAAACAAAATCTAAATCAAATTAGTGCACTATCATTTGCACTCAAATTTCATAATAAGCCTACTCACCAATCTTGATATTACCCAATATATAATATGCTATATAAAATGGTAAAACTGCTATCAAGGTGAATAATATTGAAAACAATCCTACTCTCCAATGAAATAAACGGGAACTGAAATGAAGAATCAATCTTATCAGACTATCCTGCTAATCATTTCTGTTTGCACAATTATAAAGATAAAGTTTGAATGATCAGAAAGTGAAGTGAAGAAGTACAGAGAGTCAATTTTTTTCTCAACAATTCATGACAAGAGTTACAATATTTGTATAATATAAAATCTATTGTCACATAAAAGCAGTTCCAGTTTCAGACTTAGGTACAGAAAATAAAACTCACCTTGCATCGAGAAAACCCAAAATTTCAAATATAATCAGTTCAAACATTGTACATGACAGAGCAAATGTTACAGAAAATACTAACAAAACAACAGAATGGTGCACCTAAAGACAAAGAAGAGAAATTTCTTAAGTTGGACACATTCCTTTAGAAAAAAATCATAACATTACAAAAACTTATTCCCTATTTAAAATATTTAATATGTTAATAGTTATCAGAAACATGTTATGCTGTCAAGGGAAAATAGAAACACAGGTTTTGCAAGTAACTATGAACTAAATTATATTTTTTTTTAATGTAAGGTTGTGATCTTAACACTTGCCTTCAGAAAAAATGATAATAGTTGGTTTACTAAGGAATGCTAATGCCAAGGGTAGTTTGCAATAATATATTTTTCTAATTTTACCACTTTCTGCACATTGACATTTTCATTGACTAGTAGCTAAATACACATTCAATAATAGACAGATTGACAGGTGTGTCAACTTATATTTGTCAATGTATCAGTCTAAATACTGTTACCTCATAATCCCGAAATAAGTGCTTCAAAAAGAATAACCATCCACCACCAAAAAATATCACCTGAAAACAACAAAAATATTTCTATTTTCAGAACTGCATCATTTACAATTTTGCGTGTCAAAAACCGTGTCATGGATAAACAGCCTAACAGTGATGGGATTTGATGTGTGAAACCATTGAAAGCCCTTTGAGTCAATACTAAGGTTAAGGGTCTGTTGAGTGATAAGCGAAGGCCAGTCAGTCAGAGCAGGAGACTGATGAGCCCATCATTCATGGGTAATAATCCTCTCTATGCTATGTAATATGCCATTGCCAACACTAACCTGCGAAATGCACATGATTACCAGATCTACAAGAAAAGACATGGTGGTGAGGTTGATTGAGAAACTTGTCAGTATTAAGATCGAAAGATTATTCTATGTTTTTTCAACGTTAGTGCCTCAGATACATCTCGTCTGGATTAATTTTTATTTTTTCGTTTTAGTGATGGATTTGTAAACATCACCACCGGAAATAATTTTTTTTACACTGTTGCCAAATTGTCACAAATGCCAGATTAATATTTCAAGCATATCGAAGTAACGCTAGATTCAAAAATTTCTACTCTAGCTCTGAAATTAGTTTTAAATCATTAAAATTATATAAAAGGACCAGAAAGACGTTTTTGTTGCTTAGTTTTAATCTAAATGATTTGAATTACTTCGTTTACTATCAGTAGTTTTCTTATATTTTAAGATATCCATCAAAACAAACGTCACGTGATCATCACACAAGGCGCTGAAAATGAAAATGAGATAATTCGTGAAGTTAAAATAAAATGTTCGTAACTAGATTTAAATCTATGTCATAAAAAAATAAACCCATCCGGCCTATTTACATTATTACATAATTACTCGCTTTTCATCCGATGTCTTGTTCTTAAGTTGTTCTGCCTATTTCTAGGTTGAGGTACTTTTATTTTTATAAATAAATGGGTAGACTAAATAATGCTTCGATGACAGGTCAGTTATTGCTAGTACAACCACAGGTATAAAGGTTCAACTTGCCCTTTCTATATATATTATCCATAAAACCTGCAAGTTAACAACCATTTGAGAATCCCTGTTGGTGTGAGTGGTGTGTTCTATTTCCCTTTTTGCTGTCTTGAATTGGATGTATTTGCCTATCTATTTATGTAACTTTTTACCAAATCAACTTGTTAACAGTAAAACATGTTAAGGCATCATCACTGAAATCAATTTTGAGTGAACATGTGGTAAGGACAAAGATATATAATATATTATAAGTTTCTAAGATAATTTCTAATATGAGTGATAATTTAATTTAGTTTTGTTGAATACATTTCTATGTGTGACAGTATCATTGTCAGATTAGAAATGGTGGTCTAATACACATATACATCATTGCATTGAGTTAAAGTGGATTCTGTTTTATGTTTATTTTAGGCTTGATGTAGATAGTTAAAACTATAGTAATAATGATATAAATAAAACAGAACAGGTGAACTAAGAAGATGACCTCAGTAACACCATTTGTAGAGGGATGGGATTTAGTGCAGACTTTGGGTGAAGGAGCTTATGGAGAGTAGGTCATTTTAACTCAAATTATTTTACAATGTCCTTTCTTTTATCTTCTTATATTTGTTGTCTGTATTGTATTCTAACACAGTTCCACTCTAAGTTTCAATCAATTAACTAGCATGTCATGTAGCTGTAATATCTGTTTCTTGCTGAAAATGATGTAATGAAAAGCTTATTGAAGAGTCCAGTTATCAAGAAACACACATTGATCAAGTTTGGATAGTCATTATAACATCACCCAAAGGACAATTGCTTTATGAGAAAAAGTATTAACAAAATCAATAAATTACTCAAATTTGGTCAAATCGGCATACCTTTTGTATTTTCATTATTACTTGTGGATAAATTTTGGACATAATTGCAGAAAAAAATAGTCACTTGTTAAAATATCTGGAGTTAGTGTCCTCTTATATCTTTCCAATATCATCAATAGCTTTGTTTAAAATCATTATGTTTCAGAGTGAAACTAGTAGTAGAAAGAGAGACACAAGAAGCTGTAGCTGTTAAAATTGTGAACTTAAATAAATACCCCAATATAGCAGAGAGTGTTAAAAAAGAGGTGAAAGATTTGGTCTTTTTCAATCGTTATATTTCATAGAAAATATTATTAAAGAATATTTGACATGAAATGACAACATAGTCTTTATTTACTTTTGCTTATTTTTCAAAAGAACTGGTTTGTCTCTTCTTTCTTATTTTAATGCAACCTATAACAAACAAATTGTGAATCTGATAAAGGCTGTTACAGATAAATTCATTACCAGGTTTTAATTTCAAAAAGTGTTCAGGGTGGATAGAGTTATATGTGTGCCACTTTCTGATTTGGGTCTTGAATGATTATATGTAAATATGCTTTAGAAGTACTAGAACTGTGCATGGAAAATCACATAATAAAAATGTCACTTTCTATATTTGAATATTTCTTCTCAAAATTTTACAATGATCTGAAAAGTTCCAGTTCCTGGGATTAATGTATATTTGGTTGAACAGAAGACAAATCTTTCAAAGAAATAAACTTACTAATGAGTATATATTCTAAAATTGAAAATGGAATTTGGTGATTAACACTTCACATGGTGAAATCAATTTCTAGAACTCTATGCTTCCAGATAAATATATGACTTGATTATTAAATTTTGTTGTAGATCTGTATTCATCGTATGTTAAATCATCCATCAGTCATCAAATTTTATGGATCACGTTTAGAGAATGATGCTCATTATATTTTCCTAGAATATGCCAGTGGTGGAGAGTTGTTTGATAGGATTGGTAAGAATTGTCTTTTTACATTTTATATATAATTGATAAGTAAGCAATATTAAGAATATTCAGTGATGTAGAATTCTTTTAAACTAGCTAATCAACTGCTGGCACTCACACAAAAGTTATGAATAATATATGAGTGAAGGGAACCCCTCTAGAATTCAAAAGATCAAATTAATTGGTTAAAATTCTCATGTAAATATATTTTTATAAAGTGAACCACTGTTCCATCTTTTTATTAAATTAAGCAACAATCAGACATCTATCTACCTTCAGTTAGTGGAAATGACTGATTTTGTTTATTGTAGAACCTGATGTTGGAATGAGTCAACTTGATGCTAATAGATATTTTAAACAGCTGATAGCTGGAGTGGTGAGTAGAAACAATTGTGTTATTTTCTTATTTTATTTTAATACACCCACTTAATGTGAAATGTCAGTTTGAATTATTATTAGTTCACTTCCCTTGGTTGCTTGTCAGTAACATTCTTTAACATTCCTCCACAATCATAAATTAGTTAACAATGACAATACAGTGACCCATGAGTCATTGTAACAGAATAATTCACTGAACAGAAACAAACTTAGAATTCAGAATTTTATATTTTGGTTATAGGAGTATCTACATTCAAGGGGAGTAACACACAGAGATCTGAAGCCCGAAAATCTTCTACTTGATGATAATGGTAAAGTTTTAACAATAGATTAACAGTTTTTAGATAAAAAAAAAGGTTCTTGAAATATCATTTATTATTTTTCTATTGGATATTTACAAAGATGAGACATACATATCATGTTCAGATAAGTTTAAACTATGACTTTGACTCCTGTTAAAGTATGTAACATAGAAACAATTTTTGGTTGTATTTCAGATAACTTATTAATATCAGATTTAGGTTTTGCAACAGTATTTAGATTTAAAGGTTCAGAAAGATTATTGGAGACATGTTGTGGTACAGTACCGTATATAGCACCTGAAGTATTGAGTAAAAAACCTTACCATGCTGAACCATCAGATGTTTGGTCCTGTGCTATTATATTAGTTGCTCTGCTGGCTGGAGGTAAAAATCTTCTTCTTCAGTAATTTATAACTCGATTTTTATTTAAAACTTGGTGAAATGACATAAGAAGGACAACTTTTCAGATTTTAGTAGAGACACAGACTGCAGTAGTATACTGAAAATTGCAAAGCAATAACAGAAAAAAATACATCGAATTCAATTGTTGTTTGTACCGTGGTCACAAACAGAAATTAATTAGCTAAGCTTATCAACCATATGTATTCGAATTATCTGTGTTCCATTGATAATAATAATAAAAACAATTATGTGTACACTGTGTGTCCTTTTATAAACCTTGACAAATGAACAAGTTTATTGGTGCCCCAATTTTCATGCAAAAGTTAAACTAGTGAAGGAAATAACCAAAACAGGTGAAATTTCAAGTGTGAGATATTTGTTTAGTTCTGAAGATTTAAGGACTAAATCCACCTCTGGAAATGGTGATCCATGACCTTGAAATGAAGTTTATAAGCATATAAATTTGTTAATACCATTTCAGAACTACCCTGGGATCAACCTACATATGATTGTAAAGAATATTGTGATTGGAAGGATTGTAAGATAACACAGTCACCTTGGTGCAAAATAGATAACCTAGCTCTTTGTAAGTTTTATCTAAAAAATTTCATTTAAGAATTGGATACTACAGCTAATAATGTTTGTATGTGTGCCATACAAGAAAGTGATCAATACTGAGAACTGTACAACAGACCATGCTTTATTTGATGTCCTACATATTTATTTCAGCATTATTAAGAAAAGTATTATTGGAGAATTATAAAAAACGTTATACTTTAGAACAAATTAAAAAACATCAGTGGTTTAACAAAACATTCCACAAGAAAAAAGGTAAAGAAATTAAGTCTTACAAATTTTCAACTTGAATTTTATCGACTTGACTGAACATCGGAAAGTAATAGCAAAATATCTAGATATACAATTGGTGACTATTTTAATTTATCTTAATATATGAAATTCCTGTTCCTTCAAAGCCCTCTAAAATATCATAAGCAATAAATTGTGAATGAAAGATTTCAATATTTTTCAGCTGGCTTTTCTAGATATCCTTCAAGTTCCCCATCAGATTCTCCGATTGGTACTGGTCCATTTAAACGACAGTGTTCTCGTATGGAACTAAGTCCTACTGGTACAGGCTCTCCTAGGTTAGTATTGCTTGTTAGCCCTATAAATGAATGGACAGTATTGCTATTTTGCAAAGAAAATCGGCCAATGAACTGACAAATAGTAAATTATTTCATTACTAACATAATATATACTATTTCTATTTTAAAAAAGAACTATAGAGAGATAGTGTTGGTAATGTTCGTTAGAGTGTGCGGTGACTATAAGTCTAACCCTATAAATGTACTATAAATATATATATCTCAATCTAAACCTCATCTAGATATTTCTGAACCTAGATTCTGCCATTTTGTGAACCTGGCAATTATATAAATTTCAAATTATATCGATCATAGGTCCAACCCACTACCTCAAATATCAAGCCACTATGGATATACCATTAATCTTTAATAGTAGGGCTTTTTAATTATATTGAAGAGTTATTTATATCAATACCAAGCTAGCTTATATCTTAATTAACTGAGTAATCTTAGCTTGTATGAGAATAAATTCTAAGATCTAACTTTAGGTGTCATTTGTTGAAAATGTACCGGTTGTTTACTAAGGAAATATTGTATAGGACTTCTTCTACAGCTAGCTTTACTAAAAGGTGATATGCACTATTAAAAATAGATTTGAATATGTTTGCTTTTGAAGTTTTGTTCATAAAATATATTTTTTGCAGATTTTAGGGAATGCAAAGTTGTTAAAATTTGATTTAGAACAACTCATTTTCCTTAAGAAATTTGTTAACTTAATATATCTGGACTAAACTTGTAAATTTTAATTTCAAAACAATTTATTTATTATGATGGCATTTTTTCAATAATAATTCCATCAATATCATTATAAAACTGTTATATTCAGTAAGAAAGTAAAAGGTAAACTAAAAGTAAAATGTTTGCAAATTTAATATTGATCTTATGCCTAAAAGCACATGAAAATTTACAGCTTTTATCCAAGAAAGTTGGCATTTTAATTCTTCCGGATTAATCAAACATTTATTTTACAGGAATCATGTCTCTTGTTCACAACCAGAACCCAGAAGAATGGAAACTGATAGTCAACCTGAACCTAGAACTGACACTAAGTCAAGTAAAGATATAGCTGATATCATGATTAGTTTCTCTCAACCAATCAAAACAGAAAATATGTTACTAGGCAGTCAGTTTCAAGGCACCCCAGGTGCTTCACAGGTAAACTTGTCATTTGATGTTAATTTATTAAATAACCTTGTATAAATTTAATTTATTATCATACATAATAACAAATTATTTGACTGATAACAAAGTCTGTATATATATTTGGATCCATATCTTACAATTGGTGTAAAATAGAAAATAAAAATTCTCTGTTCTTTGAATAATTGTCATAAATTATCCTATTCTGTAGCTTTTTTTTGTTGAAATTACAAAAATTGGATTGTGGTATGCAACCAAGTATTATACGTAAGTGGATATGATTTTTAACACCTTTCTATTCCATATTGCTTCCATATATTATTGCATGTAGCTAATATTGTATATTTGGTATTTATTGATGTCTATTTCTAGACTCCTATGCAGAAACTTGTAAGAAGAATGACAAGATTTTTTGTGAAGACAAACCACGAAGAAACTATAGAGGAACTGAACAAAACATTTGAAAGCCTTCGTTTTGAAAAATGGAAGAAAAATGGTACTAATAATGTAAGTTATATTTCATTCAGAAATTGAATTTAAAATGAACATATCAGATGATACTGGACCATTTAGGAGCTTAAAAGGCATGATTGTACGAATACAAGATCTGAAGATATGAAAGTCAGACAAAGTTATTTATACACTAGGGACAATTCAAAACATTATCAGGTGTGTATCAATATCTTCAAGCTTAACAAGAATATTCATTGGTCATTACAATCATAAACTTTATTTTCAGTTAACCGTGGAAACAAAAGATAAAAGAGGAGCTAAATTAGTATTTAAAACAACTCTTATAAATATGGGAGAAAATCTCTTGGTGGACTTCAGACTCTCAAAGGTAACCATACAAATTTTTTTCATTGTTTATTACTGATATTTCTTCATTGTTTATTACTGATATTTCTTCATTGTTAATTACTGATATTTCTTCATTGTTAATTACTGATATTTCTTCTTTGTTTATTACTGATATTTCTTCATTGTGATATTTCTTCATTGTTTATTACTGATATTTTGTCATTGTTTATTGGATTAGTATACTTTTAAGTAAGAATTCAAAGAATAATTATGTAAAGCGATATATAGAGACTGTAAATCAATTTATAATAGTCTGGAGTAGGATTTTTTGTTGGTGGTATTTATGGATAATAATACCAATCTTGAAGTCCATGCAAAACATAATTGACAAATATTTTCTTGTAACAATAACCAGTCCTTGTTCTGAATATACAGTACAGCTATTTGTTGAGGTTTTTACCCTAAGTATGCTTTACTTTATAAAGATATTTTTAACATCATTGCCAGAGTTAAACAATATGCCTTCTTACCCTGAGATGCTTATGTATTTTGAAGGAAATTCTTATAAAGGGCAATTGATTGATTTTGGCAGATAATACTTGGCAGCTGAAAGAAATGATAGATCATACTTGGCAGCTGATTGAAAGGATAGATCATACTTGGCAGCTGATAGAAATGATAGATCATACATGGCAGCTGATAGAAATGACAGATCATACTTGGCAGCCGATTGAAATGATAGATCCTACTTGGCAGCTGATTGAAATGATAAATCCAACTTGGCAGCTGATTGAAATGAAAGATCCTACTTGGCAGCTGATTGAAATGATAGATCCAACTTGGCAGCTGATTGAAATGATAGATCATAGATAGCAGCTATGTGTCAGGGGTGTCAACTATGTCTAATTATTTTCATTTTTTACTTTTCAGGGAGATGGTTTGCATTTTAAAAGGTTATTTGAGAAGGTGAAAGAGAAAATGAAGCCAGTTGTGAGTAAAGTTCCGCCTATGTGGCCACTGTACCCTAAACCAACAGCAACAGAACCTTCTTAAACTACATGTATTTTATTTCGTCTTGAAATACCAATGACACTTTTCCAGCATTATGAGTGTATGTTATTCGTTTACAAAAATTTCATTGGACAATCTGTATCATGTAAACTTAAAAATGGTTAAATGACTGTTGGAAAGCTTGTCAACTTTTTGATTTTTGTACTGGTTCAATTGGGAGTGTTTTTTCTTACAGCAATCTCATCAAATTGTCAAAAAGACAGATAATATATATCATTTTGTATAATTTTTATATTAATAAGATTTAATATATAAGATATAAACAAATCTTTGCTTTTTATTCACCCACATTATAATGCAGTCTTCCTTATCAGCGGTCCACAATAAACAATGTAGAGACTACAGATTTCACCTGATTGTTATCATTTATAATGATGAGATCTTGGGCAAGTTTGATATTGACAATTTTTCAATGAACTTATTTTAGTTTTTGTTCCCTTTGTCAAAACACATAAACACGCAAAGAGAGCAGTATACTGCTTTAACTAGTTGTGTTTATATTTTGTGGATGTTCATAAAGAATGAGAAAAACAAGGAAATACTGAGAGGACATTTTGTAATTTCAAAACAAGTATTCAAGTTCAAACATCTACTCTATTCTAAATACAAACTTATTTACAATATGGCATAATTTACATCATTATATTACAATTTACATATCAACAATAACAATTATTCTATAAAAGCCATTATGCTGTAATACAAGACTTGATCCATTGAAAACACTTCCAATAGAAAAAATACTTTTACAGGCCTGCTGAGCAATGTTGCATCTATGACATAGATGAAATATTTTGAAATTTCAGAATCTGTCTCAATATACTTAATTATATTGTTGACATAAAATATTTCAGTTGTGAGGAAATTTCCTTCAAAACTTGCTCTTGTGGATTGTAGCATATTACCTGTGTCTAAGGTAAAATATGGATTTAAGGTTAATAACAAGGGTTCCTATGTTCTGCATCAAAATAAAAGCAGATTAAAATGGATCAATAAATACATGTAAATAATACCTAATACACAATATACATCAAAACAAAATAATAATAACAAATATAGAATGGTAATATACCATGAAAAAAATAATGAAGACATCATTTCCTGCCTATCTGTGATTTTCATCTAAACTTTAAATTGTTGAATTTTTTTTTTTAGCATAGTATGATATGGAGATCAGTTGATGTGTCAAATATTTCAAAAAATTATTCTAAAACTGGCCTTGTGATTTCCATAATATGACTAAAGGATTAGAATGAAATATTGGCTTATAAAGCTAGCTATAACATTCAAGCCTGTAAACCATCATTACTTAAAGTCCCAACCATGGACAAGTCAACCAATATTTCAAGCATTGATAAGAATGACAGTAAATTATCAAATTAAAAATGCAGAAAGCGCACATATACAAGTGACAAGAAAATTAAGCTACGAAATACAGAATTTAGGGAAACTTTTCACAAATTTATTTGACTTTACTGTAAGTGTGAAATTTTACATAGAACAATACCATACTTGAGATTTTTTGTGAGACAGGACTGAGATTGATATCATGCCCTACATAATTATATAACAATACATGGACGGATCATAATATACCCGCTCAACTAAACAATAACAACAATAAAATCAAGAAGCTTCCAATTAAAACAAAAAGCGGATTCAGCTGTTTCATCGAAAAGGTAAAAAACAAAGTATTTCTGTTGGAAATATTAAAAAGATGAAATTAAAACAAGCATACATATAGATTGGAGTATTTAATCATTCATTGTTGAAGAAAACAAAAATCATTAACTTTTATTTTAATTGCTAAAGTACAGAAAAAAATATCAAATGCGCCTTGCAACTAATACTTTTCCTGTTATTTTTTTAAATGGAAGTTAGTGTGCTTTCATATTGACCATTAAGGATTCATGTCATTCAGTAGTAAATAAATCTGATAATGTTATAGGTATACAGTCATCTTCATATTTGCTGTTGACAGCTAAATAGCTCCATTGCTTTATATCATTATACAGAATCAATAGCTTATGTTCTGATTCTTGAATCCGTTCTAAATATTGTTTAGTTATTAGCTATAAAAGCTTACAAGAAGTTTAATGTGAAAGTGACAACAGTACACAGTATGCAGATGACTAATATATCCATGTGTTTTAAACAATATTTTTCAAACAGTTTATTGCAATATAAATATAGTATTTAATCTTAACACATAGTCTTAAAAAACAGCTTTTTTAAAATTCTGAAATTTTCCAAGATGCTGCTTAAAAACATTAAATAAATAAAACTATCTATGTACAATTTATATATTTACAAAGTTAAATAGTAGGTAAAAGCACTCCTCTGGTGTGTGCGCTAATATATTACTGTTGGGTATCACAGACTATAAAAATATAGAATTTATTCGTTATTCTTTTGTTCTTGCATACAAAAAAACTTAACAAATTTAGACAGTGTAAATACTTTAGAACAATAACTTTTGATTTTTCTAAAATAACAAGTTTTGCTAAAATACAAAATAACAAACCAACGGAAAATGTTCCTTATAGGATATATCTCCTAATTTATTTTATAACACAATAAAATTTGTGTCACAATAATACCAACATTTAGTCTCCTTCGTAAAAATTAGATCTTAAACTACACTCTACACTCAACAAAACCAACTCTTGTATTTTATCACAATATTTTCTAATACATTACAAAAAATCTAAATCATAATCAATGCAATCATAGAACTACTTTTCATCACATTTTTTCACAGCTAATTTCAAATCAATAATCTCAATGAAAAATTATTGGTTGTAAAAAATCATGAAATAATGAATATTTCCATTACAATCATCATTTTCTATATTTTCATAAAGTTCTATAATATGATAATACTAAATATAATAATATCATTTCATTATTTAAATTCTTTATTATTTATACATTATGACATCATAATGTCATCAATGGCATTTTTTCAAAGCATAACATCAGAATGCTATCAACAGAATTTGTCTAACGAAATAATCATTATGACATCATAATGCCATCAATTGCATTTAACCAGTTGTATGATATTTATGACATCATAATGCTATCAATAGAATTTGTCTAATGAAATAATCATTATGACATCATAATGCCATCAATTGCATTTAACCAGTTGTATGATATTTATGACATCATAATGCTATCAATAGAATTTGACATAGACACCATAATGATGTCAAATGCTGAATGACTGATACCAATCAATATTCATTATGACACCATTATTGTAGCTACTTCAAATACTTTTTATAAACTTTCAAAAAATTCCATTTTTCCTGTAAAAAATTTGTTTAAGTTGAATCAAACTCTGCTTTGCCTTGAACATTACTTGATGATATTCAAAGAACATGTAACTTCCAATGAATATGAAATGCTTTTTCACATCTGACAGTGTTATAACGGTACAATTTGAATTTGAATATTTTAAAATCTCCAAACACTTTATCTTCACTATAATCACAATCCTAGCTCTCTTTTGTTGATACTATGATATAAATCACAATGTTGATTTTGATGAAATCATGGTCTTTTTGACTTTCAGGATTTGTGATTGAATACTTTTTTGCTTTAAGATACAATTTTTGTTATAGTGATATGTTCATTAGAATTGACTGATAATTTGATATGCTTATAATTTAGCTGACTGGTTGGCAAGTTCATAAAATAACAAATAAGCTTCTGAGGATACAGCTTGATTGGACCTGGCTGGTGACACTCTGAAAAAACAAATTAAGATTCAGATAAGATGAGTGAACAAACAACAAAACCACTACATGTATAACAATTCAGATACAGACGTCATTCATAGAAATATGCATCCAGCTGAAAAAACCTTATTAATGATGTTAACATGTATCTGTGGAAACATTGTTTACAAATACAACTATAAGAAACTATAAGCCTACCTTGAATCAGATAAAAGGGATGTTTACAGATAGCTGTATAATGATCAGAACCTACCTTGTATCGTTAAATGAATTCCAATCTGAAGAATAAGGATGTTTACAGATAGCTGTATAATGATAAGAACCTACCTTGTATCGTTAAATGAATTCCAATCTGAAGAATAAGGACGTTTACAGATAGCTGTATAATGATAAGAACCTACCTTGTATCGTTAAATGAATTCCAATCTGAAGAATAAGGATGTTTACAGATAGCTGTATAATGACCTGAATGGACTCCACCAGAATGATTACTAACAGCATACAAATTGTATTTGGCTTTATTACCACCTGAAGTTAAAAGTCAGCATCATCTTATATTTTACAATTTGCATCATTAATTGTGGGACTTTGCTACCGAAAAGTCCCAGTTTGTTTAATCTTTGTCAATTCTTTTTTTTTTTTTCGAAATTTACACACCTCACTGCGCCTAGACTGAAATAGTTGCAACATTGACTCAACTTCTCTAGACCTTCTGTAGTGGCGACGTGTTGCATAAATATAAAATGGAACATTTTTGCAAAACCGGAAGTGCTGCGTTGCAACAAACCTAAAAAGTAGCAAATTGGCTCTATCTGTCGCAATTTTTGATCGATTTTCTTAGGGTTTTCATTTTTGTAATCTGCAAGTAACTTCTGATCAGATAGCAGTTCAAAAATTTCAATTTTCAAAGATTCGTAGCACACATTTTTTTGCCGTATTTTGCAATTTTTTGCAACTTTTTTGTTTTTAGTGTGATCGATCTGAAAAAAATTGAGCATAAGAAGCCCATGAAACTATTTTCAAAAAGTAGGTCAAAATTTTTGCGTCACTTCCGGTTTCTGCAAAAAATGGAGTTTTACGTCCGGTTGAGTAACTTCCGGTTTTATTAATGTATGAGATTCAAACTTGTTTCATCATGTAGCCATTAGCCATACAAAAAAACGAAGAAAAAATAAAATCAAGGCCACATGCGCAACTTTCGCCGCCATTTTGATTTTTCTGAAATTGTGCGAATTTAATTCAGAGGTTATGGCTTGTCCGATTGAGATGCTTTTGGTGTCAAATGAAAGAACATAAAAATTGCAACAAAACATTGGAAGTCGATGTTTGAATTTCGCTTTTGCATTTTGCAACATTCGGTTGAATTTTTTCAAAGTTTGGGGGCTTATTTCTCGTGACCTTGACCTTTGATGACCGTGACCTTAAGTAGGTCAAAGCTCATTGACCTTGGCTATCAGTTGATACTTTGACCTTTGACGTCTACTTCCGGTTTTATAACTCCCCAAAAACAGCAAAATTTGCAACTTTGGACTGCTCTAGAGCGTGACCTAATTAATTTAGAGTGTTATTTTTTTAGATTCTTAAAGTGCTTTTTGTCTTCTTTCCAACGATGTATAACAAAAGTTTATAAAATGGAAATTTTTTGATTTTTGAAAATTTAAGTACATTTTGCCGTGTTTACGTTTTTTGGAAATGTATGTGTATATATCTCGTGATCTATTAGATGTACAACCTTCAAATTTGTAACGTGAATATACATTTTGAATGTGATTAAATTTACATAAAAAAAATCAAGTTGGGCGTGGCACATCCGGGCAAAATCCTGATTTACCATTTATTACGGCTGCAGTAAATAACGTTTTTCATAAAAGTACCTTGCACGCAGATACTTCATTGCTTTGGCCAGTTGATCCCTAAAAATCGGATGTTGCGGCATATTAGTTGCAATTTGCAACTTTAGCAAAAAGTATCAGTTATTTTTCAAATTTTGGGGGCTTATTTCTCGTGACCTTGAACTTTGGTGACCTTGACCTTTACAAGGTCATAGGTCACTGACTTTGACTATCAGTTGACAAATTGACATTTGACCTCCGACGTCTACTTCCAGTTTTATATCTGCCCAAAAACAGCAAAATTCACAACTTTGGACTGCCTTAGAGCGTGACCTAATTAATTTAGAGGGTTATTTTTTTCAGATTCTTAAGGCACTTTTTGTCCACTTTCCATCTATAAAAAAAGTTTTAAGAAATAAAAATTAAATTTTTGCACTTTTAAAATTAAAGTACATTTTGTTTTTTTGAAATGTATTTGCGTATATCTCGTGATCTATTAGCTTCACAATTTTCAAATTTTTACCGTTACTATACATTTCAAATGTGATTAGATTTACGGCAAAATAAATGAGATGGGCGTGGCACATCCGGGTAAACTTCCAATTTTCATTTATATCGGTCAGCGATCTACGTCTGTAGGAAATAATGTTTTTCCAAAAAGTACTTTGCACACAGATACCTCGTTGCTTTGGCCAGTTTCTCCCAGAAAATCAGATGTTTCGGCCTGTTTGTTGCAATTTTGCAACGTTAGCAAAGTCCCACTCTGTGCCACGTGTGGCTCTAGTTGTTTTTTTTTTCAGTTTGTTAAATTATAGCAGAACCATATGTTGAACTCTAGAAAGTAGTAGCTTTACATTGAAAAAACAATAATCAGACTATGGCCTTGTAATAACAGTGAAAAAATGACAAATTTAGAACTGTATGCTTAAAAATCAAAGGAAATACAGAATTATAGAAAAACATAATATGTAATGAAACATCACACCCATAATATGAGATATCTTATAATCTAACCTGGCTCTGCAGCATAAGGTGATAAATCTAAATCTGTAACAGGAAAATCAACTGAGGTGGATAATTTACGACCATATCTTTCTTGACTAAATCGTTTTAAATCTATCATATTTGTCAAGGAATTTATAACAACAGTGACCTAAAAGATGTTTTACTTCTATTTTGTCTTTTTTAGATTTGGGTATATAATACTGGCAACACCAAACAATGTAAATTAAAAGAAACTGGGTCTACACAGCAACATAAGTCTTCTATTTTAATATGAATTCTAGCACACTGGGTCTCCCCCTTGAACCATCCAAAATACTGACACATTGATTCAATACTGATGATTAGGAAACTCGGTGAAAACTTGAACATCTCAACCTAGCATAAGGCCGAGACTTGGATTCAAAATAATAACGCAACAAAGACTCTTGAGTAGTCCAAGGGCCACAAAAAATATCTCATTTTAATATAAATACATTAAATCTTTTTATGAATAATTTAAATGATTATTGAAAAGGATACGTAAAACTAATATTTTTGGAAATTTCTGGATTGAAAAACTTTTGGAACATTTTTTTCTTTCTTTACATTTTGAACATGTCTGAAAAAAAAAAAAAAAATTGTAAGTGATATATTTCTGAAGGCTATGAACTACATGAGATACATATTTTCTAAACTAGTATGACTCTCCTAAAAGCTGCTAAGAGTCTATTAGATTTTGAGAGTTCTGTCATAAAAAAGGTTTATTTTAACTGAAACAAATCACAGACTGAAAATTTGAGAGTTGGAATTTTTTTAAGAAACCTCAGTACATGAATAAATCTATTACATGGCAAAGTGGAAAATAACATACTAGTTTCAATACTAAATACTCACAGGTCTTTCTTCATCAGCTAATTCTTCCTCTTTCATAAAAGATTTCAGACAATCAGATACAGAAACTTCAGAAGAATACTATAATACAAAATACATAATACTGAAATTTCAGAAGTATACTAAAATACATAATACTGAAACTTCAAAAGTACCGATATACTAAAATAAAGATACTTCAGAAGTATACAAAAATACAAAATACTTTAACTATAGTTGGCATTGAGTGAATCATTTAATTATTTTAATCAAAGCTTACCTTTGGTATTGGAAGCGATAAATCCCAGAAAGGGTCAAAGGTCACTGATCGATGACCACAAGAAAACTTCAGTTCACTCTTTAACTGACCAACAAATATATCTGAAAGTAATTGGAACTAAATCATATACCAATCTATTTTTGCCCTTGCAATTTTTGCTACCAAGCAAATAAAGTTCTACTGCAATTCTACTCCAGGTTCAGTTTATAAAATGAGGCAAAGCCATGAAGCAGCTGGTTACTTCCTTCTGAATTTAAAACTTTTACAATGTAAGCCTGTCTGATCTACATCAGTTTTCAGGTTTAAAAACCAAAAAGG
Source organism: Nipponacmea schrenckii (assembly GCA_030562195.1). NCBI lineage: Eukaryota > Metazoa > Mollusca > Gastropoda > Lottiidae > Nipponacmea > Nipponacmea schrenckii. The sequence goes on from CM060202.1 coordinate 14,270,156, forward strand.
GATTGTCTTAAAAATGACATAGTTTAAATACCCATTGGGCATATTGAGATCAATATATTCTAAAAAATATAATTGTTCTTACCAACAATTTTACTATTATCTATATTTAAATAGGCTGTCCAATATTCATGAGCTTTTTCATTGTCACTGAAATCATAAAAGATTTATTATGTTTTATTCTGTGTAAAAAGCAGCCATGATACTGCTACTATTTTGTATTCTATATTAATTTTCATGTTGTTTTTGTTTTTCAGATTTCTTGCAAATAATACGAAGACAAAGTACAATGAGTTAGATGTTTACAATAACAGGAACAATAGCCTGTACATATTTTACCATTGGGGACCTTTAATACAAGTGACTGTTGTTTACCAAAGAAATGAGAAAGAGTACAGTAGCTCACAAAATTTCTTTTTTTCATATTCAATTATTAAAGACATCTTATTTCTATCTTTGTACAAATTTCCATACCCCTTTAACCTGCATAGTAGACAGGGTCTCAGTTTATTTTCCTATTCAAATGACTATCCCCTGTGATGTAAGGGTAGGCAAATTTTCATACACATATGAGTGTAAAAAAAAAACATACCTTTTAGTTTCTAATTTAACATCATCTAATATCATAGGTTTAGGTTTCTTAGTGACACGATTAACATCTTCATGTAAACCTTCTAATAAATACCGTAAAAACTCCTGACTATCTTGTTGACTGAAATGAAATATTAATGCGTTCTCTTAAAAACCGGTGTCAGTTTTACATGACCCTCACCAATGATCTGATTAGTCATATAAAGATACACCAATCTCATTTCAAAACAAATTGTTGTAGGATTAGTTTAATAAGATCCGATGGACGTAAATATAACTATTTCTAAATTTATAAAGCGAAATAATCAATTACTTACGAGTAACCCATAAAACGAGGTGCAAACTTTTGAACTTGAGTTTTAAATTGGTTAGGAGACACAAAAGTGTCTGAATTTCTCCATAAAGAATTCATTAAACTAGCATATGCTGAAAAACAATAACACAATCTTAGTTTAAGAATATCTTAAATCAAATTATGGAGGTAAATAAGATAGATTAGCATTGACATAAACAGATTTCATATATAAATCCTTGGGTGATAACAAACACTGTTGCCTGTCAAGAATTTAGCCTTCTATAGAATATATACAAGCAATTATGGATGGACAGACAAACAAATCGACTGATGGCCCAACCAATAAATATGGGCGTATAAGGTAAGCAAGAATAATGATCGTATTAACCTACCGTTCATCAAGGCTCCTTTCATACTACTATTAGTTTTATTTAAATCTAAATGATAGCTGTCAGAAGTACAATATTCTACTAGTAGTTTAGTATTACTTAAACATTGTAATACACAATTCATAAAACACTGAAATAAACAATATTAACAATCATGAAAGTTGTCATATAATATACCCAGTAATTATATTTTCAAAAATGGTCAAACAAGCAACTTTCAGTAGGTTTTGCAACAAATGGTTGTCTATCAACTTGTATAAGATCTTATGAATTTACAGCTAATAATTTACAATATCATAAAATTCTATCACCTCCACTGCATTTAACAAGCCAGATTTTCAGGAATTACTAACTTATAAGTGATTATTGTTAGTGAATAACTGGATTTCATTCAAACGAGATACATGTCATGAATAGATATATTTATTAGCATTTGGCATGATAAAATATTATCAATATGTTTTTAATTTGCTAGAATATGATCAATATCTTTATTTTTCTTGACAGATTTATTTGCCAATCACTGGAGCTGTTTTCTCTTAAAAAAATCTGTGAGTTTTCTATAAAAAACACTGATATTAATTTTGATTTAAAATTGATTCATTGAAGTATTTAGACATAAATATCAAGATATACTGTAAGGCTACAAATTATTGCGAGATAGAAATTAATGCCTTAAATGCGACCTATCCGCGATCGCATTAATTTGTATCCGCATTTTTAAAGAACATATTTCCAAGTGAATTATATGGAGTTATGTCCCTTTCAAATAAGGTTAACTAGGTCAAGTATTTAAATTGAAACCGAGCGGGATATAGTAATTAGGTAATTATCTCTAAATTTGAAGCTGATTAGTAATCAATGACGTTTTATAAGATTAGAGGTGAATACAGCATCATCTGTCATACTTTCGGGAGCCATTTTCTTTTTTATGATATTAAAAAATGCCACACATATCACGGATCGCATTAATTTGTACTCGCATTTTAGTCTCTATAACCCATGTCGCATTAATTTGCTGACTTTCATTAATTTCTAGCCTTTATGTTCCACTTTCTGAATATTACAGTTTTAAGTAGAATAAGCTTTAAATGATTAAATTATCATTATATCTAGGAATAGCTAGATATCCAGAAGTTCCAGATATAATTCAAATGGATTGAAAATGATTTGTAAACATTTGATGTTCTGGGACATCCTTATATCTTGGAATATTTAGCTAAGCATATCCAGAAGTTCCTATAGAATGCAATAGGATTTATTAAATGGATTGTAAAAGGATTTGTAAACATTTGATGGGTCTGGGACACACGTCTTTTTGCAACAGTCAAAATTCATAACATCAGTATCATAATAGCTGATTTTGATATGTGAGGACTTTTGTGATAGAGTGATATCATAAAGTATCTAGTTTTAGTGGAATTGCAAGAACCACAAAGTTCTGATTGAATTTTTCTAGATAATCTTTTTGCGATCCCTTTAAATTCCATGTGAGTGCTCCTTGAAATTATTAATTATAGTGATTAATGAGTAGAGCAGTACTATTTATAGTAAAATTGATATAGTAATTAGTAACTGACTCTATCCTGACCTATTAGTATACCCTATTATCCATCTAGACTAAATAACTAGATAACAAAAAATATACCAGTAAAGATATCAATTTATCTTAAAATATACAAATTTACTTTATAGTTCAACAAAATTTTTTAAGGGTTTATATCAAAGTAATACTGTGGAATTATTATTGATATAAGCTTTTATCTGAAATATTCTTGCAAATTATACAAGTTCATATCAATATAAAACTCTCATGGACAAGGTTGTTCTCCTATGTATAATACAAAACCCAAAGAAGCTGTAAAATTGCTCCAATTTGCTCTGACTGGAGTAGAAAACTTGCTAGCTTACAACACAAACAAAAAATATCAGGAAAAACAGAATACTGGTATTGATATTTATTCACTTTGCTACCACGAATTACAATTTCAATGCTTACCGTATTTCCTAGGTTCTTTAACCCAACTTTACCACATGATGACTTTGAGCCCTGTAAAACACAACAATGACAACAATTCAACAACTGCATTGATAATCAAGTCTTTTTGGCATATAATACATCATTACTCACCAAATGACTGAGGTATGTGATCCTTGCCAAATAGATACTCAATTATTTGTCTCTTGAGAAATTAATCCCCTTAACAAGAGTCAGAGAGGTCCATCTGATAGCAAGACATATTGTGTTCTTCAAAGGTGAGGTTTTTGGTACATCAAATATATTTTCTACTCATAATTATGTTGCCTTTTTTTTAACTTTGAAAAGTGACATCATAAACTTCTTATGTCAGGTGACCTTAGATATATCCAAAAATATGAATTTCTCTCAAACTCAGAAGGGTTTGAACTAGGAGGGTTAGAATTTTCTCCAGGTGAAATTAACCCTTACGTATAAAAGTCTTTTTAAAAAAATTATCAAATACCATCTTGCAACAACAAAAATTTGAAAATAATCTAAATACCATATTATAACAATATCAATCAAATCTAAAGCCAGATTAATTTTCTTCAGGAACCTTTTTATAGTAAATAAGCTTAAATATATTTGGGTTGAATGTCAGAATTAAAAAAAAAAAATAGTAATGGCCATAGTAATAAAGTAAGTTTATGCAATCTTTAAAAAATGTAAGAGCTCTTAATAAGTCATCTTGTTTATTAACATAGCTGACAATTCATGAACAAAATGTGTATTAAAATTTGATAACCCTAACATCATTCTTTTCTCACATAGACGACAATTAGAAGCAGTATTGTATGTTTCAATTAAAACAACTTACCCCACCAGAAATAGTACTACTAGAACTTTGTCTAGATAATGATTTGGAAGGAGTTTCAGCTCTAATAGAAGGTGTATAACTAGATCTTGCTGGACTAGTATCTCTTGATGAACTTCTTCCATTCAGTGTATTATAACGTGATGACTGATTCATATCCAATGTTTCATTCTCAAATAAAGATGGCCTCCGTGTTCTGGACACACTTCTGCTAGATCCATATGTGGGACTTTTATATTCATAGTTATTGGGGAATCCATTTCGAGATTCTGAAAGTTCTGCACGAGCACGACTTCTTGGTGTATAAGTATCTGAGTCACGAATGGATATTCCACCTATTCCCCCAGATATATCAGCCAAGCTAGCAGAGCGTCTGGATAATCGAGACGAACGTTCAATCTCTCTAGTTGGAGTAATGCTGGGTCTCCTTGATGCTCCAGTGTAGCTGCTACTATACATGTTACCTGTGGAGTGATCTCCCCGAACAGGACCACTGTAAACATTGCTTAAGCTCGATGTTGAAGGAGACTGATTATTTTTGTAATAGTTTGATATAGACAATTTACCCGTCATCCTTCGCCCGTCTGCATCAAGTGGGCCTGGACCAGGTGGGAGAGGTCTACCAGTACTAGTAGACCTACTGTTTGGACGGGGAAGAGATGAATAGGAAGATTCATAGGAAGAACTGAATTTCCGAGTGGTCGGTGCTCTACTACTGTACAAGCTTGTTGTACCACCACTTCCATAAGAGGTATTATAGGTAGTTCCAAAAGTCCTTGTACCTGAGATGCCTGGCATTTTCAAAATATTATCCAGCCCCTTTGATAAGACTGGTGTTAAATATTTATTACACTTATATTCTCGTAATCTAAAGCACAGCTTCCCTTAATCCTTGAACTTCACCATATTCACATTAGTAAAACCTGAAAAATAATAATATTAAGTAGCGTATTCATTATCAAATACTCAATACGCTATAGATAATAAGGAAGTTGAATAGACTTTAAGCCTCTTACACCTCATTTACTGATTATTACATTTGTTGAGGCCAATAAGAGTAAGTATTGATATATAAAAATGCATCAATGGACTTCATATCTATAGAACATAATCCAATGAATCCTTGACAAGATTCAGTACTGTTGAAAAATTAGATCTCAAGTTATAAAACAGAATAAGTTTTTATTCAAATATGCTCAAATGAAATTAAATGATAGACAAAAATGATCCAAAGCATTCAAAATATAAAGGTTGATACCAATCACGATATTTAATTTTGCTCTCTCTAGTATGTAAGCCCTGTATCAAACCTGTTAATAATTATAGATCTATACATAGTAATGGAATGTTACTAATTACATTGCTAAGTATAACTCACTCTGACCAGTTGAATAACAAATATGACCCTTGCCTTAGGCTCTAAATCCACTTACAAAATAATTCATGTAGGCCTATACATCTTCTGCTTTAAAACTGAGTTGTTTAATTTAAAATGTTACCAAATGGTAATAAACACTACAATTTACTTTTTCATGATAACAATATGCACCTTGTACACTACTTTAGACAAAATTTGATCTTAATTATCAAAAGTAAAGATAGCTTGCCAGGAAAGGTAATATACACCCACTGGCAGCATTGAATTTGAACAAAAACTTGAGAGTACAGCAACAATCACTGTCATGAAATATTCAACCTTCAATCAACACTTTTTTTCTGGAGTGATAAATGTACAATATTACTAAGTTTCATTAAAATCTGTCACAATTGTACCTTCAAACAAGGCAATAACTCATTAAATATTTTTTGGTTATTTTTATTTTCATAAGGGTTTATCCTTGGGTGATAATCAATTTCAGCAATTTTCGTCAAAATGGGTATAGATTTTTTTGGTTTCAGAACCAAAGGCAATAACTGACACTAAATATAATTTTATTTACCGGTATCTGAATTTCAATAGGGTTTACCGTGGGAGACAACAATTATTCATGCCAAGTTTCATCAAAATGGCTCAAGAATTTTGCTTTCTAAAGTGTTTACGAGCTAAAATTGAATGCGTTTTTAAAAACCAGAGCAATTTCGATTCGCTGATTTTCAATCGGGTTCATCCTTAGGTTATTACTAACACTCACACAAAGTTAGATTAAAAATTGTCAAGAATTGTGCCTTGTGGAGTGTTTACCAGCAATTGTGGACAGACGGACATGGGTGACGTAAATATACGCTCCACATTTCATATGGGCATATAAAAAGTGTAAAGCATACTACTTAAACTGTTCAAATTGTCTTGAATGTATGCCAATATTCTTAAGAACAGAGAAAATATCAAGCCTGTATGTAGAACCAGTTTCTTGATATTCAACAATTGTGGGGGAGTGAAATCCAATGATAAACAATATAAAATCTCTTAGGGTTTTGCTATTGCACAATTAGGAATTATTATCCAGAAACAGGTTCTACGTTTACATGTCATTAGAACCGGGATGAGCCTTAGTTAGAACCCTAGATCTAATAATTAGAAATTCAGTAGATCCTTAATTAGGCTTATCAATGATGAAAGATAGAAAAATAGATTGAGATTACAACTCAGTACAAATGAGATAGATTATATTATTTACATTAAGATCTTTAGCCTTCGCCTGTATGCTATGTATATATATTTGATTTGGTCTAGTAGGCTACTTATTAGTAGTATTATTACTTGAAGATTTACATCAAATTAGGTTTTTCCTTTATCAAAATTGAAATATTTACACCAATTCATCATCATTTAACAAAAATAAAATGTAAAAATGATCAACCCAAAAAGAAATAATCTTGAGATGAGACAATTGGTACTGACATTTTGCCAAAATATAGCTAAAATTGGTTAACAGTGCAGACGAATTCCTTCGGATTCGCATATTTTGACAGTCTTCGTTTATATCTTGAACTAACCTATTATTTGGTGCAATTGTTTCCTGCATTGGAAGCAAAGTGAATCTATTTCGAACTTTGCCTACTACTCGAACTGAAATTAAGAAATTAAACTGTAATACAAACCGGCATTCGAAAGTTAAAGGGCAAATTAGAGTCCTTGTCAGAAACTCGACACTTCCGACGCCATTTTCTTTAAGGTCAACTGCAGCTTATTTTTACTTGTCGTCATAGTAACTAACCTTCTTTCAAACTGCACGTTAACATGTTTCAGCCTACCTATAATAAAGATTAACTCATCAGAAAAATAAACAAAGCAAACTAATTCATAAAATTTTACAGTAAAAGAACATTAAATGAAATAATTATTCACCAATCAAAAACTAGGTCAAATTTACTCCCTACCATGGCACCGTACAAACAGCTTTAAATTAACGTGAAACGAAATGATTAATTTTTCACTCTATGGGGTCTTAAACTATAACTATTTTGCATCAACCACCAATTCTTTTCTAATATACTAGATGAATAAAATAGAAATTAAATCTTCTAAAACAGTTAAAATACTATGTTTTTAATTTATCATAAATGAGTCTGGATAATGAAATCTAGGTCGACGCACACCGTAGTCATGGCGACGTTTACTGTCGGCCATATTGTTTATTGTTGGGGTTGTCAGAAAATGCTTAAGAACATTTGAGGAGAATTTATGGTTTTCCGACCGTTAGGATCGTTAGAATATGGCGACTCGAACACAAACTCAAACGGTTCGGAGACAACAAGTTAACCAATCAAGGACATATGATTATTTATATGGTGAGTAGGTTTAAATTGTTTCCGCTGACCTGATTCGACAGAAACTGCCAAGTGATGATTAAATTAATACTGATAATGATATAGTGATAATGTGATTGATCGTCACCACATTAACTTGAGTTGGAGTGCATTATTTTTTTGGGGGGGAGGGGGATATTGATTTTGATTACATAGATCATATTATAAAAATACCAAAGAGAACATTTAACTTTTAAGATAGGGGCCTAGCTAGACTAGATCTAGTGCTTAATAATGCATTAGTAAAGTGATAGAGAAATACAAAGATATAAAGATCACAGCCTTCCTGTCCAGTGCGAAAAAAAAATCCATGTTTACATTGTTCAGTCTTTAGATTTTAGTTTGATTTCCGATAGTCATGGGTTTTTAAATTCAATTTAACCTCCATAACAGGCAAGGTATAGCACATGAAAATCACGACACTTAGAGAGTATCTCTTAACAGTCCCAAATGATGATAAAATAACGTTTTATAATTCTTCAAAATAAAGTGTTAGATCTACCTATTTTTTTTTTCAGATCCATTACATAATGTTGCCAGTGAAAGAGATCATGCAAGGGCTACATTTAAAGCCCATACCAGCTCAGATAGAGTTGTAAGTTTTTTCAATTTGCAATAATGACTTTGCACAGGCTTGAATAAATTTGGTTATGTAGTTCTGTTAGAAAAATCCTTGTATCAATATCCATTATTTAAGATTACCTCATTTTATATATCAAACCAATTATTGAAACAAAATCAATTTCTTTATTAGAAAACATTATAAACAGGTAGGCCTATAACATATGCAAGAAAACCTTGAGAAAAGACATACTAATATTTAAAGTGGTAAATGAAATTCATATGTTATGAAATATGCAACAACTGTCATGGGGTGAATTAAGTTTAAACTATCAAATGTATTTTAAGCATCCACTAAAACAATTTTTAACGAATCAAATTTCATGTTTTCTGATAGTTGAGATCCATTCTTCTTAAATGTTGCTTCTGCACTACATATCTGGTTTTTGTATTTTCAGAAATTGGTTCCAAATGCTAAAACTATGTTTAGTGAACTGCGACATCATCCAAGATTTCAGATGCGTCTTGAAGTTAATGATCCAGTTCCCAAGTTTATATCTCGACAATGGAGAGGATATGCCGACCAACAACGTGATGCCCTGATCAGATATAAAACGTAAGATGATTGAAATTGAATATAGAAGGGAAATAGTCATCTTAATGTGTGCTGATTTCATTTATCTGTATGCTTTATCATAGCTGATAACTTGATTTTAGATTTTAGTAGGCTTTATTCATAGCTGATAACTTGATTTTGTCAATCGGACTTGGATGAAAATGAATAATATTGATAAATTTGATATTTTTCCGAGTATGAAATAAAGATTTTTAACAGTCAAGTTCATTACCTTAGTAATTTTGGTTTTGGTTGTAAATTCAATCAAATAAACAATATACATGTATGAAATGAACCAAATAATTAGGAGCCCCAATATGACTACATTCACCAAACCGGTACCGGTACTCTAAAATTTCCTTGAAAAGTCCTTCAATGTTAATGGGAAAAGTCCTTGATAAGTCCTTGTATGAACCCTGTATTTGTAGCTGATGTAACTCAATGTAAGAATTGACATTTATTATATTTTGTAGATTTAACTATGATCCATCAGTACAGGTACCTCAGAAAGTGTTTCCTGATGCAGAAGTCACTGGTAGAAACAGATACAAGTATGCTAAACGGTAGGAATTCTATACTTCTGACTCTCTTTAATCTCTTATATTTTCGTCAGTTTCTTTTCACTGATCCATTTAATTCAAGCAAACCAAACACCATGTAGGATCCCCAAAGGGAACCAGATAGAAACTTTATCCAGCTGTTTTTATATGATAGAGCCAATGATATTCTGAATGTCCCTTTTATAGCATTAATCAAGGCTCAATATTATCAACATTTACCTTAGTGCAACATAGAAAATAGTTGTCACTCAAAATGAAAAAAGATGTTAGTGCTTTTTCATGTGTCCATTAATTTTCAGGCCGATGATTCCATTCTTACAACAAGTTCCACCAGAAGTTTTGCTAGCCACAGCTAGGTATGTGATATCAAGTATATTGAAAAGCCATAGGGAAGACTTAATTGTGGTTGTATATTGAAGGTGATTGATTAACAAAGTTTGTCACATGAGCAGGGATCAATGTGTATGAGCCATTTTTCCGATTGAAGCTATTTAACGTTAGCTTTATTGATTTTAATTGTAATTAATTTAATTTTCGCTTTCAGACAAGATCCACTTTCAAGTCAAGAACAAGGTCATGTTGAACGTCCCCAAACCCCACTTACAAAAACTACTGAAACCCAAACAGATTATCGTGATTCTGAGGCTCAAACTGATCCCTATACACCAGAATATGTTGTACAACCTGGTACTGCTCCAGAATTACTTACGCTGGCCACATTATCTTATGGTAGGTTATTACATACATTTATATAGGATTTCATTGAACTTAGAATCTGATTGGTTCTATTGAAATTAACCCTGAACAATGTATAACAATTTTAATTGGATCACTGTTGGTCAAGTGAATTCAATTGCAGAATAAACACCAAACAAAGCATCATTTCTTGATATGATTGACAAATTATTAATATAAGTTTTAACGGTTACCTGAAAGTATGTAGACACAAACTTGAAAACATTAATTTTTGTAGGTAGAGGATTACCTGCAGGCTTAGCTGAAGTTGAAATGATTGAAAGGGCTAGAGCTAAGAGAGCGTGGGAAGCTACCTTACCACCACTGAGTGACATGTCACAGTTAGATAAACGTAGGAAGATGATGGATGATATGGAAAGAAAGGAATGGGCTTTACGAGAACAAGAAATTGAAAGGTGGGCATTTATTCCAAAGTTTGAGACTTGGTTTAGAGTGATAAGTCCCAGTGATGTTTCATCTCCAAAATTGTAGAAGCTCAGATCATTCTCTATATGATAAGGCCACAGCTAGTTGATTTGGTTCTTTATTATGCTTTACCCAGTCATACTGGAAATGGAGCCCGTTTATAATTAGAAAAGACTCTAAAGAAATGTAGACATGGAGCTAAATAAAGAATTGGTTTTTTATTTCCAGACTTCAAGAAGCTAGATTAGAAGTTTTGAAGAAATTGTTAAAACAAAGAGAAGAAAATCATCAAGATTTAAACAGTAAAAGATTAGATAAATTATGGAGAAAGAAACAGAAAGTCAAAGAATCCAGAGTCCAGAAAATCCGAAATGAGCATATTAAAAGTAAGATAATGATTGATTGTAATGTTTATGATTCCAGAAATATATAAGATTATTTCAAATAGCCAACTTATTGAAGTTAAAATTGAGAGCTGAAGGTATAATCCTTCACACCAAAGAGTGGTTTTGAAAAATTTTGAATTGTGTGTCAAAATATAGTATGAAATTTGTTTAAAGTTTAATTTATCCTTTTTACAGCCATTAGAAAATTAACAGAAAAAAGAAGAAATATTGAAGGAAAATTAGAAAGAAGAAATATTGTCAATGATTATTCTGAATATGGTAGTCAGACATATGCACCTAAAACTAGGATAGGAATTTTCTTAGATCGTGGTTCAGAACAGTTTGTGGTGAAATCAAGACATCTTTCTACTTATCAAGGTATGCAATTGGTAGAATATTAACATTGTGAGTCCTGAAATGCTAACAAATACTTTGAGAATCATAGACTATCCTTAGTCTTTTAGTACAAATACAAATTTCCTTTTATTTTTTTGACAAACTTGTCTAAATGTATTATAGATGTCTTGTGATATTGAGGGCATTTATTAGAATTAACTTCCATATAGCATGATGGAATGTAATTATCTCAGCCAAATATGTTATCTTGTGGTAGCATCTTAATAAAATAGAATTTTATTTTATTCATAACACCCAGATATTAAAATCAAATTGTTTAATTGCAGGATTATTAGAACTTGAAGCCTCTTTGCCTGATTTTGTAACAGCACCTAGAGTGAAGGCACCTAAACCTAAAACTGTAACTAAGGCTGGTTTTATTAAACGTAAATACCGACAGGAAAGAGAATTGATTGAAATGCACGAGGTAATTTCTATAAGAGTTCTTGGTGAAATATTTCAGTATAGTTGATATCATAGTGTTCTGAGCTCTTGGGATGTAGAAAGCTTACAATACTTTCAGATGCCTGTCTAAAATACACAAGGAAATTGCACCAAATCATAGTTAACAGTGGAAGTTCTTTTTAAAAATGCATTGAAGTCTATTGACATAAGGGTTTGATTTTCAGGCCTTAAAAGAAGCTAAAACTAAAGATAAAGAAGAGTTGAAACCATTAAGATTTTTACAGAAAATTGAAAAACCAGTTCCACGTCCACCAACACCATCTGTTGAAGTTCCATCAGAGGTAACTGTATAACTGTGTCTTACAAAGCTGGAGATATTTGGATGTTAAATTTTTCAAATAAAGTATTCAAATAAAAATTTCTTTCAAGTATTATGAATGCAACATTTGCATCATTCCAATTTCGCATCAGACAACTGTGGTTTCCATCATTTGATAAAACTATGAAAAGATGTCATAGCATAAATATATAAAAATAACTTTATTCTTGTTTTAATATTTTAAAGGAAGAAGAGGAAAGAGAATTAGCGACTATTTTCTTACAACAAGTTATCAGAGGTAGAGCCATTCAAAATATGGTAAGATTTATTTAATATTTTTATATTATAACAGAAATTATAAATATACTATTTCACTTTATAAGCTTTCCTCTTGCTGCAAGCTGTGCATGTCACTGGTTGAATATGGCATCATTAGCTTCTATTGTTGCAGTCCTGGCCAAATTACCTGATTGTTCACTTCACAGTATTGACGGTCTTGTTAAGCCAAATCAGGTGCAGTAGAGTAAGATGCAGAATTCCATTTTAATCTTCTTGATATTTTGTAGATGTTTGAAGGAAAAGAAAAGAGAATAGAACTAATCAAAGAATTAAGAAGCACTCATGCTCTTCAAGAGGCAGAACAGTTCCAAAAGAAACAGGAAATGACAACCACCTTAGCATTACAACGGCAACGAAGATTACATGAACATAAGGTATGTCTCAAACAGTCAGCTAGTTTTACAAAGCTAATCTATACAAAACTTAAATATAATATAACATTGAACAAAGACCTTTTTACCAGGCTTTAATAAAAAGATAATAAAAGTTTAAGGCCAGAACTAAATCTTGATTATATCTAATTTAATTAAAGACTTGAGGAATCAATATGTTAAATAATTAATTTAAATGTGTTGATTGGTTTACAGGAAGCATTAGTTGATGAATCTCTGGGTAACATGGAAGGTTCTAGCGTAGGCCATATGTTAGATTTCCTCAGTAAAGAATTAATCCGTCTACAAGAAGAGAGAAGAATTCATGCCTTCTCAATGTTAGCTGAGAGACAGAGGCGTATTCGTGAAGCTGAAGAAAGTGGCAGACGACAAGTTGAAGAGAGAAGACGTAGAGAGCAAGATGAAATTTTCAAACAGGTATTTTGAAGTTCCATTATTTTCTTTATATAGCTCTATTAGGAAATGAAGGCCATTGACAGAGAAGTTTTTTTTTTCTGAACAGAAGGAGAATAGACTGAACTCCACAATAACTACTTTATAGGCTAAAGTTACTAGTCTGCATAACATTTATTTTAGGTTATTAAAGTACATCAGAATACTGTAGATAGTTATTTAGAGAGTATAATAATAGGAGCTGTAAATACTACTGCTGATAATCAAGCCAGAGAAGAAATACAAGAACAAGCTAAGAAGATCAATGATCTGGCTTATGAAATAGAGGATAAGTAAGTTATATTTAAAATAAATGTATACCTCGTGCTTAAGCAAATGTTTAAACACCATTATAAATACATATATAGACAGAAATCTTGGCAAAAAGAGAAGTGTTCCAAACAAGGTACACATTTTTGTTAAACATTGTTATTGTTTGAAAGAAGAGTCAGGAACACAGTTACTATATGACTTCATGAAAAAAAATGAATTAGAAATTTCGCTTGACCTCTACCCCCAAGAACCAATTAAAAAAACAGATGCCAATTTCTTTGATTAAAAAATCAAAATATTTTTTTAGGAGAACACAACTTGAATCCGAAGAAATTGTGGCAGATTTAGTTCATTGTTTCTTACTGCCTGAAGCTCAGAAACAAACCATGAGAGAAAAAGGTAAGATATATATTTACTGTTAATTCATTTTTGATATATAAAATTCAATCGACATTGTGTTGATTAAGATAGGTGCCCATGAAAGATTAGTATACCTTATATGGCTTCAGCATCATTAATGCTTAATATAAAGTTAATAATGGATATCCAACATTAGGATGGGCTTGAGATAAGTAAGCATAAGCTGGTATAGTATAACTTTAACCTAATAGTTACAAGGACAATGATAACAATAGAAGACTTTAATGGGACTGATTCAGTGCTGGATATCTCAATTATTAACATGTCTAACCTTTACAATAAAACTTACTTTTTGATTTTTCTTTGATTTAGTGAGAAGTAATCAACGGAAATATGTCATGGCCGCACATAAAGAAATTTACACATCCACAGAAGAATTGATAAACAAGAATGCTAAACCAACTGCAGATCAAACTTCTACTGTAGAAGATAAGCCAACAATTGCAGAAGATAAGTCTGCCAGTGTAGAAAATACACGTGTGGACATAGAAGATAAGCCATCCACTTCAGAAGATTAACCACTAATTCCACAAATATATCTTCCAGTGCTGAGGCCGGCTGAGAGTAAGTCTGAAGAAGAACCACATTCAACTTAAAAAAAACTTTCTACATGATCAAGTGTTAATGTTAAAGAAACAACAATGAAAAAGCTACTGTCCATGTACTGCAAAAGTTAAACTAATTTTCAGACATTTTTTCAATTTGAATATGAGATTTAAAATAATAATTAAGAAAGATGATTGTGGGACCAAAGAAGTGGTATTAAAGGTACAAAAATTTATGAATAAAATTGTATATATTTGTTAGAACATAGCCAAATAATATTCATTTTTTTTTTCGGTATGTAATTATTTTATTTTGGAGCACTTTCAAATTTCATTGATCAAAGTTGATTAATAATGTATTCCTCCTGTGTAACCATCTTCACGATGTCAAGCTATTTGACATTATTAGTTACTTTCCTCTATCACAGAATGCAGCAAATTGATAGGATTCTACATATTAGACATTGTGAAGATACTAATCTCCTCCCCACTCCCTTGACTCTTATCATATATTAGCTTTTTCTGTGAATGTATATTATTTATTATTGAATGATATTTATTAAAATCTGTGATATTCTCTTTTTAAATTGTGAATAAATACCTGAGTAAAATGATTATTGAATTTCAATGGTGTTAAGAATTTGTGAAAATTGGAACCCGAAATGAGTCTCAGATTCAGCTACGAAATAAACATGGTTTAACATGGGCCAGAATTAGGTACATTACACCAAAGTTGCATGTGGAAGAACATGGATCAAATCAATTAAACTGATAGCAAAAACCAGCCTTTATCAGCCCTATTTGTAGAACAAAACATAATCGTATGTTACAGCCTACAAATGTCAAAATGCTATCAGAGGCAGGTGTTCTTTAAGTGCAAATAAAGTAAAACTCCATTTTTAAAAAAGAAAAAAAACACAGTGCATGATAATATACATGTAGTATAATACGTGTACTTGACATTACTCATGTAGTTTTATCTTGCTGGATTGGCTTTATATAGGTATTAATGGCCTTTGAGTACACAAAATGTATGCAGTGGTGTATAAAGGTGCTGGCCATTATTGACAGCCCCACTAGGATGCATAATAAATTTGCTAATGCTATATCATCATCTACAATAAATGTCTTGTTCAGCCAATTTGAAATATCGGTTTTATATGTTACATGGATATTCAAATCATTTTTAACCGTACCAGTGATGAGTTGCTATCAAAACCCATATATGTATTAGAGATGGTGAATCTCCTGACGTCTATATGCAAAAAAAAAAAACTTTTATCAAATACTTTCACTGAAATCAATTACTGTTTAAGCTGGTTTTATTGATTTTATCACGAATTTGGATCACCAGTTAAATTTTTCAACTGGTATATAGGCCTATGGAACTGATATAACTCGGATGACTAGTCGGTGAGGTCTGTGTGTTACATTCACCGACGAAGCAATGCAATAATAATGGCGGATGACTTGAAGTAAACAAAACAGCGTGTTTTTATTTTTTATTTTTTATTCTTATTATTCTAAATACCTATGTCACGGTTTTAATTTTGAGAACTTATATAATGTATTCAATTAATAGCGTATAATAAAGCCTGGATGACTTGTATATAGAGAGTTCTTCGACTAAAATGTTTCTTTAAAAAAAATTATGACGGTGTCTATAATTTGCTGCACTGCCTAGTGTCTTACCCCCTACTGGCATTTTTGATTGAATTTAAATATCTGGTCCACAGGAGGGTGTAGTTGATATTTGGAATGAATACGATACTTAAATACTATATCTATTTGAAATAAAACAATAAACAAATTTCCTTTATAAACTAATCATTCTACAGAATTTTTTAATTTTTTAATTCACATAAAAGTTAGTAACAACAAATAAAAACGTATCACTTTATTTTTTCATTTCCAGAACGTATCAACCTAAAGAATACTACAGAAAGTTTCTTGTAAGTTTATTGCCTTTGTTTATAAATTCAGTTGGTCAATAGCTATAACTTGAATAAACCAAACCTTCTGATCAATAAATAGATTGGACACTGTGGCTCACTTTATCAAAATAGCTCAAGTTGGTCTTGGGTGTGTGTTATAACCGATAAAAATTTATCATATACCAAGGTCACAAGTTTATTTACATGAATATTTCTCACTGCACTTTATAATAAGCTGGTAAGGTTACTACACCACAGTGAAACACAATAGTTTTGGATCTGTTGATTAGCCAATGTTTGATATTAATAGGAAAAAGAAGTAAGACCTGATGGCAGAGAGTTAGGAGAATATAGATCTACTGTTATCAATATAGGTAGGTAGAATAAGCTATGATATGAATATGTACATGGCTATTTATGGAACAACAAGCAAAGTCTTAAAAGTCATAAAACTTGTAATAAGTGTGTAATAGTTTTATCATAGGCCTATTCAGTGGTTAAGAAGTGAAGAGATCACTGAGAACAATTACACGATTGCGATATTTGAAAACATCAGGTTTACCACAAAACACTTACTTACTGTTGGTGAAGACGTTAATTAGCTAAGACTTTATCATGTTGCAAATAAATGAAGAAAGTTTATAACTAAACAATTTCACAAATTTGGTAATTTTCACGTCTTCTTTTTATTGTAGGATGTATAACTACAGCAGAAGGTTCAGCACTAGTCAAGTTGGGCAACACAACTGTAATATGTGGTATCAAAGCAGTGAGTTTCTCAGATTTCATTGTTTACAAGATATGATTGACTGCAATCACCCTCTTTCAGCGTCCTATAAGGATTGCATTAGCCCACTTTCCCTATAAATCTATACTATTTCAGGACTTCACCTTAGTTTTCCCTGTTATCTTAATGGCAGAGAATATGCCTGTCTTTAGAGCAAATTGAATTATGTCCGATATTTTTTCTTACTACAATGCTCCTCATTATCTCTCAAAAAATTTCAAAATGATTCCTTTGGTGCTACAGGGAGAAAATGTACAAAAGAAAAGAATAAACTCTGTGATAAGACTCTATTTAAAGGAGCCCAGGCTTGATTTGTTTTGGACAATCATCCTACAGCCTCAAACACATGAAATCTTTTGCTTAGCTAATCAGAAATAGTTTACAGAGCTTATTTTGCAATTTTAGAATTCCATGTATATCCATAATTATCCGTGTTTGAAAAACCATAATGCCTTAAGATATTAAGAACGTCCCGCAATATTGGAAAACGGTTCGTCTTGATAATCAAAGAGTAATCCTTCCCGTAGTGCTATAGCGGTCATCTATATAAATAGACTACAACGCATTTTCAATTGTAGACTTTGTCAACAGGACACACAATTTTCAGACTGACTGGAGACCAGCCGCGTACAGCACGGAAAAAAAATGAAAAGTGAAATTTTTTGTTTGAGGTATATTTCAAGGTATTTTGCGATATTCTTAGAGCTTGAGTATTTCTGAGGACTGTTTAAATGTAACAAAGGCCCAAAACGACCCCTAAAAATCAAGCCTGGGCCCCTTTAAGGATAAAAGTCCTGTAATTTTAATTTTAAATACAGTTCGCCTTTAGAATAGCCAGGAAAATCATGTTAGAATTGTGAAAATTCTGTTAAGCATTTATGGTAACACACTATTTTTTGTCATTATTTTAGGAACTAGCTAATCCTAAAGCAGAATATCCAAAGAAAGGCTTTATAGGTAAATGTCTTTTACTGATTTGTCATGGCTGCCTAAGTACCCTAATTCAGATCCAAATGTTGTTTCATGCTTTTTATCTGCAAAGTTTCTTACTTTTCATCTATGTTCTGACCCAACTCCTTGGTCTTTAAAATATTCAACCAATCATTCTCTGTTCAGTTGAAGTTTTATATGCCACATGTGAGGAAAGATCAATGTATGACTGACCAATGAAGTTCTTATAATTTCTAAAAAGGTGTTTTATGTTTTTCAGTACCAAATGTAGAACTCTCACCAATGTGTAGTTCCCAGTTCCGACCAGGCCCACCTGGTGAACAGGCTCAAGTTTTATCTCAGTTCGTTGTCGATGTAGTTCAAAAGTAGGATATTGGTCTTTTTATTTTACTATTTGCTTTTAGTTGGTCTTACATTTCCATTTGAGATTTTTTAATAACCAATTGGCTTTTTGACATATTCACTGTAAATGTTGATACAATTTATATTTCTGACTAAGTAATCATGAAATCTTTTTATAATTTTTGTCTGTTTTAGTTCTGGTTGTATAAATTTAGAAGATTTATGTATTACACCTGGAAAGGTTTGTTATTGTTATATATTTGATATGATTTTTTTTATTTTGGTCACTACTGAAGTAAGATCAGCTAGTAAAAGTTGGAATACCTAAAGTATGTCATCTATTTGCTGAAAATTTCTTTTTTATTTTGACAGTTAGTATGGTCATTACAATGTGATATGATATGTTTAGACTATGATGGTAATGTTACAGATACTTGCGTTCTTAGTTTAATATCAGCTCTTAAAAACAGTAAGTTATACTGGCTTGTAGGCTAGTGATTTCATGTCAGCTTCTACAGAAATAGTAAACTTAAAATTTTATTTTAAAAAGCCCTAGAAATAATTCTCAAAAGGAGTGGTTCTTGATGCCATTTTATTTTTAGTGCGATGACCTTAATTTGTAGATGATATATACACCTTTTAATAGATTACCAAACAAATTAACACAATGACAGAATTTCATTTTGAATGTCTGTGTGCATATTACTTAAAAAAAAAAAAAAAATTATTAATGTATTCTAGTTTTTACTCTTCCTGTTCTTTCCAGCATCACTACCTACTGTAAGAGTAAATGAAGAAACAGAAGCAATAGAAACAGATGACGTTAATACAATAAACTTACCAGTTCATTCAACACCTATTGCTACTACTTATGCTGTATTTGATGAGTAAGTTATTTATGATAGTCTTGTCAGTAACAACTACCTTATTTTCCTTTTTTTAAATTTTTCCTGTAATTCAAAAAATTTCCATATTTTATGGTTTTTTTGTCTCTTTCCCATTTAGCTTATAAGGTTTAGGAATATTTATAATTTTCTTTGACAAGATAAAACAATAAAAAATGTAATTGTAATCAAATAGGCCAATACTGACCAGTTATGTCTTGTTTATTTTGTACAAGAATATATTGTGTGTTATTATCTTCAATGACCTCATCATGCCTGAAATTTCATTTAGAAATATCCTGTTTGTTGACCCCACAATTGAGGAAGAGTCTTTAGCCACAGGAATATTGACAGTAGTCACTAAAGATGACAAGATTTGTATGCTACACAAACCTGGCAAGTACAAATTACATATCTTGATTTATATTAAGCATGTCAGTTTTGGAACCCACAGGAGTATTGGACTACACCTAACAGAATTTCTAGCTTTTTTTCATGTTATAATATAATGGCTCCAATCATTTGTTTCAAATGGTTCTTTGTAATTTGAGACTTCAGACATATCAAGACTACAAATTGAAATGGTAGAAATATAGAAAATATATAACTTTTTTTGAACCTTTTTCAGGTGGCAGCCCATTAAAAGATTCCCAAATACAGATGTGTATAGATAGAGCCAAGTCTAGAAGTACTCAAGCTATTAAATTAATAGAAGACACACAATGTTCTCTTGATAGATGACAATAAAGAGTTAATCCTTAAATGTATCCTGTATATTGTATTGTCATGACATTATGTTAAGTGCCAATTGCAAGGTGATATCCCATAATTAATCTCTTGTGTTATATATGTGCTCTTTGCTTCTAAATGTCGTTCAAATCTTATAGCCTCAATATATTTCTGTAGCATTAAATATTTCCATTCAACTACAATGATCAACTTTCACAGAGGGTATATTTTTGATCTCCACAAAACAGGATCTCAATACATAAACAGATCAGGGGTTAGAATCAAGGTTTCATAAGACACTGGCACTGTACAAGATTCAGTAAACCCTATGCAACCTCCAGAACAGTTAGAATGACCCAATTTTGTTTTTACCACACTAAGCATAAAAAGACAAGATTTTTTTTATATTTTTTATTTAAATGATGAACTCGTATGGTATAGGTTCGATCAACTGTGGCTTGTTTTTGTCTGTTCTGACAAAGAAACCTGGTTTAGGTTGGGCAGCCTGAAAAAAATATAATAAAGAGGTTTCAAAACAATCCCTTAGAAGTAACTTCCGGTAAATAGGATAAGCACAGCTAAGTAACTTCCAATGAATATGCAAAACCACAAGTTTATGCTATACATTATCAAAGGGATTTAATTTTCAAGGTGCTGCTCATAACCCAGTTTCATATTTTTTATATCTACCTATGTTACCAATAGTCAGAAAGATCTTGAATCCTGTATTATTTAACTTTGATCTTACTTATCCATTTTTACTTCAGACAAAAAAAAAAAAAAAAACACTCTATACTTCAGCATTAAATATATATGCCCTCATAGAGAAGTGGATTTGAATAAATGATCTTTTCATGTTTTTATGTTGACATACCTGTCTTTTAAGTTGGGGTTTAGGTTGTTTATTCTTTTTAGCTTCTTCAATTAATCTTTGATTTTCTTTCACTCTCTTGATAAAATCATCTCGACATCTTGAAGGCTTTACATGTTCAATTCTGACACTGATTTTTTTGGCCATGATACGTGTTCTATAATATAAAATTACACAATCTTTTAAATTTCCAATTTTATCACATAAAAAACAAAATACCTTTAGCCCCAAAAAAACCAAAAAAAAAAAAGAAAAGGCTTTTAAAAAAAGTTTTTTAATTTTTTTAATTCATCCCCGCCCTTTTTTCTTTTAAACCAAATTTAAAAAGGTTAAAATTACGGGAAAAGAAAATTTTTTGGAAACCGTTTTAACCCCCAAAATTTTTAAAAAAATTTTTTTGCCCCATAAACCCAAAATTTTCCCTGGTTTAAAATTAAAATTATTTTTACCTTAAATTTTGTCCAAAACCCTTTCTTTTTACCTGAAAAAATTTAAGGTTTTGATTAATTTTTTGAAGGAAAAAGGAAAATAATTCTTTCCTTTAAAACCCCATTTTTTAACCCCAAAAATTTTTTAAAAATTTTAAAATTTGATTTTAATTAAACCCAGGAATTATATATTTACAAAAATAAAAATTTTCAATTTGGGTAAAAAACCCTTTTTAAAAAGTTTAAAAGGGGTAAAAACCCCTTTTCCCAAAACCGGGAAAAACCTTTTTCCTGTTTAAACCCAGAAGGGGTAAAAATAAAAAAAACATTTTTTTCTTTTTACCCCCGGAATTTGGTATATTAAAAGAAATAAAAAATTAAATTTTAAAAATTTTTACGATGGAAAAATCTTTTCCCAATTTTTTGGCGGGGAAAAAACTCTTCAAAATTTTCCTTTTAAAAAAACGTTTTTAAAACACGGGCAAATAATTCTTTTAAAAATATTTTTATTATTGAATTTTAATGGAGCCTTTTCCTTCAAATTAAAAAAAAACAAATTTCAAAACAAAATTTTCAAGAAAGAAGCTTTTTTAATAAGGGTGTTAAAAAACAAAAATTCAAGAACAAGGGAATAACTACTGTTTATAAGACATAAAAATAGGCATAGGTAAAAAACACAAGATATATGGAAATACTATTTCTAACATTGAGTAACTCATAGTTTCACATGCTCATACAGGCAGCGTTATCAAGAGAAATGATAACGCTGCCTGTATGAGCATGTGAAACGTAGAGTTAATAAATGTTAGAAAAAGTATATCCATATATCTTGTGCTTCTTTAAGGGCAATAACTCATAGTAAATCATTTTTGATTAGTTTGAATTTCAATAGGGTTTACCCTCGAGTGATTACAACCACTCACACTTTTCATCAGAATACATCAAGAAACCTGCTCTCTATCGTGTCCACAAAGAATTCAAGAATAAAGGCAGACGTGTTTTCAAAAACAAGGGCAATAATTCATATTAAATATTTTTTTGATTGGTCTGATTTTCATTAAGGTTTATCCTACTGATACAAACACAAACACCAAATTTCGCCAAAATCCATCAAGAATCCGCCTCTCTATCGTGTCCACAAAGAATTCAAGAATAAGGGCAATAACTCAGAATATTTTTTCGATTGGTCTGAATTTTAATAGGGTTCATCCTTGGGTGATTACAAACTAAGACTCGCACCAAGTTTCGTTGGAAACCGGTTCCCTATGTTGTACTGTGGACGGACAGACAGACAGACCGGAGCGACGACTATATATGCCTACATCAATGTGTGGGCATATAAAAAACTTTGATTGAACTGCAGAACGATGAATAGGAGGATAATGATGGTATGAAAGAACTACAAAATTATCCATCTTTTCAAACATGAGGTAAATAAATTTATAGGTTAAAAGCACTCCAGTCATTAACTGTCAAAATAGCAATCAGAGTCTGGAATAGAGACATGTGATTCAGATTGAGGAAGTAGCTGTATGAGTATGTTAAAATTAGAAAGAAACTATTAATTATTTTATTAGGCAAATGCAAGTGACAGTTTTAAGTAAACAAAGTATATATATATATATTATTTTCTGCAAATACAATGAGAGACAGATGTAATAATGACTCCATTAAGCACTCCTAGTGGAATAGATGCGAATAATCGCAGAAATATCGTGTGTCAGTCTTATCAACGACAGTACGTGAGCAGTGCAATGAAAATAGTATTGAGCAAACACGTGTTTTGTTGTTATTTTTGCTAATTTCTAGGCGTCTTCTCGGAAATAAAAGAGATTGAGGCATCATTTTACCAATAGTTTCGTAAAGAATTTGTAACCTTTGATGTATGAGGTATCGTTAAATACAAATATAGTACAGGTTTTGACCCCTAATAACTTAATTCAAGTTTAATTTCAGAGAAAATAGAAAAGGGAACCTGCCTCGTGAATGGCCGACAAGTAAAAGACGGACCAATGAGATTTTACGAGATTTGTGAAATAACTCAATAATACAATTCTTGATACATTCACTATATTAACTTCTCTTTCTTTTTTTTTAGAAATAATCTTACTAGAAAATTCTTTTTTTTTTATTAATTATAAGAAATGTACAGAAAATCATATGTATGCATTTTTATATCCCGATAGTCAATCCAAAACAACATGGCGGACAAAGTTACAAGAAATACTTCGTGTCATGAAAATTGTTTGATTTTATGATGTAATACTTACAGAATCATCCAATTTAATTATTTTCCAGTTGGAACAAAGTTGAACATGGTATGGCACATTTCTTTTTAATGCTGACATGCGTTTGCATCAGTGCATTCTGTACTTAAAACCCATGAACTGAAGATGATTAATATAATGTTTGTTTTGATTTTGCTTCCTCAAATTTACTTACAGACTCAGGCCTATTTATTTGTCCTCTGTTATGTCTCAGCATAAGTTGAATAGTGTTGTATATTATCAAAAATGTGTATTTTTGTGGTTTGGTTTAAATCGACCAAGTATTATTCATTAGTATTAGGGCAATGATTTAGCTTCATTTATATGTCAAATTAACTTTGCCAACAAAAATGAAATGCAAATAAAAAATGAAAAGCGAATTGTCTTGAATAAAGGAGAGTTCACTGGTAACTGTTAGTACCAATTGTGAGTATGGTTCACATTTTACAGGCCTACCAATCATTCTTTAATATCTTCTCAATGATTGATTATGATATCATTACATTACACAACCAATTTCTCTTATAGCAATATAAGTTATAGCTTCCTGTATTTGGAATGAATAAATGCAATATAACAAGATAATTGTACAGATGTTTTTTTTTTAACAGGGAGCCAATGCCTCTCAGTTAGAGAAAGAGATAGGATCTGAACAATTTCCAATTAATGAACATTATTTTGGTCTTGTAAATGTAAGTACTGAGCGTTTCCATTCACCATTTAAAAGTTTTACCATTTGAAGATTTACTTTTATTTAGTGTTGCACTTGGATGTCTGTGTATAAGGAAATTAAGAGAACCACATTTCAGAAGATTTTGTGTAAAATAAGCAAACCTAGATCAATTATTAGTTGCTTTTAAGTCAGAAGTAATGCAATTTCATTGAAGAATGCTATAAAGAATGAAACATTTTAGAAATTAAACTTTACAAACTTTAGTTGAATGCTTTTATTGTGTAAGATGTGTGTACAGGGAAGATAATGATACATGATCAATAGAATATATATCGTAACTAGTAAAATAAAGTTTAGTGACTGAAAAATGATTCAAGAATTTACGTCTTACTACAAAAAAAGAAATACAGATTCTTACTTAACACACAGGTAAATTAAAACAATTGCCTGTGGACCAAGCCCCTAATCAATCCCTCTTTGATATTATGGTTCCTTCCTCATAACTATATATCAAATTGATAATTTAAAAGTTCATGTGGGTAATATTTTTATTTTTTGATTGTCTTTCAGTTTGGTAATACTTGTTATTGTAACTCTGTATTACAAGCCTTGTATTTCTGTCGCTCATTCAGAGAAAAGGTTTTGCAATACAAACAACTACAGAAAAACCAAAAGAAAGAAACCTTGCTCACTTGCTTGGCTGACTTATTCTTTAGCATAGCTACACAGAAGAAAAAAGTGGGCACAATAGCACCTAAGAAATTCATTACCAGACTAAGGAAAGAAAATGGTTAGTATTGGCAATAATTAATTTTGGGGGGAAAATTAGCAAATAAAAGATAAATTGGAGGCCCATAGATTTGATCAGCGATGTATGAAATCATAAATCATTAAATGGTTTTAAGTCTTAATGTTATAATTTGTCCTTTGTTGATTCTTTTCAGAGCAATTTGACAATTTTATGCAACAGGATGCTCATGAATTTTTAAACTATTTATTAAATACAGTAGCTGATTTATTACAAGGTCAGTTCAGTTTAGTTTTCAAATAAATATTGAAGCCACAACTGTGCATGGGAGCCATGAGTTAGAAATTATGCCAGAACTAATCTCCTGAGCCTAATAGTAGTTATTTGTTTGTAGGCTTAAATCCATACAGTAGTCATTCAAAAGCTACCAAAAGACATAACGGCATTAAAACAATAATAGCAGGATTTGTCCATCAGTCTCTCAAGAAAGTTTAAGGGACATATTTCTCTAGATTTTCATGTATAAGCCTTGTTTTTATAAATTTGGGCTGATGGAATGTAAAAGGGAGTTAGATTATAAGGAATCTTAAGTGTAGAGATTATGTGATATTAATTTATCAATTTGTAGCTGATAAACAGGGCAGTAAACCGAAGAATAGTTCTGGAGATTCTAAAGGTAAACCTGATCCAACCTGGGTACATGATATATTTCAAGGAACATTAACCAATGAAACTAGATGTTTAAATTGTGAAACTGTAAGTACTTTTTATTAGATTAGAATGGTTGATAGAAATTTAACCATATTCAGTGGTAGTGGAATGGTTCTATCAAATCATGAAACTATCTGGTTCAGTAATATTCGATTGAAGCATAGAATAACCATTGCCTTTGTGAATAAAGCCCATGTTTTGTATTGACTAATTCAGGTCAGCAGTAAAGATGAAGATTTCTTAGATTTATCTGTAGATGTAGAACAGAATACATCTATAACACATTGTTTACGAGGTTTTAGTAATACAGAAACACTATGTGCTGAACATAAGTATTACTGTGAAGTTTGTTGTAGTAAACAAGAAGCTCAAAAACGGTAATATTCTATTCACATTATGGTGTTTGTCATTGAGAAATGTGTCACAGCCCTTGATATACTGCACAATTATAAGGGAAGTGATTGTATCCTGCTAGGAAACAACTTGTTTTTTTTTCCTGATATAGATTCTATTGTAGATGAGAGCTTTATTCATATTTTGTTGTGTTTACAAAATTGCTGTTATTTGAGTCAATATTGTACTTCAGGCCTTTTAGTTTTGAAAATTTAAATAAAGGATAATAAATTTTAGTTTCGTCTCATTTTTCAGAATGAGAGTAAAGAAATTACCACAAATCTTGGCTTTACATTTAAAAAGATTTAAATATATGGAACAGTTAAATAGGTATATAAAAGTGTCATATAGAGTTGTTTTTCCTTTAGAACTACGTCTGTTTAACACAGTAAGTATAATTATCATATCTTTTTATGTTAACAATGATCCTGTGAGTTGGCTCAATGAACTTTTAGTTAAGAATTCAAGCATTGTTATCATTAAACACTGAATGCTGACATAGCAAAATTTCTCTCTTTGAACACTTTATGTCAAAGAAAAGTTCATATTGAATTTCATATTATTTTCTCTTATTAGAAACTTAAATATTTCAGTCCGATGATGCCTGTAATCCAGAAAGAATGTATGATTTGATGGCAGTAGTTGTTCACTGTGGTAGTGGACCTAATCGTGGCCATTATATCAGTATTGTTAAAAGTCATGGTTTCTGGCTGCTATTTGATGATGATATTGTAGATGTAAGTCATGATTCATCAATGTTTTTTTTATTCATATTACGAAAATAATTTAGGAATGGGCAAAATAAGACCTTATTTTATGATTAATTTGAATGAAGATATCTAAAAGCAAGAATGAAAATATGATTGTACAAGGCTAATTATTACACTTTAAAAGCATTAACTTTTTGCTTGCCATGTATGCTTTATTGCTGACACTAAACACTTGTAGGAAATGTAGCACGTGTAGTCAAGGTAATTTGAGTAAACCTCCTTGTGTTATTTTGACATAAAATTCTTAAGTAATGGAAAAGCATATTTTGAACAAAAATGGAGTTTATGGGCATTTATGGCTTCTATTTGCATCATTCTCTTTTATATATTTGTAGTTTCTCTTAATATAGGAATGTTGAACCGTATTTGAGGTCACCATACCCTAAACTGCTTATAACATTTAAGGATTTCTGCCATAGTAATACTAATTTCATTTAAACTAAGTGCTCTATGAGGTTAATAGGATAGTAACCTTCTTAGTTTTGCAAGAAGAACATACATTTGACTGCAGTTTGGAATAGAAAATCTTGTGACAAGTCCTTAACGATTGTTGATAGATACAAATACCATTCTTTATCTGTTTTGTGTTTTTGTTTTGTTCTCTATAGTGATGTTTTAATTGCTAAAATTTAATTTTGTTTTGAAATTTCTCAATGTTGAATTTATAATTCTTTGTTTTGTAGAAAATAGAGGCCAGTCAAATAGAAGAATTTTATGGAATTCCGTCAGACATGCAGAAGAATTCAGAATCTGGTTATATTTTATTTTATCAAAGTAGAGAGTAGAGAGAAAGTTCTTATTAGTAGTTCTTTTTGCCCTCTATTTTACATTTCTACACCATTATTTTGATGTTTATTTCCTGAATGCAAAAACTTTGAAACGTCTGGGAATCGCCTAATACCATAATATCATTATGCAAGATAGTCTTTTACACAAGATGGAAGCCAAACTTTTGCCTTTCAATTTGTACTGCATCAAAATAATCATATTTTAGTGTGGATTCAAGAAGACCAAACAATCAGAACACTTCAAATTATTTAAGTAATGATAACCGTAGGTACCTTAACAAGGTTTTTGCAACAGTCCTTTTTTAATTAAAGTTAATCTGTATCGAAATATTTATTAGCAAAAGTTAACATTAAAGATTTCAGAACAATTACCGGTAATATGCAGTACTGGGACAATACAGTACTGAATGGTTTTTTTATTAAAGAGATCATGTTATTACTATTCTGTGAAAATACAAATTATTCTCTCATTATTTTCATTGTTTGATATGGACAAGATTGGTTCATTGTAGCTATTAAGTATTATAATTTAAACTGCTGTGAAGTTTCTGTTATTGATTTAAATCATGAATTAAATAAGAACATGGAATATGGTTGATTTCTAGGAAATAGTCTTTTATGTTGTAAAAATACTCTACCTAAAAATTGTAAAAACAAAAATTATCACATATATCATTCTAATACTGATAATTTGAATTAGATTCTTTTGACTACATGTATTTATATTTATGGGGGTAATCATTTTAAATCCGATTCAATAATTCATCTTTTAATCCATAAGAAATATTAATTATTTGTCCTTAAAAGATGTTTGACTATCAGTTCTGCATTTTAAAGGATTATTATCATTGATGATTGATTTTTTATTAAAAGAGAATGCATAAGAGTATACATACATTTTAGACTATTTTCCTGTAAAAAAATTGAGTAAATATATTTGTGTATTCCATATTTAAAAAAAAAATTATTGAAAAGAGTCTACATAGACAGGTGCAACTTTTCAACTTCAAATTACTAGAGAAATTGTATATATTATCTGTGATTGTTATAAATTATTGTTGATTTATTGGAGATATTTCCTATAATTAATTCTATATTGTCATATCTAGATACTGATTATATAGTTATTGTTCATAGAAATATAGTATGTTCAGTGGAATTGTTTTAGTTGTTATGAACAGGGTTTGGTTGATATTGGTAGGGGCAAAAAATTGTCTTTCGGTTGAACGACCATTTATACTGAAAGGCAAAACTAATGTTACTTGGATGAATGATATATTTTGCTATATTTTCGAATGCTTATACACATAAGAACAAAGACATTGGAGAAAGTATGTGTTTGACACTCATCAAAATTTACGGTATAAATAAGTGTTCATTGGATTCAAATCCTGACTGACTTTAAGACCGTAAAATGGCCTTTGTTGTAGTTAAACTTGAATCATATTGCATATCTGCTTGTGATTCAATATTGGACAAACTTGGCTTAGGTATTAGAAATTATGATTAAATGAAATCTATATTTTATAATTTGCCTTACAGATCTTAAAATATGTCCCGCCTGTAAATAATGATACTATACAATTCAAACTGAACATCTAAATGTACATAGAATTTTATTATGGAGTTGCACAATACACTACGGTAGTTAGTTTTTTCATAAAATTTTTGTAGATCTGTGATTTGATTTCTGAAAATCAATTTGCTCAATGGCATGCAAATTTACAGATCAAATGCAAATTAAAGCCAAAACATACATCATTATTGTGTACAAAAATAAATTTTGAAAAACTTTACAAGGAAGTCTTGATCATTTTTTATACCGGTAAATAATATTTTATTGCCGTACCCATCAAATTGTTCGTTTGATACAAAATACATATTAATGCGATGACATGAAATTTCAGGCTTTTGTGGAATTGAGGACGCTGAAATGTATAGTCTTCTTAACTTGATTCATCTTTTATAAAACTAAAGATTTGAAATATTACATTAAAATGAAAATCTTACTTGAGGTTCATGCTATGAATAAAGAAAAGGACTTTGTCATTGTTGCAAAGTTTGTATAAAATTATGAGTTCTAATAGTAAGAAATATTTGGATGTCTATATCTCATGGGAGAATTGACTTTTATGTTAATTCAGTATCTACTATAGAGCTGTAGAGGTACACTTACTTATTAGAAAGTTGTTATTTGATATGTATATAGTTTATTATAGAATCATGAAGATAGATTTATACCACTGATTATCATCACTATACAACCCAACTTATATATTGTCATTTATCACTACCATTTTCAAATACATATATATTAGCAATGTAGTCAATAAAAGATATTTGTGCCTACTGTGTTATTGGTGCACATGGAACATATTCTGTACCCTGTTCTATTGAACTACAGGTTGATTCCATGAATCCTGAAAGAGTAGAACTCCACATCACTACACTTGTAGTGTGAAATTATACTCAGATGTACACAAATATCTTTGCTTGACTTCAATCACTTTTTTGGTGCATTGATATTTGTTGTGCTGTGCGAATTGTTTCTTCATTTATAAGGGTATTGCTGTAGATTTTTTGAAAATTATGTTCCGGTACATGTTTTTGGTTTACAGTTGCTCCTGTTGGTACTCATTGAGTTTTGTAACAGATCTTGTAGGTTCATGTAAGTCATATGTCCATTATTTCATTTGATTCAATTTACAATGCAAGGCTACGGAAGCATAATAGTGCCACACACTCTTTTTTTCAAATCTGACTTAATAAAGTCACTCAAAAGAAATATGACTTAGTAACCCGAAAATATCCAACTTAGTAACTTGAAAACTGTCCAGTTACCAAGTCAGATTTGTAAAAGAAAAAAAGTTATGTGTGGTACTTTTTCTGTACGAAGCCTTCCTTCTAAATCATAAACAATTGTTGCCTTACGTTTTAGAATCCACTTTTTTTCTGAATTCAAAGCTGAATTTATTCTGAAATTATCATCTTAGTCTCTAATAAACCTACAAAATTTTCAAGTCTTTTGAGCTTTATTTTGTAATAGTGTCATCATATTGTCAATCATCAGATGGTAAATCCATTTGGTTTAAATTGAAGCTGTTGCTGTACCCGATACTCATACAAAGACTAGAAAACTTCTTTACAATTGATTAAAGGTTGATGATGTGATATTCAGTTCAAAAAGAAATTTACCTTTTGTCCAAATGTAATAATTATTACCTTATTGAGCTATGATAATATTTATCTTTATAGTATTTAGAGGGGCTAAGATGTCCTTGGATGGGAATAAGCAGATTTGGTTTATATACACAGTGTGGATTTGAAAACATATAGTGTTTTTGTTTAGCTTATTGTTTAAGATAAATTTAGCTTTATTATTTATGTACCGCAGATACCTTGTAAATTTGATGTGTATAGAAAATACTTAAAATGTACATGCCTGTAAGAACATTCATTGTATGTTAACAAGATAACTGATTGTTATTATAGAATTTTTCTTACTATTTTGCTGTGAAAAGGGAAAGACAAATTTCTTTAGAGGGAACAGCCAAGCAAAGAAATCTTTGTACAACTCATCCTAGCAGCAGGTTAAAGTGATTGAAATAATATAACTATAGTGAAATGAAATGCAGAACACAGTAATACACATAAATACTTTTATTCCAAGATGTTTTAGGCACATAAAAAGATATAGAATAATGGAATGAGCATAATAAAACAATTACACCTCAAAGAACAACATGTACATTTACAAATGAAAACTAAAGAGAAAGAAATGAAATGGTTTTGATTGATATATTAAAATCTACCAGAGCTGTAGTCATTAGGGAAGACAAAACTATGAAATCCTGTTCCCATTATTTTTGGTAATCTTCCAGCATTTGGTATAACATTCCATGACAATGTCAATGTTATATTTTGATTACCCCTGTAAAAAAAAACATTTTAAATTGAATAAAAAGTATTTTAAATTAAAAAGTGCTTGAAGACAAAATGAAATTGTGTATTCATTTATGTTTCAATTTTTCTGCTCAAAATCACAAAGGATTTGCTTGGATATTTCAGTCTTGAAGGGTTCTTAATTAAATAGATGTCTCGAGCTGCCTCTAGAAATATTAAGAAACACATTTCAAATACATGTATATAGCTTTAACATTTAATCTTTGTTAATGAGCTCATAAAAAAACAAAATTAACATACCTTAATCCATGTCCAAAGTCCCAAAAATAATATTTAGTATTAGCATTTTTTAAATCTAAAATAGCATTGTTTCCTCTTTCTATAATTTTATCCCATAATACTACTTGATTCAGAGGCTTGAAATAGAAAAGTTACAATACAAACAAAATATCTTTGTTACATCAAAGACTGAAGGTTTTGATATCAAAACTAAACAGGATATTTTTATGTCATGATGTCTAATGAATAGTAAATTCTCACGATACATAGGCCTCCATGTCCTGACTAAAATGATACAACTGGTCTACCATTTGTATAGTAAATTCGGTAACTGAACAAAATGTAACATGTCATGGTTTTAATGACTACATTACTACAATGTTAGACAAACAAATACTATTACTTATAATTTATTGTTGATGAATTAACTTCTTCATTCAACTTCTTCTGCCATTATATGTGCAGGCTTATATTTGTATTATACTAGTATAAAATAATACACATATGGCATATGTTATTTCAATCTTTCGATTTGTCATGTCAGTACCACATGCATACAATAGGCTTGTAGGCAGACTATATTATGCAAATAAGAAACTTTACTTACATGACTAGTTGTTTTATATTCAGCTGTTAGATACAGAAATAACTGTTTGACATTCCAGTTAAAGATAGGTGTTAAATGTTCAACAAGATTAAGGAAGGCAAATCCACTGGTCAAATAAGCAGCATTTAAGTTCAAAGAACAAAACTTTCAATTTATAATAAGAGAAAATCTATAAACCTGAGATGATGTATTTTAATAATATGTGCAAGGCACTTTTTATTCCAGATAGAATTATATATATGGCAATATCCCACTGAGGTTAAGCAAGTTAACAATACATTATTTAACACGGGCAGAAAGAAAAATTTTAAAAAAATTTAAATGTTAAAATATTTTTTTTAAAAAGGGTTATTTTTGGTCTAACCCAAGTTCTCGCCCAACTTTAAAAATATATTTTTGTTTTGAACAAAAGGCAAAAACTCTAAGATCATTTAGATCTAATTCCAAGATCATCAATTCAATGTTCAAAACTTAATTTCATTCAAATCAGATGAAAACTGTTTGTCTATCGATTCACAAGCACGCGCATTTGACTTAGTCAAGGCAATAACTCAAAAAAGTTACAAAAATTTCGAACTTGCCCAAAAGATTTCATCGATTCAATGATCACCCCTTAATTTCATTCCAATAAAGATGGAAATTGTTGTCTCTATCGTGTTCACAAGTCTATTTTGAGGCGTTTTGACTTAGTAAAGGGCCCAATAACTCAAAAAACGTTCATGGAAAAATCACCAATTTTGAACTTGTCCAAAATTTCATCAATATAAATGATAACACCAAATTTCATTCAAATCAAATGGAAATTGTGATCTCTATCGCGTTCACAAGCCAATTTTGAGGCGTTTTGACTAAGTCAAGTGCAATAACTCAAAAACCATTTATGGAAAAATCGCCAATTTCAAACTTGTTCAAGATCTCATCAATATAAATGATCACAGAAAAGTTTCATTTAAATCAAATGGAAATTGTATCTCTATCGCGTTCACAACCCTAATTTTGAGGCGTTTTGGCTAAGTCAAGTGCAATAACTCAAAAACCATTTATGGAAAAATCGTCAATTTCGAACTTGTTCAAGATCTCATCAATATTACTGATCACAGCAAGTTTCATTTAAATCTGATGAAAACTGTAGTCTCTATCGCGTTCACAAGCCAATTTTGACGTGTTTTGGCTAAGTCAAGTGCAATAACTCAAAAACCGTTCATCGAAAAATAGCCAATTTCGAACTTGTCCGAGATCTCATCAATATAAATGATCACAGCAAGTTTCATTTAAATCCAACAAAAACAGTAGCCTCTATTGCGTTCACAAGGAATTGTGGACGGCGGACCGACGGACGGGGGTGACGACAATATACGACCACATTATAATGTGGGCGTATAAAAAGGATATCTGCTTGTAAATCAAAAACTACAAAACCAAGATCTTTTTTATCTTTTTCTGCTGTATAATCCCTCACTTCTTTTCTGAAATAAAATGTCAAATTTATTAAAACATCAGTAAACTATCAGTTTCATTACCATGTTTTTTTTTTTAACATAATAATTAAGGAAACATTATCTTACAGCTCCTCTACAAAGGCCAAACAAAATATTTCAGCTCAACATTAACGTACTTAGTATACTTTCAAATTTGGAATACCAGTCAACTCGGGGACACCCTGTGGAGTGGTAATCGAAGGGACAGGAGAAAGACAAAGACTTCATCCTAATAAATAAACATTGCATGAGGCAGTTGATAAATCAACTTAGTATTTCAGTAATACATTTATTTATTTTAATGTTCATTTGTTGAATATCACATATTGCCCTATTATAAAATTACACGTCAGTATTTTCACAACTTCCATATTGCTATATTTCCCTAACAAATGTTTTACAAAATTTATACTTACACTGATACTCTACCGGTACCAAGAGTAACATTGCCTTCGTTAGTATTGAAATTTGTAGTTAAGAAGCAGCAGAATGTCAATCCTGCCATCACGCTTAGCGTGAAGGCAAAAATTGTATTTAGTCGTGACAAAAAACTATTCATTTCGACCATGAATTTTTAGGAAAGAAAGAGTTGTCTGTCCTTTGGTTTAATAAGGAAGTTGTATAAAAAATTTGGAATTTAATTTTAATGATAAGCGAACGAATATCCCTTTTTTCAAAGAAATAAATCATGTGAACTGCAGAATTATTTTTATATAAAGAGGGGATGAAATGATTTAAAATGACATATAACACAATCAATTACAGAAACATTATTAAAAAATATTCGGCTTTCTCAAAATTCAGTTGATCACGTGACAGTCACAAGACTTGGACAAAATGGCGATTAAAATTGTCAAAGTTTTCTATTTTTTAAGTTTAACACTGTTTATGCAGCTTGTCAGCTCGCAGCGAGGCAACAGATTTCCAATACCACATCATAAACTGAAGAGTCAAGAGTTACCAAGTGGATATTCTTATAAAACTTTGTATTTTGACCAACAGGTTTGACTTTTAAATGTAATGAAAAAAATCAGCGTTTTTGCTTCTGAAATGCTACTGCTAGTGCTAATGCTCTTCTGCTTTTTATAACTAATATAAATTTTTTTAGACTTCCTTGATCGAAACTCCATTGCCAACCTACTGACAAACTTTTT
This sequence comes from Nipponacmea schrenckii, assembly GCA_030562195.1. Taxonomy (NCBI): domain Eukaryota; kingdom Metazoa; phylum Mollusca; class Gastropoda; family Lottiidae; genus Nipponacmea; species Nipponacmea schrenckii. Next base: position 14,305,514 of record CM060202.1, read on the forward strand.
AAAAAATTTTATGTTCTTTATTCTATTGTAAACAAATTAACTTTTTATTTTTTGATAGATCACAACATGTTAAAAGTTATGTTTTGATGTTTCTAATTTGATCAATTATAATAATGTTTCTAATTTGATCAATTATAATAAAACTGATGCTGAGATATTTCATCTTCATTATTAATAGATCATATTTTTTGTCAGGTTGATCATTTTGGGTTTGTGAATCAAGACACCTACAAACAGAGATATTTGGTAGCTGATCAGTTCTGGAACAAAAATGATGGACCTATATTTTTCTACACTGGAAATGAAGGAGATATTACTTTATTCTGTAATAACACTGTAAGCTGTTTATAAATTCACTCGCAGGAATCAGTCGAATGAAAATGATGTCACAATTTTTTTATTGGTTTTTCACATGAAATGAAACTTTTCTTGTAAATCTCCTTATTATTTAACATATAACAGTGTAAAAATCATTTGATAAATTAAAATATTGAATATGAAATTAATTATTTTTCAGGGCTTTGTGTGGGATATAGCACCAGAGTTCCATGCTATGATAGTATTTGCTGAACATAGATATTATGGCACATCCTTACCTTATGGTGATCAATCTTACAAGGTATATCATAAAAGTACATGAATTCCTTGAATTGTGTTTATAATTTATTGTAAGATCATTTCGCCAAATTTATCTAACGTGAACATTGATAGAGATTGTGACCTTGTGGTAAATTTATGTTAACTTTTTTTGGTTTCCCAGGATCCTTCAAAACTAAATTATTTGACATCAGAGCAAGCTCTAGCAGATTTTGCTACCTTGATAGAATATATGAAATCAACTACCCCTGGTGCTCAAAATAGCAAAGTTGTGGCATTTGGTGGATCATATGGTGGAATGTTATCAGCTTGGTTTAGAATTAAATATCCTAATATTGTTGTAGGGTAAGTGCTATTCTGCCAAGGAAGAAAAGATTCATGGCTTTCTCTAGCATCAGTTCTTTTATTTGACTCTGAAGTTATATCATTTTATGGGCACCAAATTTCAGGAATTTATTTCTGTAGTTTAACCGCAATTCATAGATTCTGAGTCAGAAAATTTATCACAAATTGCAAAAAAAAATTTAATTAAAAATTTTGATTGAATATTAATTCACTTAAAACTTTTGATCTGAATTAAGGTAGAATTAGAGATTGATTTGTTTCAGGGCTCTAGCAGCTTCAGCACCTATTTTGCAGTTCCATAATTTAACACCATGTATAGCCTATGATAAAGTTGTAACCAAAACATTTGCTAGTTATTCTCAGAACTGTGTTGATAATATAAGACAAGTTTATTCTACTATTGATGATCTAGTTAAATCAGGTATAAATTTCAATTAAACTTACTTTTTGATAGGTAATGCAACATTAACTGATTAGTATCTATTATGCTATACATCCCATTTTGAGCTGCAACTATTGCAATAATTACTGTGATAAATCTGCCATCTATGTTATTTGGCACCCCTTTTTCACAATTTCACAGGGTACACAGTTTTTTTGGACCCATAATACACATGGGTTTATTAAAGGAAAGGCTGATAAATGAAAAATTTTCTAATCTTACAGGTGGAAATTCTACTCTATCATTCCTAACCTCTACATTTCAACTATGTAAGCCATTAAAGTCCAGCGATATAGATACATTAGAAGGTTGGTTAGAAGGTACATGGGGATATCTAGCTATGATCAACTATCCCTACCCAGCTAACTTTCTAGAACCTCTACCAGCATGGCCAGTTAAGGTAATTTACATTAAATATTCAGCTTTATTTATATCTGGCTCATGTTTTAATATTTCACTTAACTGGTAGTTACTATAATTATTTATTGCACTGTTTTAGATTTCTGAAGAGCCATATATTGTACATTTGCGAGTTTTATACTCTTATATAAAGTGCAAGAAAATTTTCATAGACAAAAGTAAGAGGACAGTGTTTCTGATTAATTCCAGGGTGCCTGTAAACCACTTTTAGACATATTAAATGGTAAAGAATTAATAGAAGGTGTAGCCAAGTCAATCAAGTTTTATTTCAATTCTACTGGAAATACACAGTGTTTAAATATAACACAACAAGCTACCAGTAACCTTGGTACGGGTGGCTGGGACTATCAGGTAAATATAACACAACAAGCTACAGGTAATCTTGGTACTAGTATCTGGGACTATCAGGTAAATATAGCACAACAAGCTACAGGTAATCTTGGTACGGGTGGCTGGGACTATCAGGTAAATATAACACAACAAGCTACAGGTAATCTTGGTACTAGTATCTGGGACTATCAGGTAAATGTAACACAACAAGCTACCAGTAACCTTGGTACGGGTGGCTGGGACTATCAGGTAAATATAGCACAACAAGCTACAGGTAATCTTGGTACTAGTATCTGGGACTATTAGGTAAATATAGCATAACAAGCTACAGGTAATCTTGGTACTAGTATTTGGGACTATCAGGTAAATATAACACAACAAGCTACAGGTAATCTTGGTACTAGTATCTGGGACTATTAGGTAAATATAACACAACAAGCTACCAGTAACCTTGGTACTGGTGGCTGGGACTATCAGGTTAATATAACACAACAAGCTACAGGTAATCTTGGTACTAGTATCTGGGACTATTAGGTAAATATAACACAACAAGCTACCAGTAACCTTGGTACTGGTGGCTGGGACTATCAGGTAAATATAACACAACAAGCTACATGTAATCTTGGTACTGGTGGCTGGAACTATCAGGTAAATATAACACAACAAGCTACAGGTAATCTTGGTACTGGTGGCTGGGACTATCAGGTAAATATAACACAACAGCTACAGGTAATCATGGTACTAGTATCTGGGACTATTAGGTAAAAGTAACACAACAAGCTACAGGTAATCTTGGTACTAGTATCTGGGACTATCAGGAAAATATAGCACAACAAGCTACAGGTAATCTTGGTACTAGTATCTGGGACTATCAGGTAAATATAACACAACAAGCTACAGGTAATCTTGGTAGTGGTGGCTGGGACTATCAGGTAAATATAACACAACAAGCTACAGGTAATCTTGGTACTAGTATCTGGGACTATCAGGTAAATATAAAACAACAAGCTACAGGTAATCTTGGTACTAGTATCTGGGACTATTAGGTAAATATAGCACAACAAGCTACAGGTAATCTTGGTACTGGTGGCTGGGACTATCAGGTAAATATAACACAACAAGCTACAGGTAATCTTGGTACTAGTATCTGGGACTATTAGGTAAATATAACACAACAAGCTACAGGTAATCTTGGTACTAGTATCTGGGACTATTAGGTAAATATAACACAACAAGCTACAGGTAATCTTGGTACTAGTATCTGGGACTATTCGGTAAATATAAAACAACAAGCTACAGGTAATCTTGGTACTAGTATCTGGGACTATTAGGTAAATATAACACAACAAGCTACAGGTTATCTTGGTACTGGTGGCTGGGACTATTAGGTAAATATAATACAACAAGCTACAGGTAATCTTGGTACTAGTATCTGGGACTATCAGGTAAATATAAAACAACAAGCTACAGGTAATCTTGGTACTAGTATCTGGGACTATTAGGTAAATAAAAGCACAACAAGCTACAGGTAATCTTGGTACTGGTGGCTGGGACTATTAGGTAAATATAATACAACAAGCTACAGGTAATCTTGGTACTAGTATCTGGGACTATCGGGTAAATATAACACAACAAGCTACAGGTAATCTTGGTACTAGTATCTGGGACTATTAGGTAAATAAAAGCACAACAAGCTACAGGTAATCTTGGTACTGGTGGCTGGGACTATCAGGTAAATATAACACAACAAGCTACAGGTAATCTTGGTACTAGTATCTGGGACTATTAGGTAAATATAACACAACAAGCTACAGGTAATCTTGGTACTGGTGGCTGGGACTATTAGGTAAATATAATACAACAAGCTACAGGTAATCTTGGTACTAGTATCTGGGACTATTAGGTAAATATAACACAACAAGCTACAGGTAATCTTGGTACTAGTATCTGGGACTATTAGGTAAATATAACACAACAAGCTACAGGTAATCTTGGTACTAGTATCTGGGACTATTAGGTAAATATAACACAACAAGCTACAGGTAATCTTGGTACTAGTATCTGGGACTATCAGGTAAATGGTATGTTTTTGCCTAGAATCTATGGTTTAGAACTTCTGAATCCTTCAAAATTATTCTTTGGACTTTTGTCTTAGAACAGAGTAACTTATAAAGAAACAAAATAACAAGGGATTGCAAATTGATCTTTAGAAACCTCTCAACAATTCCTTGAGCAAATTTCATGCAGTGTCTACGGTCCTTTCAACTCACTTTATATTTGTTCTTTATTAAACCTATAGACTAAGCTGTTAGTGATAAAGTATTTAGCTTTTCTTTTCTTTCTATAAATATGTTAGGGTACTTGAAATTCCCTGATTTCAGTCCTGTACAGAAATGGTAATGCCAATGTGTTCAGATAATACAACTATATTCCGGCCTTCAGAATGGAACTATACAGCTATATCAGACAACTGTTATAAACAATTTAAAGTCAGGCCAAGACAAGACTGGGTCATCGCAAACTATTGGGGGAAATCATTGTCGTCTGCTAGTAATATCATTTTCAGGTAGGTTAACAATCATATAATTGAATGCCTGTATAAGAATAAGATAATATATCCATCTAAATATAACTCTACAACCCTGTAATTCAAAATCTGAGTTGCACTTATCTCTTCAGAAAGAACATCAGACATCTGATTCTTTTCAATTAATTAAAAACTGATTGTGGAAATTTCATTTCATGCTGTTACTCAAATCATTTGAAGTCAAATGCAAATATTTGTAATTTTGACTGAGAAGAACTAAATGTCACAGTATGTGAGACTGGGCCAGACAGGATATTTTACTAATATTTTAATAACCCGTTATCTTAATAATTTTACTGTGGGTATTTGTCTTGTGGGGCGACCACAGACTCTAATCTAAATATATGTAATTGATGTTTCAGTAATGGAGAGTATGATCCGTGGATTAGTGGTGGTGTTACCCAGTCTCAATCAGATACAGTGGTAGCTATATATATTAAACATGGTGCTCATCATCTAGATCTACGTTCAGCCAATCCTCAAGATACAGATTCAGTTAAAGCTGCTCGACAACAAGAAAAAAATATCATACGTCAATGGCTTTATGCTAACTAATGTTCATTCTCATAGTTTTAAAAAATTGTCTCTAAGTTCAAGTGTCACAAATGTATTTTTATTTCTGTGTCAATGTCATCAATTGTAAATAATTGAGAATGGCATTCTTTAAAGGTATAATAGCTGTTAGAATACACTCGTCCTACATCTAATATTTGTGTTTAATATTGACTATTGGTTAAAGGGATAATAGCCGTTAGAATACACTCGTCCTATGTCTAATATTTGTGTTTAATATTGACTATTGGTTAAAGGGATAATAGCCGTTAGAATACACTCGTCCTACGTCTAATATTTGTGTTTAATATTGACTATTGGTTAAAGGGATAATAGCCGTTAGAATACACTCGTCCTACGTCTAATATTTGTGTTTAATATTGACTATTGGTTAAAGGGATAATAGCCGTTAGAATACACTCGTCCTACGTCTAAATTGTGTTTAATATTGACTATTGGTTAAATAACTATGTATCCCACACTTGATGAAATTTCAAAAAGGCGAGAATAAACCTATATTCGGATTTTTTCAAAAAAGTGAGCAAGCGACGATTCCATTCTGTTTGGGAATAAAAGCGCCTGGGAAATCAGCGCTAAAACACCCTTGCGAGAAATCTGTGTTAGAGTTACTTCCCTTTATAATTACAATTTGAAAATCACTGAATGGATATATTAAGCGTTATTATTAATTACTTGATTTTGTGGATTTATCGAATTATAGAAGGATTTTGATGTATAGTGATGACGCCAGGTAAGTCCACTGATGGACATATATACTGTTATTTGTCAAGTTTGAGTGAAATTTAAATTTTATGTTCCTTCAAACAGCTATTATTCCTTTAAAACCTTTCTTTTTATAATTACTGAAATGTCAGAGAATATCTGATGACAATAATTTACCATAATTAAATTGGCAGTGTGATCTAAATATGTTGCACAATTCTTATTATTTTGAAGTTGACACATATTGCCCATAGTAAATATAAAAACATTCCATTTTTCCTAAATCTGAAATTACTTATACATAATAAATCATCTGAATATTTTTTTACAATCATGTTGGTGCAAATTTCTGTAAAATATTTTACAATATGATAATCTGAGTTTCAATTTTTTATAATGATCATAAAGCTTATGGAAATTTAATTAAAATTTTTTATTCTTTATAAGTGTATGAAAATGAGTTGAACAAAAAAGAAGCTACATGTATTGCATTTCAAGATCCAATTCCAACTAGATTTTATGTTTATGTAATACACATACTGTATTTATTTAAATGTGTTTTACACACAGGAGTGTCTATGAAATGAATGAACAGAGGAACATGGGTTCAGACAATATACATACACAGACAGATGAGGGCATTGAATGACAAAAAGAAAACATTGCAATGAGGATTTGTACCAGTATTTTATTATTTATATTCACACATCATCTTGAAAGGACTGCTTCAAGCTTTTTACTTTTATACATTCTGAAATATAAACAATCGACATGTACTGATTCATGTGGTGGTCATTTTGATAAAGAAACACCTTATAAATAGAGTTTTGGTACTCTTCTATAACTGCACTTTAGAGATAAAATTATACATAATTTGATTGACATATTCATTAATATCTGCCTACTAGCAGACATCTGGATTTTCTGTATATTTAATCCAGACTCCCAAAATGATAATTACTACAGAGGGATGTGGTCAATATATAACATCAAAGAATGAACAACCATGGATTACAACTGATAGATGGGTCAAAGAAGATTTAACCAAGCAATAACATCACTGTAACTCTCTTAACGACTGTACTACAACCCATTTTGGAATAAATAATAAGAATGATTACCTGGCTAGCTGTAGTCCACCTTTCTCTAGTATAACTAGTTTACTGGTCTGGTCATATTGAGATAATGTTAATAATAACTGTACCACAACATCAACTGTATCTTCTTCTACTCCTTCACCTAAATAACATATTCATAACAAAACATAAATCTATCTGCCTGCTAGAAAAATCAGCCTGATCAAAAATTTTACCTACAATAAGGTATTTTTAGCTTTTGGAATATACCCGTCAATAACTCTATAACTTCAAAAATAATCATTATAATAATTTCATTTGGATTATTATGCAAAGTAATAATGTACAAAAAATATGCATAATCTTATAAAATTACAAAGAAAATGATAAAAGAAATTGTATATAAAGTGAAACTTACCTTTAACTTCAAGAAAGATTTTAATCATGGCTACTAACCATCCTGATTTTAGTATAATAGATGGTATTGAAGGGTACAACTTAATACATGGACATAAAGCTAAAAATAAACAAACCAAAAACTTGTTTTTCTTGTGACTTTCAAAACTGTGTACAAAAAGTTAAAGGTAAAGGGTTCATGCATGTATACTTCAGCAAAGGATACTTGAGTAATTAGATTTACCTTGAATGCCCAAGAACCATAACTCTGATATATCTTGCCAATAAGGGAGATAATCTTCACTGACTACTATTTTAGGTTTATTACTGAGTTGAAAGGCATGACTAAAGAAATTAATACAATGTGATAGATATTTATTTCTTTCTTCTACTTTTTCTGAAAATAGAAAACAAAACATAACCATTTAAAGGAAAATCTATATACTTAGTATTAGATTTACCAGGAAATGATATGAGGTGTGCACCTTTTTTAGCTAAGAAAATAAATTAGCATGGAGTGTTCAATGAGGGGGATTTTGGCATTAGGTCCAACTAACTAGAGCACTCCCACTAACTGAACAGCCAATCACCTTCTTCAATCTCAACCACTCCTTCAAAAAAGCCCCCATGCCACTACCAAATATTAAGTTTCTTGTAAAACTGGACCTTAAATGATATTGTAAATGAAGTTACAAACCTGAACAGTGTGCTGTATTTATCTGATGCTGTAATAACATTAAACCCAAAGTAGTAAAATTAGCTGTTAATATTAAACTTTCTCTCTTAAATACTGAAAATAAATAATGTGATGTTTATTTTATCAAACTGTAGGTTCCCAATCTCTTTTATCTAGATTCTTTATTTTGTTATCTTACAAACACAACATCTCAGACCATAAGCAGAATGATATGAAGAAATGAATATGATAAGAATACTTTCTACTATACAGTGTATTTGGAAACACTACTTATTTTGGTCAAGCATATCCCTTCAAATCATGATAAGGAAAAGGGAGATGTAATATTTATGCAATATGATGAACTAGATGAGATGTTATGAACTAAATATATCAATATATCAATATATAAATTAATTATATACATGGATGTAAACTCTCTGAAAATCATTAGTGACTTGACAAACCCTGTTGCAGAGTGAATAAAGTGTAAACTAATACTATACTGTGTTCATTATTCATAATACTCACTAGTATGAGGCAAAGTTGTAAATAATAATTCAAGTAAAGCATGAAAACTTGGATCTTTCTGAACCAATAGTTGTTCTGTGACAGTCAGGTTTAAAAATACACCACATAAACTGCCCAGAGTATCCTAATAATAGCAGAAACAACTGTTACTAGTCATTCTTACAACATCTATTGACCCCTATGATAAGGTCTCAAAAATAATCCTTAGAAAATATGTATCAATGCACAAAATTAGCTTAAAGATTAATTTTCAAAAAAAATGTTCATTCTTCAATTAGTCTCCAAAAAAAAAGAGTGAAAAGGTGGCTTTGGAAATTTGCTGAAAAATGAAGTTTCAAACATATTCACCCGGCATAATTTCTATTGAGTAGGTTTCCCCTTCCTTATGACGTTATGTAATTCTACATACCTTTACCTCTTCTTTATTTCCATCATGTTCTAAAAATTGCTGCCATTTTGTTTTGAAATATTGTAACAGTATATCCTGGAAGTTATTTTCAATCAAAATATGTCGAGGTTCTTCTTCTGATGACAGGTGACATAAACCAGGCAATAAAAATCTTAAAATGTCTACATTTATGTCTTTGTCTAATTTTGGAACATCGGGTGAAAACCTGACACATTTTGATTCCCCAGTTACAGAAGATTTAGAATCATTTGTTTGAACAGTTTCTTTTGAGTTATTTGATTGGTCAGTTTCTGTTGATTCACTCATTGTTTCTGATTGGCTATCACAGTTTTCTATGGCTTTCATTGATTGGTTGTCGGAAATATCACATTCTTGTAATTGGGTTTCAACATCTTGTGGGATTTCCGACAAGTTTCTGGCAAGTGTTGAATCCAATGAGATTTTTCTAGAAGAGAAGCAGAAAATTGTCTTATAACTGAAACCATCAAAAACATTTTGAAGCTAAATTTTTTATTTTTTTTTATTTTTTTTTAAATTAATTACTTGCAAAAATATTACTAGCAAGGTTTGGTCATATTACATAAAGTATGCTGGCAATGTTAAGATGAAGAAGATCATGATAATCAACTGATTGACAAAAAAGGTCATGGCTGTAGTGTAGCTGATGGAGACAAATGTCTCAAGATTCGTAAAAATATGTAGTGTTTTTTACTCTATTATGTATTTCAAATCCACATAACTGTGACATATAATTTGTATATTACTTACATTAATTGTATAAGGAATGGTATTAATTTGTATATGGTATGTTTTAAAGCTGTAGTTTCCTCAGCTAACCAGGAACCTAACACTCTGACACTTGCTGTTACTAATGGATCTAACCACTGGAAAAAAATATAATTTTTTATCAAAAGTTGTCATAAATTATGCTAGCCGTTAAAAAAAAACTGTTTAGTTAAAATCACCCTATCCCTCAAATATAGTATGATTACCTAGAGCATTTGATTGTTTGAATATTAAATGAACCAGAAAAGTTTAACAATATAGTCAGATCATAGATGACAAGTGTAGTGCAGTTTAATCATATTTGCATCATTCACTTTACTTAATTTAAACAAATGTCAGAAACATTTACCTTTTTGTTTCGTTCAGAAGAGATTTCATCTAGAAAAAACAATACTGCATTGAAAGCTCCTACCATAGAGGCGTGTACTTGTAATACCTGCTTTTCTTCAAATCCCATTGGCTGTCCTGTAGTCATGTGACTTATTATGTTCTCTAATAACAAATAACATGAACATAACAGACATGTCTTTTCTTTCATCTGAAAATAGCAGTTCAGTAAATCATAAATGAGTAAGATGGCACAAAAATACATATATATCTGGACTATTCAATGCATGTCAAGTGACAATTCAGTTGGATAAGTAAAATGGCAATCTTCTTTCCTGCACTAGAATTGGGCACAAGAACAAGTAGAACACCATTCAGTGTGCCTCTTCAGTGTATACGTTTTAAATTTCTTCAAACATTTTCTCACCTCTTGCCATGTTGAATTTTCCAGAATCATTCTTACTTCTATACAGACTAGATGTGTGATAATCAAGACTACTTTACAGTCAGATGCCATGGGGGGTAACAAACAAGATAGAGAAAATTTGTCAACCAACTCAGATACCAACAGAAGTAAACATTGTCTTTGTTCAACACCTACAAAAAAATGATAAAAGTAAAAAAATGATATTACTTGTTCTAATATTGGTTATATCAATATAACCTTCTTATATACTTCTTATACAAAAAAGATATCCCTTTTCATAAGAAAATTTAAACACTCAGTTTTCCCGCAATCCATAACAAAAGTTATAAAGTGGTAGCTTTCAGGCTGTTATTGACAGACTTATGTATAGATTTTATCCATAATTTTTTTATTATTTCTAGCTGCAAACTATAGTTTCAGTCTAGTACTGACCAACCTTCTTACCTAATTTGTTCTTTATATCTGAAGATAATGCTGATATTAAATCCTTTAACCATTGTTTATCATTATTATTATCAACTGCTCCCTACAAATAGTATTAAAAACATTACAGGAAAATGTAATTGACTCAATTATTCAGAATGCTGTTTTAGCTATTGAGCGATTCAGTTAATATACGTTCAGTTGGTGATTTCAGTTCACATTGTTGAATGAAGATAGGAGGCAGTAATTTTAAGTTCAGCTTTAATGAGGAAAATGTGAAATAGTTACCTTTTCTAATGTTGAAATAAAACTGACTAAATTCTTACAAACATCAAACTTTGTACTGTCCTAAAATATAAACAGATGAAAGAAGAATTCAATTAACAGTTGTCTACTGTAATTTCATGTTTATTATTAACACTATTATTAAGTGATGTCATACCACCGAACTTAAATTTAAGTTTAAGTAATACAGGTTGCTGAAATTGAGCTTAGGCCAAACAAAATAATATGTGTGGTTCCGGTAACCTGTTTGAAAAAAAATAGGGTAGGTAGGTAGGTATTTTTTTTTTTTTTTTTTTTTTTTTTTTTTACCAAAACAGGCTTTCTCATAATTTGATTTCAGGAAATACTTTTTTTCAGGACTGGTACCATAACTATACACAATATATTGAATTTCAGAGATTATGAGACTGTGTGTGTATGTGTGTGTGCTTCTTTAAATTTAGTCAAAAACTAATGTATTACTAATATTCACGTATTCATAATTTTATCTATTGCTCTGTGAACTAGGCCAGTGCTTTTATTGAGACTTGTCTTAATACACCCTAACACTGTCTTGCCTTTGTTTGCTGCCATACTTTGTCAAATAAATATAAAAAAATTGATAGATAGATGTCAGTGTATGAATTAAAATAGCCTACAGCCAATACTAGATCTGTTTTTACTGTTGCCATGTTGGCCCAACCTACCTGGCTGTTTTCTTTTTAGGAAAGCCTCTACCACCAGCCATTAATAACTCAAAAGCATTTGGCCTTGCCATCTTTACAGAGTCTCCTTCTTCAGTGTTAACAGCTATTGACAATGTGCACTCAAATTCGAACTGTCGAAAGTTAAATAAGGAAACTACTTCCCCTACAGTCAATGACGGTACAATAGAATGAGATTGACTAGTCACATTAAACGGGTTATCATCTACGCCTATATCAGATCCAACTTCATGATACTCTTTAAATAAATCCAGAAAGGTTCTGGAATTTAATACAGGCATTACGGCACTTTTCTTTTCCTGGTGGTCACATTTCTTAAAAGTTAGACAAAGCACGCTACATGAAGCAGCCATTTTAGAGAAAAAAGGGAGATAACCAGTCGGGAATCGGGAGCAGTTCGTTCTAAGCAATTCTGCGAGTATTATTTTTGTCGCGTGATTATTTCTGTCAGTAGTATTTTAACAATATAGACGTTTGAAGGTCTGAATAATCGAGACTATCTAGTTTCTTACCGTAAACAATAATGTAATCGCGTATGTTGATTAACACGAACCTAACTTTGTTTTCTATTTGCGACTGCGACTTATGTGTGATTTATTTAGACCAATACGGGAGTGGGTTTTTTTTTCTCATCGATCGGAAAAAAGTTTAGGGTCGGGGGTAAAAATTAGGGTCGGTCGGGTAACCGGAACCACACATATTATTTTGTTTGGCCTTATCTCAAGTAATTAAAAGCATACTACAATTGAAAATTTGTTTTTAAAAACATAAATATTTTGGACCATCATCAAAAAAGTTAAAACAAATTGTTTTATCACCATTACTATCTAAGAAAAGTCTTTCAATTGCAATATTATAAAGAATCTTAACAAATTATGTTTACCTTTTTGTGAATAAATTGCGATGATAGATAACTTATGAGTTTTTTACAAGCAGATCTTTGGTTGTTCCACATATTGTTGCTTTGACAACCAGCTAAGATGAGAAGAATCTCTAAGGCTTTGTTATGCCCCTCTATTTCATCTATCACTACCTCTACTAGACAAGACACAGTGTTGTTCTGTATAAGATATAATTGACCTTGTTGACAACAAGCCAGACCATATAAACACTGGTAACAATCATATAATACATCTGTATCTACATCATTTTCTTCACTTCTGAAACAAGAAAGACCACTATCATGACTATGGACCATAATCAGCTGAGGAATTTGACGCCAACCACAAAATGTCAAGCTATCATGAACTTTAACCTTGACTGTAATAGTCACACTAGCAAATACCCTAGACCGACACGCTGTAAACATTCTAGCTTTGTCTTCACAGACATTCTACCAAGGACTGATTAGAAACAATCGATAGGCTAACTTCATTTTGAGATTATCATGACACAAAAGGTAAGTAGGAAGTTTGAAACTGCTTAACCCTTTCAACCCTAGAAGCCGCTATACGGGCTCATCCTTATATGATATATACCCTAGAAGCCAGTAAACCGGTTGTTGTCAAATGACGTCATACAACGTTAACGTCATACAAATTAAGAAATATTGCTTGGAGCTCAGGGTATATGACGTTCTATCTAAATTACACTCAGGGTTCAAAGGGTTAAATACTGGTAGTGATGATGTTAAAATAGTTGATGTGAAGTTGCATTGCTAATGATAAAAGCAGAATAAAAAATACAATCGAAATCATTTATAAGGTTATCACTTGAATTATTTTTAAAATAACATACTGATACTAACCTTGGTGGAGATATGATCATTTCATTGAGAGCTAACACCTGACCTTTAATTTCTGGTAGAGAAGCCTAAAAATCAAAGAATACTAATTATAATATCAATATTCTCCTTGTTGATTTCTTTCACCTGTCCCCTCTTTAAAATATTTCTTAAAACTAAATAGCCAACCCTTTTAACATTACTCTTCCAGTCCATGACTAAAATGGTGATCACCAAACTTATTTAGCAAAAGCTAATCTTCAAGAATAATCTACTTACAACAACAGAGTCTGTACATATTGTGGATAAGATACTGAGTGCTAGTGACTTATACATAGTTGGTGGACAGCCTTCTGGTACAGCACTTGATCTAAGCAGACGTGTTAAAAACTTCAAACCTATAGAATCAGCTAACTCTTGTTTCATGGTGGAATCACAATTTTCAGCTTTTATAACTTTTGTTACCTGAAACAGTTAGTGTGTTTTATTTTAAAAGTTTTCACAGTAATTCAGTGTCTCCTTCTGAATTATGAAGATGAGAATTAAATGAATGAAGGTTTACTTCTTCATATATATATATATACAAAGATGTTTTTTCTAGAAGTAGGCCTATGATGAAATGAAACTTCCGAGACAAATCACTCACTCTCAGTCTCACTCTCACACACTCAGTCTCAGAATTCATAAAAGCAAAACAAAAAACCATTAGAAGTGGCTACAAACCATCATTATTCCAGCAAACTTTTCATTATCTGATGTTGCCTTCTTCAGCATTCTCAAGCAGGTTTCAACATTATGATCTGCCATGGTGTAGTTTTGCACTTGATGTTATATTCTTATTATCAACAAAGAGGCCATGCATGTATTCATCAACTTTCGTTTTGTTTACGCATTTACAAACAGGAAGTGCTCGCTACATTAATAAATAGTATCTGACGCGCGAAGTAATATTATCTCCCTTTAATGCGCTTAATGAAGACGACAGGCCACTAATAAAACCAACTAATGAATATAATTAGGTGACCACTTTGGATTACTAATCTTTTTCATATTCTCAGCAATTATATAGATCTATTCTATTTATATAAAACCTGAGAAGCTGGCTTTATCCCAAATAATAATCTATTGAAGATACCTGGTCACATTAAATCAAATAATGATTTAATTTTTATGTTATTTTGAACAAAAAGTTTAAGAGAAAGGTTAATTCTGGATTAGGTTAAATCTAAATGAACGTACAGTTTTAGTCACTGGCCAGTCACATTCTCATATTTAAGGACATGTCCTTGGTAATATTTCATTGTTTGCATTCAAATTAAAGTATTAGGCTTTCAAGGGATGTTTTTGTACTTTTCAATTCATGTCTGATGTAAAACATATGACAAAAAAAAAAAGAGATAAAAATATTTTATTTAGAGAAATATCATATCATTCATAAATAACAACTTATATGTGCATAAATAAACAAAGCAGAATAGAATCAACAGGTAAACAAATTATTTCGTAACAATCTAAATCAGCAGTTTTATAAAATATTATTCAAAAAATGTGTGAATTTAAAAAATGTTTAAAACGTCAAAATCACTCAGTGATAAATTTAAAAAGAAATAATTAGGAACTTTCAAAATTCAAAAAAGAATTTATTTAAAATCACAATGTTTAATCACAATATCAGTGAATGACTAATTTAGCATGATTAGGCTTAATAAGGACATAATTGTTTTAATATTTGCTTACAAAACTTATAGTGCATAATTTCAGTATCAATTTTAAATAATGAAAATCTGACATCTAGCTTTCCCACAATTAAAAAAAAAAGTCTGACTAAAAAATAGATAACTAAAGATTAAGCCCTCATAGCCAATAAAGGAAATAACTATATTATTTTCCTTTAACCTGGTAAAATAGAACAGTAATTAAAAATCATACGTAAATACTAAATATCATAATTTAGGGCTGGACGGACTGCTTGTTAAATATACAAGTATAAATAAAACATAGAATCTAAATTTCAAAGTATAAAGGACCTGGGATATCAATGTCTTAAAAACTAAATTAATTACCCAGGAGTTCCACAAATGGCCATGCTACTATCTGCTTTTTGACACCACAAAACATGCCTGATAAAATCCTTTAAAGTATTTTCATTAGAAACAGTAGAACATCAATTTGTTGGGAGTTTTTGACTACTAATCTAATTTTTGTAAAAAACTAACAATACATTAGAAAAAGAAAATTGTACATTGATTGCATTGATATATAAGATTATACATCCACTAATTACCATATTTATAGAGAGGCACCATGCTCCAAAAATGAGGCAAAAATATAATTTTTATCCTTATTATAAATTTTATCCATGGAAAAGTTCGATTAAATTTATCAACAATAGCATACTGACATAGGCAATAACTCTTTCGACATATGCCAAATCTTGAATTTAGTAAAATAAATGAGAATCATGATTACTGATGTTTTAAGTAAAGATGGCCAATATCATCACAGAAAAACAAGAAAATTGAATTATTTTTCGGTACAAAATATGGAGAATTTGTAATTAATTGTTTTGATAAACAAGATTTTGTCTACATAAATATAGTAGAAAAATATAGTAGCTTCTGTACAGAATTGCGTAGAATCATTTTGACAAAAGTACAAAAATTCATAAGCTTTTATTTTTGTAAGAGTGGCATGGTGTTGGCTTTCAGAAGCTATATTAATACTTTATGAAATGCTGTTTGAAATAAGTATTATGATTGGTGCAAAAACTACTATAGATAGTCCATCACTAGATTACATATATTTTGATTGGTTTATAAGTAACAGTAGGTGTATCTTCAGACAGAATCTAAACTAGGTAATGTTTTCACTCCTGCAGTCTTTCTGATTGGTCCTTTCTTGGGATCTAATATTCTCTGATCATCTGGAATATTTCTGAAACAGAAAATACCAACATTTGATTGGTTGATAAAAAAATCCAAGTTGATATTATTTTACATCCTGTCATACATTTTCATACAAACAGAAGTTATTATTAAATGTTTTTTTTGGGACTAAACTCAAAGAATAGTCCATGATGAAATGACAACTTACCCTCCATTTTCAACTCTTGGTGTCCTGTAAGTAGCATCACCAGCAGCTCTCTGTCTCTGTATCTGATATATATTACCTTTAGTAGACTGTATTTCTATCACATATTGTTTACGTTCATCATTAGCTCTATGATAAGCCTAAAATATTTAATGAAAGTATGTTAACAATCGCTGACCAGTCACAATGTTAATCAACATGAAACTGGACAAAGTATAAATAATATCGTAGTATATTTCATATGTAGCCTACATTAATATTCACACAATAAAATTACAAGTTTAACACATTACCTTGGATTCTTGATCTAAACGCCATTCTAAATCTCTTATAGAGTTAATTAAACCTAACTTCTCTTTTTCTAACTGTTTCACCAGTTGAGGATTCGCCTGCAATTAAATCAATTTAAGTAAGTAAAAATCAATTAAAGCAAAGATCCTTGGAAATGAAATGAAACAGAGTTTTACAACCTACATTTCTGCAACTGTATGGGCTAATGAGGATAAGCATGGCAAATAGCCAACATTTACCAAAACTAATTGGCTGAAAAAGCAAGGCATGTATCAAGTATGAACATGTATTATTGAATTAAAGCACTGAACAGCTTACTTGACATGGATCTAAGACTCTGTTGGTTTCGATTTCCATGGGAATACAAAAAATCTGATGTAATTGCGTGTGATTTGGATGAAAAGTTAATCTATTGCCATCATAAAACAATTTAAAGTACAATAAGTACCTGGATGTTGAGTTTAAATACCAGTATAAGATGTTGGTCATATCTGACCTCCATTTCGAAACATGCGACCTTGTTCAATTGTTACAAAGTAATTTTTGAAGTGAAATATATATTTAGACACTCATGCTGTAAAATAAATCATTAACACAACTATTCTACTTACATCAGCTAGATCTATAAATAACTGTCCTTCTTGCGGTGTCTTGCCAGCTGGAATTACAAATTACATTGTAAGTAACAATATGTAGTCCCTGGTGGGGATCTCCTATCCTCACCACTAGGGCAGGGTCAAAATAACCATGAATGAATTGCAAATTGAAAATTCAAGACAAGTAGCTGCAATTCAGTTCCTTTATATAGATGATACAGCAAATAATAAAAACTTAATTAATACACTTTCTATTTTCCTGGTCTCTGCATTTGTAATTTTATTATTAATATATATTGTTGTTACAACCACGCTCACCTAACCCAAGACTTTCTAATTTCTTGTATTATATTTCTTGAGTACATCTTATAATCCACATTCATACCAATAGAATATAAAGTATGAGCTTAACAGGTCATTGTATAAATTAATTATTTTGTTATTGAATGCTTAAATCTAAATATAACTTATTCTCAGAGTCATTGATTAGATTATTTTTTTTTTTATATAGAAGGAAAACTGTTTTAAAAGAAATCAACCATGATAAGCTAACTTTTTATCATATTTCTTGTTTTTCAATGTTCAAAGTATGGATATCACGAATTCACATAAACTGTGACCTCTATGAAATTTACAAGCTGTGGACACACTGACAGAGGGACGACATGAGCAATGGCAATAGACTCTCAAAATGAAGACTTGTAAGCTATACTGACATACATGTAGATAAAATGATTAAGCTAATTCCTATCTTTTTTTGTTATAATGATTGGTATTTGTTGGTCGGTCTGATAAAAAATTTCCAATATAAAAACTTCATAAAACATACCATCCTTCAGGTTTTTCTTAGATTCCTCCACCTTATTTTCTAACATCAATATCTGTCTCTCTAACTGTTGATTCATCTCTGTCTGAGTTTCAAATCTGGTTTTCCATTCATTACCTGGAGTACCGATAAAACATAACAGTTATGACATTGTGTAGAAATAAGAGGGTGGAATTTATTTTCATGATGTTAATGATGTTAAAGCTTATCTTAAGCTCTAAAGTGTCACAAACCATTGAATCAGCTGTCAAAAAGCATGTAGCAAATCAATATTATATTACATTATCATACAGTAAGATTCATACTTTATTATTACCAAAAACACATGTAGAATACTACCCAATTGTTTAGAAAATATTTCAAAACACAATATCAAACAAGATGAACAATATCACACAGGAAGAACAATATCTAACAAGGTGTACAATATCAGAGAAAAACAACATCACGAGAGACATTTCAAAGCACAAGCAGCAATATCAAGCAGTAAAAAATATCCAAAAGAATAAAATGAGGAAGAACAATATCAAACAATAAAGAGGACAATTTTTAGCAACAAGAATAATATCAAGCAGGAAAAAATCAAGAGAGACCCTATCAAATAAGAAGAGGACAATATCAAACAAGAATAAATGAAATGAATGGATTTTTATGTCCCTATCTTCTGCACCTTATCAAACAAGAATAATTAATATCAAATAATAAGAATGATATCAAACAAAAAGAAGAATATCCAGATTACAACTACAAAACAATTTTAAAATGATATCAATAAGATCACAAAGGATATTATCCACAAAAACGACCAACATCAAGAAGAATAAAATCAACCAAAAATAACAATATCAAGACTTACAATTTCAAAAGATGACAAAAAATTATTATCAACTGAGAGGAATCAAGGACAATAACAAAAAGATATATTATCATACATATCTATAAGATAAATCATATATAACTACAATAGATAAAAGCAGCCATACAAAAAAAAAACTTGTGGTGATCATAAATAATGAAATAAATACACTGAAATAAAGATATACATGTATTTTTTACCAGAAGCATATTCATTTTCTTCATCTGAAATTCAATTTATGTATTTTTTATATGCATAGCATGTCGCATGTAGCATGTAGCACAAAGCACTCAAAATGGTAGAGCTATCACAAAGGCCCTTTGATATCATTAGCAGTTTGTGACAGTGACATTATATAAAAGCATTTTGATAATTTAGTCTGAGAATTGGAATCATGCAAAATGAAATGAAATGTATAAAGGTGCTTCAACACAAGAAACGGCTATATAGCACCTGGGAATGATGCAAAAGGAAGGCAAAATTGTCTCAATGAATACAGCAATGTTGGCTCAAACCTCGGGCTAAAATCCAATATTTCTGAATAAAATTAATTCTTTGTATTTAAATTCTAGTTAAAGCAATTTTTATATTTGGGAATGATTGTATAAAATGGCTTATAATCTTACCTTCATTTTCAATAGCATCAAATCTTTTCTCCAATTCTTCAACAGTAGTTTTCAGTTCATCAGCTGACTGCTCTAGCATCTCCCTGGATAAAATTAAGCATGATAATTATAAGGTGTTAATGTGATCACTCACTCAAGACAAGGGGTCGATCAACTTTTACTGAGTGGGATTAGATAAGTTGCTAAGGCTTCATGCAACAGAATAAAGAATTTACTTTCTGACAGTAGCTTTACATTATTTGGCTTTTAACCTATTATCTAAAGCTTGAATTATTAGAAGCAAAACAGACTTCATAGTCTTAAATGGCTTTGTGTTAATAAAAACAATATTTTAAAAATAATTTTAACTAACTGATAAAATGTTAAAACTTTTGTCTTAAAAAGTTCTGTCTCTTTCAAATATGGGTAAAAAGTAATAATATGTGCCCTAATTTATATCTTCATCAACATAAAGCCATATTAAGACATTCTTTTCTATTAGGTTCTAGTATTTTAAATAACTAGTAGTGACAGTAGTGAGTAGGCCTAGTAGAAAAAGGTCAGATTTACATTAAAAAAAAAACCAAAAACAAAAGGGATAAAAGTAGGCCTAGCCTACTAAGAACTAGATCTCAATTTTTCTTTGAGCAGAATTGAATATTGTGGGGAACAGAAGTCATAAGATTAGGACATTGAAAGGATGTTAAAGTAACATGATGCAGCAAAACTGTCATTAAATTTATAACTCTTTTGGTCTAATATAAGCTCTCCATAATGTTCAAGAAGGACATCGCGAGGAGAGATTTACAGGTGCGCGAAACGGCACGTAATCGAATTCTTGCCGATCAAATGGGGGAATGAGAAAACTAAATTCTACTGTAACATTTGTTGAATATTTCCTTACTTCATTTGACGCTCTTGATTAATTTCAGAGCGAATTTTATCCAATTCGTATTCCTCAACCAAGTCGACCGCCATCTTGACACAATGTAAACGTTGCTATGTATGAATGACGTATGGGAAATCCGTTTGTGAAAACGAGGCGGAAAAGCCCTCGAGCCATGTGACTTGTTTATTTTTACCACAGAGCTATTATAATTATTGTGATTTATTGATAAATTACAAATTAATATATTTACTGGTGAACCCCAGTTTTTTTAAATTTCATGTATATATCCAAACGTTGTTTTAGGAACATGTACCAACTGCGTCTTTCACCTCGACTGCAATAGCCACCTTTTTTATAACCACGGTTATTTGTCTGGATTATACGTCAGCGTACACCACCAACCAGAGTCCCCAACAGAAAGCCAATAAACAATAAGTCTTAATGTTTACAGCCTGTTTGCCGAGGGATATGGTTGGATATTTTCGTTGGCGTAGCCTAGAATTCAATCGAATTACATAATACTTACCCATTCTTCTGAGGACTTCAATGAAAGAGAAGAAATCAAATTTTTGAGTTAAAAGAAAAACGAATACGGGCACATATTAACCTATATACTTCTGAGGTTAGGCATTTTACCAGATTTGACAACACCCAGGATTTCGAAGACAGACCGAAAAATCTGCCTCTAATTCAACCTCATACCATTATTCCTCATAACTATTTATGTCACCATATGCGGTGCCATCAAATTTTAACGATACAAATGTGTAGAGGGTTGGGAAAATAGAACAATGAAATAATAAGGCTCTCAGTCCGGCCCGTGGGAATATAGACAGAATGATGTTTCGGACTAAGACGATCCGATTAGCATCTAGATCAGTATTTTAATCATTGTTTGTGCCTAAGTTAAGGTCATTTGTAAGACCCGTAGTGGGATGATTACCTATCGTATGATGTAGTATACCCATAACCAGAGTAGGAATATTGGTTATTTTCTTCTTCACTTTCTTTACTGTGTATATTGGTTCTACAAAATATTGGGAAGGACTAGATTTAATCATTGGCTGTAAAGCTGTGTATAGGTGGGGGGGGGGGGGTAAAGCAAGCACAAAGCCATTTTGGGGGGTCCGTGGGAGTGCCGAACCGCATTGGGCTTTAACCCTGCATCAAGAGTATTTTTCATAATCCAGCCTCTTAAGGTGGGCTTATATCGGCTTGCGACGCTCCTCGATTGTCGGCATCTAGCATGAACTGATAAAATCGTAAGCGCTCAGGTCGGCTGCGACGCTCCTCGACGGATCTGTACGGATCCAGCGGCAACTGGTTTTCGCTAATCGTAAGAGCGCTCATGTAGGCTGCGACTGTCTACGACTCGTTCAGTTTTCGACGGCCATGTGATACATTTTAACATGGCGGCCTCATGAAACGTTGTAAGTTTTGTGTGTTCGTTTTTAACTTTTTTTTTAAGTTTTGCAACGCTTCCTTGATACTTCGACTACCCGTAGTCTTATTTTAACCCCATATTTCAGTGTTGATATGATTATTTCAATCAATTCTCATGAAAACTCGTACAAATTAAGAACAACTTCATGGAATACTACACATGTAATCTATGAAAGATTAATTTAAAATTAATTTAATTTCGAGCTAGACCATTCATCAGCCATCTTGACTTCTTTGCTTGACTTGAGATACTAACGCCACCAAGCAGGGACTAAAATAAGCGCGCGTTGATTGGCTAATATCTACAACTCAGTTGCACTACCGGAATTTCGCAGGCCAGAGTTTGAACATCGCAACTACCCGGAATCTGGCCGATAATCATTGCCCACTCACAAGGAGGCCCAAGGCTTTTTGGGGCCCCGTGGGGGGCTGTGTCGTAAGCCATCTCAGGAAATGTCAGCCTACCGTAGGCCGACAGTTGCGGCAACTGACTGGATCTGCCAGTTTCCGACAATCGAGGAGCGTCGCAAGCCGACACAAGTCCACCTTTACATGAGATGCCACTGGGTATAGCAGATAATCCAAAATCAAGGGTAATCAACAACAGTAAGCTAATTTTTAAATGGATCAATCTATTTTTTTTTAGTGGTGCTTTGACGACTGTACGTACCCTTTTTGTTCGATGTTATTGTCTTGTCTGATAATATTGAGGCTATCACGAGCAGCAAGATGTGGTCTCTCCAGACTGTCTTCTCTAATATCGTCATCACGGTCGTTTGGTTCTTTCTGAATATTGTCTACTTCCGGTTTTTTATGGTCGTCTGGTAAATATAAACTGTCCACACTGAACCTCCCATCATGGCTACTAGGACGAGATGGTGGTCGGGGAGGGAAAGATCCTGTAACAGGACTTTGATTTTTATTTTCTGTTGTTGCTTTTTTGCTTTGACGTCTGGGAATGTTTCTATCAAGACTTTGGGGTCCTTTTTGCATCTTCCTTTTCTGATTTTCATTTCCAGCTGGTGCATTATGTTCCTGTTGATTTTTAAGGACCTTAAATCTTCTCACCGGAACTCTACTTCTTCCTCTGAAGCTGTTGGACTGTTTCAGTTTTCGTTGTGCAGTAGATCTAAAATATATTATGCAAATTGTCACCAAGAAATTCACGGGAAATTGAATTTGTCTGCTTACATTACAACTCTCGACATGTCTACTTACAATAAAGCTTACGTTATAGGCCTACTTATGTTGGTTATGTTTATACAAAACAGCAAGATAGCTTGCCAGGCAAGGTAACATACGCCCACTGGCAGCATTGAATTTGAAAAATAAATAGAGCAATAACTCAAAAAACATTCACTGAATTAATATTGAAGTTAAGGGCAAAAACTGTTCATGGAAAATTGTCAAATTAGAACTTGACCACCATCTTATCTATTTCAATACTCAATACTCAAGTTTCATCAAATCTATTAAAAAATTGTACCTTATTTTGCACCCACAAATATTTTTGACGCAATTTTACTAAGTCAAGGGCAATAACCCAAAAACCATTTGTTAAAAAAAGTCAGAAATTCAAACTTGACTAATGTCTTATCAATTCTGATGCTTACATCAAGTTCCATCAAAATCCTTTGAAAATTAAAGCTTCTTATTGCAACCACAATAGAATTTTGAAGCAATTTTACTAAGTCAAGGGCAATTACTTAAAATAATTCAAAAACTGTCAAATTCAAACTTGACTGAGGCCAAATCAATTCCAATGCTCACAAGTTTCATCAACATCCTCTGAAAATTCGAGGATTGCATCAAAATTAAAATTTTCCAAGATTTTTCTAAGTCAATGGCAATAACTCAAAACCGTTCATGCGATAATTTCCATTTTCGAACTTGACCGAGATATCATCAATATATACATGTATACCAAGTTTCATCAAGATCGGATAAAAACTGTAGCATCTATTGTGGATACAACCCGAATTTGACGCGTTTTTACTAAGTCAAGGGCAATAACTCAAAAACTGTTCATGCGATAATTTCCATTTTCGAACATGACCGAGATATCCTTAATATATACATGTATACCAAGTTTCATTAAGATCGGATAAAAACTGTAGCCTCTATTGTGGATACAACCCAAATTTGACACGTTTTTACCAAGTCAAGGGCAATAACTCAAAAACCGTTCATGCAATTATTTCTATTTTCGAACTTGACCGAGATATCATCAATATATACATGTATACCAAGTTTCATTAATATCGGATAAAAACTGTAGCCTCTATTGTGGATACAAACCAAATTTGACGCGTTGTTACTAAGTCAAGTGCAATAACTCAAAAACCGTTTATGGCTTAGTGGTTAGCGAGTTGGACTGTCGTCTGCTAGGCGACTAGGTGCCGTGGGTTCGAATCCCGATCGGTGCGAGGAAATAAAAATTAGGTCTGATTCCTAGGCCCGTGCTTTCCTGGAACTACGAGATAGTAGTTCCCCCCCCCCCCTCTATCAATAACCGTTTATGCGATAATTTCCATTTTCGAACTTGACCGAGATATCATCAATACATACATGTATACCAAGTTTCATTAATATGGGATAAAAACTGTAGCCTCTATTGTGGATACAAACCAAATCTGACGCGTTTTTACTAAGTCAAGTGCAATAACTCAAAAACCGTTTATGGCTTAGTGGTTAGCGAGTTGGACTGTCGTCTGCTAGGCGACTAGGTGCCGTGGGTTCGAATCCTGATCGGTGCGAGGAAATAAAAATTAGGTCTGATTCCTAGGCCCGTGCTTTCCCGGAACTACGAGATAGTAGTTCCCCCCCCCCCCTCTATCTAAATCTGCCAGTGCCAGGATATATGGCTGTCTCCCCGAGCGGGTGTAAGAGAACATTCATTTGAATCGTGTAGGCGAGAGTATTTCTCGTTAAAACTGAGTTTTGAAAACCACTCCAGTGGTGAATGGCTTAGTGGTTAGCGAGTTGGACTGTCGTCTGCTAGGCGACTATGTGCCGTGGGTTCGAATCCCGATCGGTGCGAGGAAATAAAAATTAGGTCTGATTCCTAGGCCCGTGCTTTCCCGGAACTACGAGATAGTAGTCCCCCCCCCCCTCTATCAAAAACCGTTTATGCGATAATTTCCATTTTCGAACTTGACCGAGATATCATCAATATATACATGTATACCAAGTTTCATTGAGATCGAATAAAAACTGTAGCCTCTATTGTGGATACAACCCAAAATTGACACGTTTTTACTAAGTCAAGTGCAATAACTCAAAAACCGTTCATGCGACAATTTCCATTTTCGAACTTGACCGAGATATCCTCAATATATACATGTATACCAAGTTTCATTTAGATCGGATAAAAAATGTAGCCTCTATCGTGGATACAACAAATGTGGACGGACCGACGGACGGACGGACGGACGGACGGACGGGCA
The DNA here is from genome assembly GCA_030562195.1 of Nipponacmea schrenckii. Lineage (NCBI taxonomy): Eukaryota > Metazoa > Mollusca > Gastropoda > Lottiidae > Nipponacmea > Nipponacmea schrenckii. The sequence goes on from CM060202.1 coordinate 14,331,315, forward strand.
GGGGCGACGGCAATATACGTCCACATTTCCATGTGGGCGTATAAAAATACGTCTGCCTTACAATACAGGGCAGGATACGTCTTCTTGAAATATGATCTATGTCTATGTCTGCTAACACGACAGCCCAAGATAAATCTGCTATACAAAACAGCAAAATTCGTCTGCTTACAATACAGGTCAAGATACGTCTTCATAAAATATAAGCCAAGTGTTATCTGCGCTTACAATATTTTCTTGATATACAGGTAAAGATATGCCTTCTTACAATATAGCTCAATATAAGTCGGCTTACACTATTATATCTGCTTACAGATCGAAATATGACTGCCTACAATTCAGATCAACAATGTCTGTTTACAATGCTCCAGATAATTATGTCGACTCACAATAGAGCTAAAGATATGTCTGCTAACAATACAGTTCAAAATTTGTCTGTTTAAAATTGAAGAAGGCCTTACCCTTCAATTTTCTTTTGCAAAATATTTTCGTTATCTGGAAATCTTTCACTCCTTCGTCTTTCGTTAAGATTGCTTTCTGGACTTCCCTCAATCCTTTGCGCTTTGGCACCCATTTGCGGACTTCCCTCGCTTGCTTTTGCTCTAGCACTATGTTGCGGACTTCCTACACATTTTTTTGCTGTAGCAATTTGTTTAGGACTCCCCTCTCCATTTATTATGCTCGCAGTTTGTTGTAGACTTCCTTGATTAATAACAGCAGAGGGGCTTCGTTGAGAACTTCCCTCATCTTCTATTCTTTGATGTTCTTCCTTTGCATTTTCACTAGATATGAAAATAAAAAAACTTAATGTTATAAATTAGACTAAAAAAAATACATTCCAAGTAAATATGCTAATATCTTTAAAGTACTTTTTGAATGTAAATCCGTACTCTGATTCGTTTGTTTTTTCTTTTTTTTCTTCAAAAAAAGGCAGTTTAATAGTTTTAGATATCTTTACTATCCTATTAAGCATTATTACGAATTCTGTTAGCTAAGAAAATAGTTCCAATGCTTTTAACCCACGAATTTAACCTTGATGAACTTAACACGAAACTTTTGTGGTTTCAAGATGTTTGGTTTGGTAGTATGCTAGTATGGACCAAGTTCACATGCATAGAAAACAACCTTCATTTGTATCAATGTCTCTGAACTCACTTGTCATTATTATTCGCTAATAGATTTGTATTGTCTGGAAATCTTTCACTTCTTCTTCGTTCCTTCACATTTTCTTCAGGATTTCTTGCTGTGAGCATGGGGCTTCTGGTACTTTTTAATGCTTGAAGTCTTCTTTCCAAAACGTCATCACTACGAAAAAACAATTTGATTAAAGGTTAAATATTCAAAATGCTTATAGAAAATTAGGGAGAAACAGCCAATGAAAGCATATACTCTCGTTTCATTTCCTTTTTCTTACACTACGTTGGAATTTTTGCCTTGGCTACTACAATTAATTATTATTACATGTATCATGACATAAGGTTCCAGAAAGATGTAAAGGAAACAATGCATAGACAGTAGCTTACGAATGCAAATTTAGCCTGAAATGCTTTAACTTACATATCGCTATTATCTTCTTCTTTTCCTGAACTATCACCAGGCGTAGTAATCTTCAATCTGCAAGATATATAAATACCTGACTTAAAGATCTATCAAAGATGTATATTGCACTGATTAAATAAAACCAGCTTCACAAAAAATCTTAAACAAATCTATTGAGATGATGGGTTTATTCCCGATGCAGGGAGATGTTATGGTGCATGGTTTAATGTTCTTAAAAATTAATGTTACTATTTATCACAAAATACATGCGCTTAGTTTTGTGGTCTGTAGATTTATCTTTCTGTAGACGTCTTCTGTCTAGGGGGAGCCATAGAACTGTATACCTCAGTATACAGTTCTATGGGGGAGCAGAAAGGATTTCTGCGCGTGCGCATTGACAGACCACAGTTCCCGCGGAATTTGATCATTATCAGGGGCCATTTATTTTTCATCCAGGTAATCTATCCGTCTATTTACCTCTTTCGTGAAAAGTTCCATTGGAAAGCTTCTGAGAGCAGTCAACGGTTTAAATTATTATTTTAGAACTGTTCTCTGCACGCTTGTTGCTGTAAATGGGGGTTTATTTGCGATTTTATCGCAAACCGAGATCAGAACGCTTAATTGTGGTCAGGTGTAAACGGGGCTACCATTTGAGCCATAGCTGACGTATATATATATTGAATTTAATCCTATGACTTTAACTTATCACCCGTTTAAGCTACGTTTACCAGACACGCTGTATACGGAACGCGGTATACGGAATGAATGCGGTAAAAATATCGCGCGGTCCATTCATACCTGCGAGCGGAATCATTGATGTTCCTGCTCGATCATGGTGTATCCGAATCCAGCAGGATTTTTCATTGCCATGGGAGCTTATTTGGTTAAAAAGAAATGGAAACATACAAGACGAAAGTGAAGACTATGCTCTTTAACGGAGACGAAAGTAGCAAGGAGCATAAGTATGAGTTCGTAACCTTTCTTGTGAACAATCGTTACACGTATAGTGATCGGCTTTCTCGCGTTCCGCGCCCATCCTCTTACTTCCGCGTTCCGTTTCCGTGTTTCGCGTTCTTCATTAATTCCACGTGTCTGGTAAAGGCAGATCAAACCGCACAAACTTGGAGCGACCAGATGTCTTGTCCGTGTCTCGCGTTCTGCATACCACGTGTCTAGTAAGGGCAGTTCTGCACTTAAATGGTAGGATCCGCCACGTCGGTGAGAGATTAAAACAGTATTCATTATACTTACATATCAACTTTATTGCTTCCCGAATTCTCAAAATTGTTTACATCATATTCATCAATAATTCTAAAAAAATAATTTAAAATTGAATCTAATTGAATTTTTGTAATGTAATTTCTAGTATTAAAAGACCATGGTTCATCAATTTCATTGAATAAATGTATAAATTGTCTTTACTTAAAATAAACCTCAAAATTTCACTTTCTATTTCTAAATAATTATATCTATGGTGGTTATTTTCACTTTAAAACCCGGATAATAACTAGAATTACATGTATTTGATTGCGCAAATTTCGATGGTAACCTGTGGACCATATTATTTGTTGGCTTAATCCCGTTTCAGAGATTAACCGATTACTGTAAGGCTACAAATTATTGCGAGATAGAAATTAATGCTTTAAATGCGACCTATCCGTGATCGCATTAATTTGTATCCGCATTTTTAAATACATATTTTCAAGTGAATTATATGGAGTTAAGTATTTAAATTGAGACCGGGCGGGATTAAGTAATTAGGTAATTATCTCTAAATTAGAAACTGATTAGTAATCAATGACGTTAAAGAAACAAAAGATTTTCACACTTGACTATTAAAAGATAAAATCTTGATCATTGTTCATGTCTTCATTCATTAAACACTTGTAGAATTCCGGGAAGCCCTTTTCTTTTTTATGATATTAAAAATGCGACACCTATCGCGGATCGCAATAATTTGTACTCGCATTTTAGTCTCTAAACCCCATGTCGCATTAATTTGTTGACGCATTAATTTCTAGCCTTACAGTAATCGAAAAAGTGAGATTGAATCAAATCTTTACTTTTGGGCATTAAAACATCAAATGTTGACATGGAAACCTAAAATACTGACCTATCACCGTTCAGGTTTCCCTTTTTCTCGATATCCCCATTTGTTCTACAAATGGAAAATACCTTTTAAATTCATTTATACGTACAAAAAATCGATTAGATTCAGGGAGAACTTAAAGGGATAATAGGCGTTAGAACGAACATAAAATTTTAAGTTCACTCAAATTTGGACAATAACAGTATATATCCACCAGTGGACTTACCTATACATCAAAATCCCTCTAAAATCCGATAAATCCCCAAAATAAAGTAGTTAATCATAAAACGCTTGAGCCATCCATCAAGCGATTTTCAAATCGTGTAAATATAAAGGGAAGTAACTCTAACATGTGAGTTTTCACGCGTCCTTGACCCCTACTGTTGAATTCCACAATGATGTTTTAGCGTTGATTTACCAGACGCTTTTATTCTCAAACTGAATGGAATCGTCGCTGGCTCACTTTTTTTTAAATTCCGAATATATTTTTATTGTGGCTTTTTAAAATTTGGTAAAGTGTGGGTTGCATACTTATTTAACTAATAGTCAATATGAAACACAAATATAAGCCGTAGGACGAGTGTATTCTAACGCCTATTATCCCTTTAAAATCTTATGGGGCTGGTAAACGAATTTTATTACGTTTTTAGCATGACGGCCATGGCTCCAATCGAAGGCGCCAGTTGGGGTAAAGAGGGGTATTTCCTCCCATAAAAAGATAGTGTACACCCACCCTATCTTTAACAAATTTAAAAATGATTTTTATACTTTCTTGCCCAAATATATATATATAGATTGCACCAAATCATTTTATTTTTCAAAAATCAAAAAAATTTCTCGGAGATCCCTTTTAAACGATCCATTAGAAGCATGCGAATATATATGTCTCAACAGACGTTGAATTCAGACTACATTTGTCAGACTAAATGCTGCTACCTTATCCTACCCAGATAGTCAGACGTGAAAAAACATATACCAAGGTGTGTCGAGAAGTCACACTAATAGCTATCACTGTTTGAGTGCATACATTTGAAGGAATATTGGAACGTAATTACCCCTACCTTTTATCAAGACTATCCTCTAAATCTATCAACTCATCAGTTGGCCTGAAATTCAAAAAATAGGATTTCGAGAAATTGATAACCGGGGGTGCTAATTGATGTTCGTTTAAGTACGAGGGTACAATAGCATTGACCGAAACACTTGCCATACAATAAAGCCTTCTTTTAAAGGGATACTGCGTCTTAGCATAAACATAAAATTTTAGTTCTCAAGATTGGTCAATATGAGTATAATTATTTTCATCAGTGAACTTATCTGGTGTCATCAAGTAACAGATATTCTGAAAATCTTGAAAATTCGCAAAGTAAAGTCATTTTTACTCAAATTATTAAGCGTTTTTCAATAATCAAATGCATCTTTATGGATGATTACTTAGTTTTTGGGATATTTATTTATTTTTTCATGTTATTTATGGCAGCAGGTATATTTATTGATGAATAGAGCTCTTACTGGCCAAAATTTAAAATTTTCAAATTTTATGTTCATCCTAAGACTTTTAACATATTGATCTTTTAGTTTGCTTGTGGTTGACGACAGGGTTGCCAAAGAGGCGGTCCTGGACGTATTGGCCGTAAGGTACTGCAAATCATTACTGCGAGACTGAGCTAGATCATATTTACAATGTTACCATAAATTGCAACATAGAATTAGCTGATATCTCATTTGCTGGCTCACAGCGACAGCACACAGACTATCATCAAACATAATTATCACTCTTGAGTACACATGGTGCTTTCTGCAGGGAAAAAATCAAAATGACCTGGAACATGGCAGATCATTCGAAATGGACAAACGGTTTATTATAGAATCTGTATTTTCTCAACCCCCAAAAAATGAAGGAGATTCAATGCTAAAACCCACAACTCTATTTACATTAGTACAAGTTTTTCATAATGAAAGCACAGGGGGAAATAAATTACCTATCTATTCCGTTTTCATTGTCTCTGTCAGACCTGAAAAAAAAATGACAAGATAGATATTATTGGGTCGAAAAGGTCTCTGAAAAAGGTCATTGGTTCACATAATATTTGTTCATAAGGTAAATTTGATTCGGTAGTAAGGTTAATAGGTTCAGAAATTTCATCACGCGGTTATACTGCATTGCAACACTTTTTATGCGTTGTATTCACATAACTCCCAACTGTAGCATCTTTATTAATATTCACAGTATTTATGTAACCACAAGTAAGATTGGTCACAGTAAATAGTCAGTAATTTTTCTAGTGACCAATTTATTACGATCATATTTCGTGTTAGGGTGTATTGGGACGAGTCTCAATGAAAGCACTGGCCAAGGTCACAGAACAATAGTTAAGCTTATGTATTATCTACAAAACGTTATTGTTTTTCGTGCCTGTATACTGGTCAACTTTGAACTTAAGATTATATCAGATCAAATATCAGATAAAAACCAAATATCATCAAAATAAATTCGTCCTATAGCGAAAACTATTGGCATGGCCGTGGACAATTTAAATAGTTGTATAGGCGTATACTAAGCAATAGTCTAATACGTACACACTTGATGAACATCTTTCTAGATCTTCTTCATCATCTAATACTCTACTGCTTTTTACACTGTAAAGAATAACGGGACATTGTTATCATACACTCAATGAAAGAGAGTGATTTTGCTGCACACCAGCCAAGAGCACTCTTTTCGGCTGTAAGGTATCAATTTTATCAAAAAGTTATAAGACGACATTTGGAAATATATGGTATATTATAAAATGTAAAAACAGAACCAGGCGTGGTGTTATGTAGGCTACGACATTATCAGTAAACTGGGTATACACGTTAGTGTATGATATTATACTGACCTGTACATAGATAAAGTAGTATGATTTCTGGTTCCTGATCTTGCAGAGAATCTGGACCTATATAGTGACAAGACATTGAATGAAAATATTACACTGACATTATTTATTCGGCTTTATGCATCAAAAGGAAATATTCTAATCGGTTTTTCTAAAGGCGGAGGGATTTTGGGTATTTTTTCAAAAGGAGCAGCCCATCGATTTGAACATATAAAGGCATTTTTTTTAAATTTGTGAAAATCTTTTCAAAATAGGAATCTGATTTTGCATTCGAATGCTATTTTATGGAAACTTAATGTGTAAAAAATAAAGGTGATATTAATTAGACGTAATAACGCTTGTTCAAGAGGTTTTCTTCGGGAGAACAAATAAAAGGTTTAGAAATGTAATCAAACTGTCGATATTTTCTGTAAAGTAGGCCTAGTATTTCCATTGTATACAAATCAAACGATGATTGGAAAAGTTATGACACTGGTAAATGAAGAGCAATGCTTGAGAAATGTATCTATAAAACTTTACCTGATATACTCTGGTCCATCATATCTGTCTTCATCTCTTTCGAAATTGAACGCCCTTCTATTTAAAACAATAAAATCTCAATGAATCGAGAATTTTAATGAAGAATTGTCTATAATGCCTACCAAAATTTGCGATTTGCGAAAGGAGGAAATTGTGTTTACGAAATGTGGTGGCTCAATGGCGCAAAATAGAATTCAACATAATATCATTTAGGAATGTCAAGAGCTATTTTGTTTAGGGAAACATTGTCAAAAAATAACGGGATATATTTAAATCAATCTGTAGAGAGTGAAACTGGAACTGGAAAAGTTTAAACTCTTTGCTACAATAGAGTTGATCAGGAGAAACCAAATCACACTCTTATTGGATTGACTAAGGGGGGTGTATGAGCACTCATATTGAAATTAAAATAGTGAAGTCAAACTGAAGCTGAACAACTGTCCTCAAAGGGTACGTCTTCTAGACTACTTACCCTCTTGATTGTGATGTGCGTGGATTATCCTCAGGGTCAATTGGACCAAACCTTGCCCTATAAAAGTAAACTGACAATGAAAACGAGATTCAACTCAAACAGGTAGAATCAGCTAATCAGTCAATTTTCCATCTTTTAATTTGATAAAGAAAATTTGGACAAGACCGAGTTGATAGAAAGGATCCTTTATAATTTACCACCCCATGGATCGCATTAACGTCAAGCGTCATGTTCAAAGATCAAAAATACTACAAAGCTATTTTTTTTTTTTACACAACACTAAGACCCATCAAATTACAACCAATTACAATCTGTTAATTTCCCCTGAATATGATTTATACCCTGCCCTTGCTGACAAGGATACAGAAACTTCGCTCAATGGACAATGATCAGAGGAACAAGCTAGGATAATCATTATTGTCATAAAAACATCATGTAATGTATATATCTGAAATATAATGTAATATAAACACAAGTCAGTTCGATTTACTGATAAATTTCCCCTTAGATTTTAAAACGCATAAAAACATAAAAGAGAATATTTCAGGAATATGTAAATAAGTAATATAGTTTTAAAGAAAATAATCGAAGTTTACGTCACTTTAGACATGTTGATCAATAATCAAGTCCCATTTATCAGGTGATTTATACACATCAAACAGTAAAAGTAAAATTTTTGTGGCTAATATGGAAAGGTAGCCTGGGTTTATAGGAGGATTGGGCACTCTTAAGCCGAATAGGTTTAAAAGGTTGGCAACCTGAGGTGTATTTGAAATTTTTGGCCTTACTAATATTTCCTTGGACTTGAGGTATAAAAAGCAGAACGATTTAATGACAAAATGCCGCCCTCCCCTGTATACCACCGCCCCCCCCCCCCCGGGGGCTTCCATCGATCGATTGCCGATAATTTGAAATTTTATTTTACCAGCTCATGGTAATAATCAGGTATACTAGTACACAATAGACTGTGATATAATACAAACAAGATAAGATCGTTATTGTTGCTAATGACTGTAAAAAGAAAACAATATAATATTACTTAATATCGACACGGGAAGAATTCTTGATTGAAAAGTTCCGACAATGTTTGCCTATCATCGATCAATGAAAGAAAAAACTATTTTCATGAAGACAACATAAGACATTGAAATTTCCCTTTGATATGATATATAATTGGTCTGAATTGAATCCCACGAATTTCTTTAAAGATAGCTTGCCAGGCAAGGTAACATACGCCCACTGATAGCTTTGATTGTAAAAGTAAAAGTCCAATTACAGCTGGTTCCTGATTTACAAGGAACTTGGAAGTTAACTATATTGTATTGCATTCAGAAGATCCAATAAAAACTGTAGTCTCTACAGTGTCCACAAACAATTGTTGACAGACGGATGAGAAACAGTACATTCGAAATTCCAAGTTCCAGAATTCCAGGAATTTTTTTCAGAATCATATCAAAATCAATAGGGGTCTTCCTTGGATGTATTCCAGGAATTTTTTTCAGAATCATATCAAAATCAATAGGGGTCTTCCTTGGATGGTAATAAACAAATATACCAAGTTACAAAAAGATTCATAAAGAAATGGAGTCTCTACAGTGTCCACAAGCTTTTGTTTACAAACAGAACAATTTGAAATTCAAATCCAAGAATTCCAGGAATTTTTTTCGGAATCATACCAAAATCAATAGGGGTCTTCATTGAATGATAATAAACATGTATACCAAGTTTCAAGAAAATCCAATGAAACCTGTAGTCTCCACAGTGTCCACAAACAATTATTGACAGACGGATGACAAACAGTACAATTCGAAATTCCAAGTCCCAGAATTCCAGGAATTTTTTTCAGAATCATATCAAAATCAATAGGGTTCTTCCTTGGATGGTTATAAACAAATATACCAAGTTACAAAAAGATTCATAAAAAAATGGAGTCTCTACAGTGTCCACAAGCTTTTGTTTACAAACAGAACAATTTGAAATTCAAAGTCCAAGAATTCCAGGAATTTTTTTCGAAATCATACCAAAATCGATAGGGTTCTTCCTTGAGTGATTATAAACAAGTATACCAAGTTTCAAGAAATTCCAATAAAAACTGTAGTCTCTACAGTGTCCACAAACAATTGTTGACAGACGGACCAACGGACCGACGGAATTTGAAATTCAAAGTTCAAGAATTCCAGGAATTTTTTTCGGAATCATACCAAAATCGATAGGGGTCTTCGTTGAATGGTAATAAACATGTATACCAAGTTTCAAGAAGATCCAATAAAAACTGTAGTCTCTACAGTGTCCACAAACAATTGTTGACAGACGGATGAGAAACAGTACATTCGAAATTCCAAGTTCCAGAATTCCAGGAATTTTTTTCAGAATCATATCAAAATCAATAGGGGTCTTCCTTGGATGGTAATAAACAAATATACCAAGTTACAAAAAGATTCATAAAGAAATGGAGTCTCTACAGTGTCCACAAGCTTTTGTTTACAAACAGAACAATTTGAAATTCAAAGTCCAAGAATTCCAGGAATTTTTTTCGAAATCATACCAAAATCGATAGGGTTCTTCCTTGAGTGATTATAAACAAGTATACCAAGTTTCAAGAAATTCCAATAAAAACTGTAGTCTCTACAGTGTCCACAAACAATTGTTGACAGACGGACCGACGGACCAACGGACCGACGGACAGGGGCGACAACAATATACGTCCACATTTCTATGTGGGCGTATAAAAAAGCGTTTAAAATCTAGGCATACTCACTTTGGTTTTGATGATGGCTTCTGTTGCGGTGGCGGTTTATCTGCTACTAGAGCATAGTATCGTTGACTGAAACACAAAATAGATAATAAATAATAATGATTTAATATTAGAAAAAATCTTGATTATATTATAATGGTTTGATATTGATAACATCAAAAATGGATATTTGAATTATTATTTGATGTTGTATATTTTTAAGAATCTGATATTTGTAATTATCCCGTAAAGATAATGGCTTCACATTGATGATGAATTAATATTTAAAAATATTAATAACTAATAAGATAATGGCTTAAAATTGATAGTAGTTCAATATTCAAAACAGTTTGATATTGATAACAACTGTATATGAATAGTCATCTTACATTATTATGGTTGATGTGAGTTGATTCATGATTTTAAATAATGGTTTAATATTGATTATTCTTTGGTGTTGACGACAGTTTTATGTTGATAATTCTTTTTATTGATAATCGAATAATATTCATAATTGTTCAATATTAGTATAATAGTTATGCTAGCTTAATATCGATAACTATTTGATGTTGATGAAGATTTGATAATGAATATTTATAAATGTTAGATTTTGATTTCTAACATTGATAATGGTGTGATATTGACAATGAGTTTATACTTACAATAATTGTTTGATATTGATAACGGTTTACAACATTGATAATGGTTTGGTATTCATAATGGTGTAATATATAGTTTACTATTAGTGTAATATTTATAATAGTTTAATATCGATAATGGTGTGATACTAATATAAGAGTATACACTATTGATATGCATAAAAAAAGAATAGGTATGGTAAATTGATGTTGATGTAATATAATGATAATCGACACGTAAGTTATTGTATGATAATGATATCAACAAAGAAAATTAAACAGAGATAATGATATTATAATACCAATAATGATGACCCTTACGTATAAAATATCACAAGTAACACTCACAAAACAGTTATTCATAAGTAGGTGATTAAAAGATGAATATAATAAAAATATTTTTTAAATTAGAAATACCATTAATGAAAGCTATTAATTATGAATGATAACCTTACATAAACCAATATTTTATTTTGTTTTTATAGAAAAAAGTATGAACCTATGAACAAACCCCTTTTTAAATAATCATTTCCTTTAGTCGTTTTGTTTCTAAGAAACAAGCGTATTCTTAAAAAATGTGACACAAAATCTATATTTATGGTGTTGCTAAGATAAACAAATCGCCTTTTGGGCAACGGTGATGAGATCTTAATGGCATCAGAGAATAAACGAGGCGATTTTAATCAATTATGTTTACATATTTATAATCTCTAGACATAAAACGTTTAATCAGATGACATTTGGGAATAAAAAAAATATTGCTGATTGCAGTACCCTTGAAATGTCGAAAGTTAAGCAAGTTTCGGTGGCGTAATGTGAAGGTAGAATAAGTCACCGTATTTAACTAAAATACAGAGTAAAATAAATTGCATCTGTCCCTCCCTCTACCCTCAACTGATAGTATACACAATTTAATATTGATGAAAATAATGGAGATTTCAGAATAATAGCGACTGTAACGGTTTGTATTTAATCTAAAAATAAATGATTTGTTTTTTAAGTCCTTCGCTTCAGAATCTGATGGGCAAATGAAGGCGGACAACGCCATGTAGTGAGTAATGCTGGAAAGTTTGACAGGACAGCGGCATAAGCCAATCCTTTTTCGATTACCTATTGTCGAGGGATCTTAAACGGCTTATTGTCATATCCGAACGACTACATGTTCTTTTCATGACGGTCCATCAGACCTGCATCACTGACAAGGGAAACCGTGCTGAATTATCCGAAAGTTCATCTCGAGCTTTGCTGGACCTTCAGGTTGAGAGCAAGGGTCTAACTCACTGAGCTACAGCGGCTCTCTTGTATTAAAATGAGACTGTCGAAAACAAACACCATACGAATACTGTAACTATCGAACAAAATAGCTTAGGTGACTATTGACAATGAGTTCAACTATACTGTATACCAGACACAATTATGGAATGTTTGCACTATTACCATTGATCTCAATTTTTTGAGAATGGGTTAACCAATGTACTTCAATGAATGGAACTTGAATCAGAAAGTTTCAAGATTTACTTTCCATGCCAGCAGATTTAAGACGCTTTGATTTGAGAAGATAGTAGTGGAGAGTATGAAGCGGACGTTATCGATCACTGCAATGGATATAACACTGTAACAGCGGAATACAATAGCTAAGTGGAATAAAGGTCTTAATTATTAACATGGTCTAAATGGAAACAAATTACTCCGGTAAATGGCCTTTTGTCACGATCAGTTAACGACGAATTTATTTCTCACTTTAATGATGTTTTCAAAAGAATGCCTAAACTTGAATATCAACTTTATTAGAGTACTGAAAGTCTAAGAATGAATTTGCGTGGATCACAATTTTCGGAATAGAAATTCGACCATAATTGTTCTAAATTGTGGCTGTCCTCTTTCAAACCGAATCTAAGTCATATTTTTATCCACACAATGACATTCCTATTCAGTCAGTGCTGATTTGAAGCTGATATTTCAATTCCATAATAAATTAGCAGGAGATTAATCTCCGATTTACGATTGTATGAATTCAGTAGATACTATATGACCTTTATTAATTGATAAAAATAAATTCTGATACAATATTAAGAAAAAGATAAGCGCTCACCACTTATAGGTAACATCAAAAGATCCCAAAATAACTTCACATATATTTTCTTGTCGAGGTTGATCTTCGTTGAAAAATTATACCGTCCTTGAAACACCAGCGCGGACATATATGGCGAAGATGTGCCATTCCGTAAGACCGTTCTACTGCATCATGCTAAAGATAATTATTAGATAAGGGGGGGGGGGGAGGGTTAACAACACTCAGAGTAAAGAAGGGAGAGTCCTAATGTGTCATAAGGATATTGCCGACATGGTGTGTCACGAAAAAAATAGGGTCATCATGATTGGTCACAAGAACTAGAGTTGTCCAGGATAACGATGTTGTCATGGTGTGTCAAGAGAAAACAGGGTCACCATGATTGGTCATAAGAAACTAGAGTTGTCAAGGATAATGATGCTGTCATGGCATGTCAAGAGAAAATAGGGTCATCATGTTTGGTTATAAGAAACCAGAGTTGTCAAGGATAATGATGCTGTCATGGAATGTCAAGAGAAAACAGGGTCACCATGATTGGTCATAAGAAACTAGAGTTGTCAAGGATAACGATGTTGTCGTGCCGTGACGAGAGAAAATAGGGTCATCATGATTGGTCATAAGAAACCAGAGTTGTCAAGGATAACGATGTAGTCAGGGCATGTCAAGAGAAAATAGGGTCATCATGATTGATAATAAGAAACTATAGTTGCCAAGGGTAACGATGTTGTCATGATATTTCAAGAAAAAGTAAGGTCATCATGAAAGGTCAAGAGAAACTAGAGTTGTCTAGAGTAACGATGCTGTCATTAATGAACTCAAGTTGTCATAGTTTGTAAAGGAACTCCTGAGTTGTCATGGTTTGTCAAGGGAAACTGGGAATGTCATGACAGGCCAAGAGAAAAAAAAATGCTAAGATGAAAAAATAAATGTAACGACGAGTCAAGAGAAAAAAAAATCGTAATGATGTGTCAAGAGAAACAAGAATTGTAATGATACGTCAAAAGAAAAAATAACTGTAATGATGAGTCAAGAGAAAAAAGAATCGTAATGATGTGTCAAGAGAAACAAGAATTGTAATGATGCGTCAAAAGAAAAAATAACTGTAATGATGAGTCAAGAGAAAAAAGAATTGTAATGCTTTGTCAAGAGAAACAAGAATTGTAAAGATGTGCCAAGACAAAAAAAAATTGCAATGATGTGTCAAGAGAAAAAAGAATTGTAATGATGTGTCTAGATAAAAATAATTGTAATGATGTGTCAAGAGAAAAAAGAATTGTAATGATGTGTCTAGAGAAAAAAGAATTGTAATGATGTGTCAAGAGAAAAAAGAATGGTCTTAACGTGTCAAGAGAAAAAAAACTGTAATGATGTGTCAAGAGAAAAAAGAATTGAAACATAAAATAGGCTTGCCATACTGTATATCAGGCGAGAAAAAGGCCACAATAAAAACATCAACTTGTCGTAAACAAAAGCTTCGTTTCAGACAGCCTACCTAGAGAAATGGTGTCTAAATCCTCGTTTCAAACTTTCATCACCAACACTGCCGTTGTAACTTGCATCCGATTTCCTATGACCATAACCACCACTCTCATCATTAGTAGAGTATCCATAGTGTCCGCCATTTCTACCACTGTATCGCACACTGTGATCATCTTTCGACTTCAAAGAAGATTTGTCGGTTTGAATACTTTTATTAACTCTTTCGTTTTCTTCTTTACGCCTTTGCTTCTTATTCTTTTCAATTTCCATATCGTCTTTAGAGAAAGCTCTGCCACCCTTGTCTTGTTTCCGGTTGTTCTTTTCCTGATTTTTAGTTTGTCCCTTTTTTGGACTACCTTTATCAGTTGCCTGTTTATCCTTGGTAGAATTCCTGTTATCTTTGCCAAATTTCTTATTGTCCAAATTTATGTTGTTATCCTTAACCTCTTTTGCATTCTCTTTCCCGCGAATTTTTACGCCATCCTTTTCACCTTTTCTAGTCTTCATATCAAAAGAGTTTTTTGAATTCGGAGGATTTTGAGAGTAAGACCTATTCTTTTTAGCGTCTTTTAAATCCAAGTCTTTAGATCTCTTTGGTCCCTTCGTTGGATTATTTTCAGTCTTAGACTGTAAGTCTTGCTGTTGTAACTGTAAACCTTTACCTTTCATATTCAGTCACAAAAACCGGTTTGGATATTGTGGCGGGTGCGATGAGTCTATGTCAATACTAGAAAAAGTATCTTTCGTAGACAGGAAACGAGAATAAACACGCTCTTTCTCAATCGATGAGACTAACAATATTATGTCACGTCAAAGTTAACTATGATCTAAACTATAACAATATTTAGATTGAATTACTACTCGCAGTATGATATTACTCCCTAACGCTTTCAATCCTCACATGTATGCAAGATATGTTTTCGCTGGAATCAAAGCTTTGAGTACTCGACCATCAAGTAATAACAATCTTAAGCAGGTTGCCAACGCAATTTACAAAATATTTATTGTTCATAGATCAATAAGTGTGTTTAATTTCCAAAAGTCTATTGGAATGTCAATGTGTTGTTAACAGAAACCTGTTCTCTGAAACCAACTGAAGCAGGGAAGGTTCAACAAAAGGAAAATGGAATTAATTGATGTTATTCAGAGAATTCTAAAGGAAAACATAAATAAGAATTTATAACGGACTAAACAATGGTTTCAAAGGAGCGATAAGTGTAATTCAGACGAAATAAAGCGATACTGCAAGGCTAAATTGTCTTAAATCGTGTTCGTGCATTATAAGATTTATCATATTTATGCTTGTTAACAATCGATCTATATTAAACATTGTTAAAGATGTTGAACCATTATAAGTCAATATCTAACAATGTATATCTCAGAAGTTGTTTATTTTCGTGTTCATTTTATATATGTATTTGTATGAGGTCATAATTAAAGTAATACAATAAGTCATATAAAAGACTTACTGTAAGTAAACTATTATTTTCATTATGAATCATTATCCCAGAACTCTCCACATAACTAACGAAATCTTTTTTTTTTAAACAAAGCGTTTGATTGGAAACATCGTATCAAGTATAGCTGAAGAGGATAAATTCGTAAGATATGTATGTAAAGTCAATATGCAGAAGAAAGCATTTAAGACTGGAAGTCATTCTTTAAGAAAATCATGTAGAAACAATTTTAACTTCATCGCCTTCACAACCATATTGATCTCTCTATATCATTATTATTATATATCAATAATTTAAAATGAATATCCAATGACAGAACAGATTCAAAATTCAAACCTTGAAGATGCGTCGGACTTTTAAAGTAGGTTGGAAAATTATACAAAAAAATAGAGAGAATATTGACCCATAACTTGTCTAAAAGTTTTAACTAAATTAATATTTCGTGTCAGATAGAAATCCTCAAAAAAGCAACCTAAGATAGACATTTCGATATGGTACGGATGTAGTTATTCCCCTTGTACTATCTAAGCTGTTATTGTTGTTGTTTCTTGTATTTCATGTTTTAAACGGACGGTATAAATTGCCGTTGAATACAAACGCTACGTATTTTAGAAATTTCAAATATTATACATTTTTAATTCTTATACGTGTTTGTCTATATCAACCGATTCACGCGGTTCTTCAGGTATAATATAAAAAAGGTGGAACTTAGCTTGTTTTTTAATGTATTTTCTGAGGCGTGTTAAAATCGTTGAAACTGTCAATCAATAAAATGAAAAAATAAAATAACATGGTTTAGTACTAAACAAAACAATAGACAAACTGTACTTCCTGACTGCTCTCTATACTTACATAATTAATATAAACATATTGGTATAGAAAGGTGGTTAAGAACAAATCTGATTATGTAATAATTCCAATCTAAAGATGAATTCAAGAAGCTTCAATTCAAAATATCATCTGAAACAACTTCCATTTAAACATTATCTGAAACATGTTCTGGCATGAAAATAAACAAGCTACTGTTATAATTGTATAAAAGCATTACAAGGTCTACATCCCACTTCATGGATCCCGTCGCACGTCTTCATCCCGGGAAACGAACAAGCTGACCGTGTTGCCAAGGACAGTTTGGGTCTGGAGAATATCGAGCCTGTAAAATTCTCGTATGAAGAATTTTGCAGTCTCGTGTCCTCTAAGATCAACCAGAAATGGGACGACATGCTAAGGAACCTCAACACCGATAGATACCAGATTGATCCGAAGATACCAAACCAAACCAAAATTAACCATCCATCTGTAGCCATCTGCAAACTGGTAACCAGACTACGCACCAACCATGTCATGCGAGACCATCAGTTCAATGCCATTAAATGCCGATGCGGACACGTTGCCACCAGGACGCATCTTCTCATTCAATGCACCGAATTGAAACCATCTCGTAAGACATTGACGGACTACCTGGAAACCAACGGCATACCAATCACCATACAGAATATTTTGGCTCCACCCACGGACCACTGGTACAAAATAATGGAACTCATCTACCAATTTATTACCACATCTGTTTTTATAAGATAACCTAAGTTTCTTTTAAAATTTATGTAATCAATTTTCAAAACAAGTTTCATAGAAGAAACAAAAGAGAACATCCTATTTTTTTTTTTTTTTTGTGTGAAAGCTTTCTTCTCTTCTTCTCTCCTTTCTCACGTCTCCTTTTCTTCTTTCTTTTAGGTCTTGCACTCTTCCAAGCACAGACAGATAATCAAACCAAACCAAACCAAACCAAACCAACAACAACCACCATGATCATAACGAGTTTTGGAAGAATGTAGAAGGCTGAATCACTCACGCCACACTATCCAGGGCCGAGTTTCACCGCCATGACATTCGTTCCGACCAGATCGTACGATTTCTCAAACCACCACCAAACCAACAGTTTTCTAAATCATCCAATTGATTCTAAATCCACTACCAACGACCACCAAAGTGCAACTACCTAGTTTGCGATATCAGCAATTGCTGGAAGCGAACGTTAACTCGCCATTTACCTACCTGGCGAGGTAAGATTCATTCATACATCCCACTTCAGTGTACAGTTTACTAGCCTTCGGTGAAAGTATTTTTATTGTTTAAAAGCATGTTTTATTTCCAGCTTGTTTTCGTTTGCCTCTTTAACACTTAATGCTATAATTAGCTTAACTTTAAAATGAAAACACGAATATTTACTTTAGATAAAGTGGTTAATAATAGATTACATAATCAAAAATATATTTTGTCGATTTTCCTCAATTTGTTTGTTTTTATTTTGATAGCACAGACTGAAGACAGTATGATGGATGTATTTGTTAAAATGGCTACCTCTTAAAACCAAAATAGGGGTAGGTAGGTTTGCCCTCAGAACCATGGCCTACACACCAACTTTATTTCTAACAAATCAACAAAATGTCTCATACTTCTTTGTACCCACCCGAGGCTTCTGACTATGACGCCTTCACAGATTTGCTCATTCTCGTTGTCACAAGAGCTGGATATAAACCGCCACCCCATTCCCATCCTTAATAACCACCCTAGTCTCGAAATAGCACATGACTTGCTCCATTAACTCTTATATGGAATCGGCCAAAATAAAACAGGATACAAAAAGCTTGTAAACATTGACATTAAAATTTATTACGTTATTTCTAAAAATCGATAAATAGTCCTTCAATATGGAAAACATGTCTTTTTCTCTCAGTAACCTAAGTACACACTTAATTACATAACAATTATAAACCTCTAGTGAAGTCATCCCCATTGTTCTGGCAGGAATATTATTCTATAAAATCTATTTATATATTATTCGATTCATTTTCTTAGTGAAAATTATTTAACATAAAATAACATAATCTTCATATTCTACATAATCTTTTTATGTATATACAACATTTAAATACATGTAATCGAAAATTTGGACATTACCCTCAATTGCACTAATTAAAACTTGGGACTTACAGGTTGTAATAAACCAGTAACTTCTACGTCTAGAGATAAAACAGTTTATTAAAAAGGATGTTAACTAATACACACGACAATGTACTTGTATTTTTCTTTTGTGGACAAGTACTTGATCGCAGGAACATAAATCTATGGAACGCCGTAACTGCCTTCTGTTAGTATTTTTGCAGTATCAGCATCTTTTTGTATTATCAGCATTATCTTTTCGTATTATCATCTTTTTCTATTATCATCTTTTTGTATTATATGCATCATCTTTTTGCAGTATCAGCATCTTTTTGTATTATCAGCATCATCTTTTCGTATTATCATCTTTTTGTATTATCATCTTTTTGCATTATCAGTATCATCTTTTTGTATTATCATCTTTTTGTATTATCAGCATCATCTTTTTGTATTATCATCTTTTTGTATGATCATCTTTTCCGTAACTGGCCGTAGGTTTGCGGAAATCAACGGTAATCTTCGTAAGAAGTCCACGTAAATAAGATGCCGTAGACTAGGTTAATGAGTCAGCAGTCTCCGATGAATTATTTAGTGATGGCATTTACAGATGTTTCTCTAATACTGATTAAAAGGTAGCATGTCACGCTTCAGAAGTTGGAAGTAAGAACTCGCAGAAGTAGAAATGTAGAAAGTAAAAAATGATGGTCTGATGTAGAAAGCTGTTTAAAGGGGGTGGGGTGGGCAGTAAACAGTCAAATATTTAAGCCTGAAGGAATATAGATTCAGAGGTAGGAAGTCAAAAGCTGGTTGGAAGTCTAGCAATAGGAAGTCGGACATGGTAATCAGATTTAGGACGTTGGGAATCACGTATGAAGTTGAAAGTGACAGTCTGATGTAGGTTGATGGAGGTCAGAAGTTCTATTTTCACGGGGGTTTAGAAAAATGAAAATGCTATGGTTTTTAAATGTGTTCTGACAAAGTCTGGCATGAAGAGAAAATTGAGAATCGTATTGCAGCTAATTCTCTAACAATGTCAAAATCATTTGTGTGACACTAAATTTGCTATCGTTAACTATTTGTGCTATGAATAAAAGAATTTGAATATTTCTATTCACTAGTTTTTTTTAATACCATACGGTTAAATCTTCATGTAATGTTAATGTTATTTCCTTTTGATATTGGATTTGTCTCAACATATTTTCCCCACTTCTTGGAAATTGAAAATGCATCATTGACTTCAGATTTTAACTCAGTATCGTTAATTTGAGTAAAACTGCGAACGGATAAGTCAAAAAATGCCATTCGCCGATATACAGTCTTTCCGATACAGACAGCAACTCTTGAAATTTCAAATATTTTGAAACCAGAGTCTAATAAACTCTCTAACAATTGTTTTGATTCAAAACAATTCTGTTGTGTTTGCATTCTGACTGGGCAAATTTAATACATTCTGTTCCGATTTTCATCAAAAAGATGATAATACAAAAAGATGATAATACGAAAAGATGATGCTGATAATACAAAAAGATGCTGATACT
The DNA here is from genome assembly GCA_030562195.1 of Nipponacmea schrenckii. Taxonomy (NCBI): domain Eukaryota; kingdom Metazoa; phylum Mollusca; class Gastropoda; family Lottiidae; genus Nipponacmea; species Nipponacmea schrenckii. The sequence continues at coordinate 14,351,670 of CM060202.1, forward strand.
GCAAAAAGATGATGCTTATAATGCAAAAAGATGATAATACGAAAAGATGATAATACGAAAAGATGATGCTGATAATACAAAAAGATGCTTATATTGCAAAAAGATGATGCATATAATACGAAAAGATGATAACCGAAAAAGATGATAATACGAAAAGATTATGCTGATAATACAAAAAGATGCTGATACTGCAAAAATACTAACAGAAGGCAGTTACGGCGTTCCATATAAATCTGTCCATTTAATGCAAATGTGCTTTGATTATTTTTAGACGAATTGTACATTGAAATATTGATTGAAAATTTTTTTTTCATATCATCCACCAATTCTGACCTTACTACTACTAGAGTACTTACTGAAGTTCATCAGATGTGAAAGTGAAATTCATCCATGTGCGTCAACACATTAGACATGCTGATTTCGGAAGAGTGGTGTTTTTCGCTACTATAACGTCAGCAAAGCTCTAAACCATTATGTTTGCTTTCTATTTGTCGCTCTCCCAGACTACTGGAATTTTTTGGGTAGATTTAGTGCCGTTCATCGATTTGTTTTTGATCCTGATTTGACTTCCCAAATCAAACCCCGCCCCACCCCTCTGTATATCCTTTGCGTCCTACAGTTTTCAGTAAATTCTATCCAGTCTGCGTTGGCGATAAGTCATTTTTGTTTACCAAAGGTTTCTACCCTTTAGTAAGTGATCTTTACTAATAAATGATCACTTTCGAAGGTCTTGGTCGAACTGACCAACCAATCGCATTCTGGTCTATATAAAATAGGGGATTTATTATTATTATTAAGCAATTCATCTTGAAACTGTAAATTGTTTGAGTATTGTTCAAGTGTTAAAATTGTTATATCAATATACAGTCTAGGTGGTCTTATTGATTTTTAAGCAAAACTCACTTAATTTTCACAGTCACAAATTATAATCAATAGGTTTCTTTTTATGACTGATTGAGGCACCATTTTCGGAAAATACATGTCTCGATCGTGTTTATAATCATTTTAAAAAAAAATATAATCCTGAACACCTGAAAATATTCTGCTTTTTACTTGTCCTAGAAGACGCGTTCAATTTATTGTGGACACGAAAGAGCTGGTTTCTTGATGGATTTTGATGAAACTTGATGTGAGTGTTCCTAATCACTCTAGGGTGAAACCTTTTGAAAATCAGAAAAATATTTTATTTACCGATAACTCTTGTCAACCTCTCCGAAAAATTGACAGCATTACAAACGTGGGCGTATTACGATGGCCATCGTTATTTTTAATAATAAAAAATGTGCATATGTCTCCATTAACATTTGTATATTTGTCTGTATGTTAAAGTATTGGGTGCATTAATTGGGCGTCAATTTAATTATTCATATTTTATATATCTAAATATTGATATTTCTATCATATAATATAATAATTGATAATCATTATTTACTCTTGCCTCTCTCAAAACCAAGTGGAGGATTTTTAAACATATAAATGAGCATTTTTTTTAAAGCCTTGATAGAATTAAAATAGAAAAATAAAACAGATCAAAATAATAATTTACGAAGGAGAAAAAATTGAATATTTTACTGCATTGTGATAACGTAACGTTCTTGTTCTAATGACGTCATCCATTGTCATTACTGATTGTCCTATATTGCAACCAGACAAACGTAAAAATTCAAGTTTTGAGGAATTTTACCAGATTTGTACAAATTTCCGAAATTTGTTCGAAATTTTTGTGGTAAAAAGGTGAGATTTTATTAAATTGTTATGGTTTTAACATTTTAACAAGAAAATGATTCAATTTTAAGGCAAATTAGCCTAATTGTTAACGTAAGTCTATGTTATGTTATGCTCAACATAAACATATCATCAACAACATGTTTATTTTTCAGGAAAATATGGCATCTAGAAGGTATAATAATAATAATAGAAGGCTATCATTGGTCGTCAGGGCAAGTTACGCTCTAATGGTAACACTCAATAGGATTGAAATAGAGATGGAGGAAAAATTTGAGAGAATATTACGAGAGTACAATGCTTTTCTAGAACATAAAAAGCGAATTAACGCACAAGGAAATCGCCAACCTAACATTTATTTTATAAATGGACCATTAATACCATTCGTTACATGTCCGTATACTAATACAGGGGTTACAGTTGCGAATACTGATGAATGTACCAAACCATTCCAATCATCCGAAAAAGACGCAGATGCCAACTCTAGTCACCAGGAGGATACAGAGTCTGGTCACCAGGTGGATGCCGACTCTAAGGATATTAAAGGTGGAACTCGAACTCGAGAAGATATTTTTGACTTGACTGAAGAAAATAATTTTGACGTATGTCAAGATAATTCTTCTGAAACAGGTTGGTTGTTAAATTGTTTTTTATTCTCGTTCAGTCATCATTGAATGCTTCAAATAATGGTGTTTTCTTGACCTTCTGGTCTAATGAAGACGGGCAACGCCATGCAGCGTACAACGAGGGACATTTTGCTAGGACAGCGACACTGTCTTTTCGAAGGTGTTATCTCGACATTGCCAGGATTGAACCCTGGCCCTTTTATGATAGCGAGCAAGCCTCTATCTCACGGAGCTACCGTATAAGGTGTTTTTAGTCATATCCACGGGCGGACTAAGAAGTAGGACCAAACGAGTGGCCAGGGATTTACGAATCCAATTATAATTTATATTGAAAGAATATTTTGTTTCTTCCTTTTATTGTTTTTCTCATTGTTTTTGTCATTGGGTATAGGGCAATTTGGTCGTGCAGGGCAAGAAACAAGAGCATGTTTGTCAATATGTCTCTTGAATTGTTCAGTAAACTTCTGGCTATTGGATTGTTCAAACAACTAACTTATAATCTCATTCTATTTTCAGTAATTAAAGTTACAAGATTCCAGAGAGTCAGAAGAAGTTTAAAGCTACTTAAGACAAGAATTGCGAGAGCTATGAAACCTTTAACCTCATGTTTTAATTTAAAATCTACGCATACTTTAGATTAATTGACTCCGAGTTCTTAGTACCATTGTCTCTGAGGTCAAAATATTGACCAAAAGGTCACGGTTCATAATAATTATGATTTACCACGAGATTCGACTGAAAACATAAAAACATATTCATAATTATTGTATGTATCTAGAATTTTATATTTTTATAACGATCTACAATTGAGCATTATTTTTAAAGTGAAAATCTTTCGCTATTGAAATTTCTATAACTTATAATGTTTTTAAAAAAAAAAAATATTTATGAAAAATTATTTGTTGTTTTATTTGATACCCCAAAACATTGAACACAGTACTTTCTGATTCTTATTTACAATAATAAACCTGTTAAGTATAGGGTTGGATATAAATCGCCACCCCATTCCCATCCTTAATAAGCACCCCAGTCTCAAAATAGCCAATGACTTGCCCCATTAACTCTTATATGGAATCGGCCAAAATAAAATAGGATACAAAAAGCTTGTATACATTGACATTTATTACATTATTTCTAAAAATCGATAAATAGTCCTTTAATATGGAAAACATGTACTGTCTTTTTCTGTCAGTAACCTAAGTACACACTTAATTACATAACAATTATAAACCTCTAGTGAAGTCATCCCCATTGTTCTGGCAGGAATATTATTCTATAAAATCTATTTTATATATTATTTGATTCATTTTCTTAGTGAAAATTATTTAACATATAAAATAACATATTCTTCATATTCTACATAATCTTTTTATGTATATACAACATTTAAAAAATCGAAAATGTGGACACTACCCTCAATTGCACTAATTAAAACTTGGGACTTACAGGATGTAATAAGACAGTAACTTCTGGGTCTAGAGATAAAACAGTTTATTTAAAAGGATGTTAACTAATACACACGACAATGTACTTGTATTTTTCTTTTGTGGACAAGTACTTAATCGCAGGAACATAAATCTGTCCATTTAATACAAATGTACTTTGATTATTTTTAGACGAATTGTACATTGAAATATTGATTGAAAATTTTTTTTTCATATCATCCACTGTATTGCCACATGGGTTGAATGTTAGTCACGACTATGTCTTTTTCGATTAGACCTAATTCTGACCTTACTACTACTAGAGTACTTACTGAAGTTCATCAGATGTGAAAGAGAAATTCATCCATGTGCGTCAACACATTGGACATGCTGATTTCGGAAGAGTGGCGTTTGTCGCTACTAACGTCAGCAAAGCTCTAAACCAGTATGTTTGCTTTCTATTTGTCGCTCTTCGATACTACTGGAATTTTTTGGGTAGATTTAGTGCCGTTCATCGATTTGTGTTTGATCCTGAATTGACATCCCAAATCAAACCCCACCCCACCCCTCTGTATATCCTTTGCGTCCTACAGTTTTCAGTAAATTCTATCCAGTCTGCTTTGGCGATAAGTCATTTTTGTTTACCAAAGGTTTTTACCCTCTAGTAAGTGATATTTACTAATAAATGATCAAGTTTTGAGGAATTTTACCATATTTGTACAAATTTCCGAAATTTGTTCGAAATTTTTGTGGTAAAAAGGTGAGATTTTATTAAATTGTTATGGTTTAAACATTTTAACAAGAAAATGATTCAATTTTAAGGCAAATTAGCCTAATTGTAAACGCAAGTCTATGTTATGATTTTTTTTTACATATCTTTAAATATACTCGGCGTTGCCAAATGCTAAGCATAAACATATCATCAACAACATGTTTATCTTTCAGGAAAATATGACAACTAGAAGGTATAATAATAATAATAGAAGGCTATCATTGGTCGTCAGGGCAAGTTACGCACTAATGGTAACACTCAATAGGATTGAAAAAGAGACGGAGGAAAAATTGGAGAGAAGATTACGAGAGTACAATGCTTTTCTAGAACATAAAAAGCGAATCAACGCACAAGGAAATCGCCAACGTAACATTAATCTTATAAATGGACCATTAATACCATTCGTTACATGTCCGTATACTAGTACAGGGGTTACCGTTGATGAATCTACCAGACCATTCCAATCATCCGAAAAAGACGCAGATGCCAACTCTAGTCACCAGGAGGACAGAAAGTCTAGTCACCAGGTGGATGCCGACTCTATAGAGATTAAAGATGGAACTCGAGAAGATATTTTTGATTTGACTGAAGAAAAAAAATACGACGAATGTCAAGATAAATCTGAATCAGGTTGGTTGTTAAACTGTTTTTTTCCTCGTTCAACCATCGTTATTACTGTAATAGATGCTGCTAGCGAGGACATGACCGGGTACTTCAAATAATAGCGTTTTCTAGACGGGCCACGCCATGCAGCGTACAACGCGAAACAATTTGCGACAGTGGTTTACTGTCTTTTCAATTTTTACTGCCTGTAGCAAATGGATCAATGTCCCATCAGAACGACTAGACCTGAATCACTGACAAGATTAAAGCGGGGTGAAAAGATGTTTGATCTCGACATTTGCCGGAATGGAATCCTGGACCTTTAGGATAGCGAGTAAGCCTCTAACTAAATGAGCCACCAAAAAGTGTTTTCAGTCATAACCACGGGCGGACTAAGAAGTAGGACCACTGTCGTTTCGAATTCCACTGCCTCTAGCAAATGGGCGATGGTTCATTGTTTAATCAGAACGACAAAACCAGTATCACTGACAAGCCTAATTCGGTTGAAAAAGGTGTTATCTCGACATTGCCGGGATGTACAATCAGGAAAGCGAGCAAACCTCTATCTCACGGAGCTACCGTATTGTGCTTTTAGCAAGATGTAGGACCACTAGAGTGGCCAGGGATTTACGAATCCATTATAATTAATTTTGGAAGAATATTTTGTTTCTTCTTTTTATTTTTTTTGTCCTTAGAATTGTCATTGGAAATAGGGCAATTTGGTAGTGTAGGGCAAGAAACCCTAGAATGTTTGTCAATAGGTCTCTTGAATTGCTCAGTAAACTTCTGGCTATTGGATTGTTCAAACAAATAACTTATAATCTTTTCTATTTTCAGTAATTAAAGTTACAAGATTCCAGAGAGTCAGAAGAAGTTTAAAGCTTCTTAAGACAAGAATTGCACGCGCTATGAAACCATTAACCTCGTGTTTTAATTTAAAATCTACCCATACCTTAGATTAATTGACCCCGAGTTCATAGTATCATTGTCTCTAAGGTGAGAATTGAGAATAATATTGACCAAAATGTCAGGGTTCATAATAATTATGATTTACCAACGTGATTCGACTGAAAACATAAAACATATTCATAATTATTGTATTTATCTAGAATTTTATATTTGTATATCGATCTACAATTGAGCATTATTTTTAAAGTGAAAATCTTATAATGTTTCTTTTTAATAAAACAAACATTTATGAAAGATTATTTGTTGTTTTTTTTTTTTTTGATACCCCAAAACATTGAACACACTACTTTCTGATTCTTTTTACAACAATAAACCTCTCCATATTGATGAATGATATAATCCTTGAATGACATTTAGAAGCAGATAGAACATTAAATAAGAACACTTTTATGGATATACTACATTATTTTATTGCTTGATAAAGATTCCTGTATGTGAATTGTAACTTTGCTTAAATTAAAAAGGAGTAGTATATCCATAATAGTGTTCTTATTTAACAATAAACCTGTTATAGTACTTTTGTAAAAACAGAAATGACCGAATGGATACTATTTGATGCAATCGACTTTGTCATACGAAACTCTTGCTATAGCTCCTTATACTCGCAGATCTAAACACGAACCTAATGACAAGCCATCTTTTTCAACGATTTTAGTTGAATGATAAATTATGCATCAAATTTAATATTACAACGTCTGAAGGATATCAGTAAGTTGTCAAATGCTGAAATATTCTCAATTTTAACCAAGGTCATGCTATATTGAATTTTTGTACAGAAACCCAGTATTGGCTGACTTTCATGTGACATATAAGAAAGTTTTCAACGAGATTTCTGGAAAAAGTTCTAGAAGGTTGAATTTTGTGTTTTAACATGGAAATAGATGGCAAATGAATTGGAGTCCATCTGAGTTACGAAACTAGAAATCGGAAACACGATTAGGAGGATTTTAAAGACATTTCGCATCATAAAGAGTTATTTCGTCCTTATTAACATTTTTGTGCTTACATTTTTTATGTTTATTCACTTAGTATTGATCAAAAAATACATCATGTTTAATTACGTTTTTACACAGTAGTAAAATTCGTGCGTATTTATAATAATATTCTATATAATGATTCTTTTTGAATGGAATGAAAGAAAGAAGGTAACATATAAAATAATTACATGTATTCAAAACACTGTCACAGGGGGAATAACGTATTTCTCGCCGATTTTATGGGAAGACCTGAAGGGTTTGGACATTTCATCATATTCGCCATCGACAGTAGCGAAATACAGATTAACTGGTCCGACCAAAAAGGTACAAGAAATAAAATGTCTGATTTTAACTATATGGTGCTGATTCTTCTGATACAGCTGATATCACTGAACAATATTAACACTGCTTCAAGGATACTTAATTATAGATGTATAATGCGTGTCCAACCAGAAGGCCCATTGGTGGTTTTATCTACATGTCTTTGAATGCCACTCCAGATAACTGAGGCAAAATGCCCTGCCTTTCGGTTTCTGTCAGACAAGGTTTAATAATAATAATAATAATAAACTCTTTATTTTACATGGGTCAGAATTAGGCCCAATACACAAGGACATGGTCCTGTCTCACATTCAGCCCATGGGGCAATACATTGGAAAAAAAAAAAAAAAAAAAAAAAAAAAGGAAGAAAGAAAAAAAGAAAAAACATAATATCTCAATATACAATTCGTCTGAAATACTAAAAATACACAAGTACATGTGTATGAAATGGACAAATATATTATTATGTTCCGGCGATAAAGTACATGACCACAAAATAAATATACAATACTCCACGTACAATTTGTTTAAAGATACACAAGATTTTCAACCTACAGTTTGTTTATAAAATGGATGTAATTCCGCGGCCATGCACACGACCGCAAAAAAATCACGTATTATTTCAACGTACAATTTATTTTAAAATACACAATTAGATGTGTAAATAATGGACAGATTTATCCTCCGGCGATCAAGTACATGCCAGCAAAAACCATATATCATTTCAATGTACAATTAGTTTTAAAATACACAAGTACATGTGTATAAAATGGACAGATTCATCATTCTGCGATCAAGTACATGACCACAAAAACCAAGGAATAGACAAGTACATCTGCATGAGACGATCAGACATCAAAACATACATATAAAAAAAAAAAAAAAAAAAGAATTGCCAAAGCGTCAGTGCATGTGCTGCGAGCGGGCTACCCAACCCTACTCCATTTTATGTTCTTATTTTCTATGGAGGGGGAGGTAGGATTTGTCCATGCTCAAGACCAGCTTTAAGGATGTTTACTCATCCCCCGACAGTAATAATTTAAATTTTCAAAATGGTTCAAGTTAGGCCATTAATGAAAGATTACCAAGAATCATCCTTCGAAAAGTCTTAAAATCTGATGCTGATTTAATGTTTTCGTCTAGACCATTCCATAAAATTGATCCTTTGTATTTAATACTTTGTTTAATCAAATTGATTCGTGGTTTTTGCACCACAAGTTTTGAATTTATGCTAGAATAAGGCGTATGTTTATAGCTAAAGAGGCTTGAAAGGTAGGAAGGAGACAAGTTGTTCAGAGTTTTATACATAAATTTATACGAATTAAAATTATGCCTGGTTTTAATGTCAAAAATATTAAGCCTTTTAAGATTCAGTGACAAATCAGTATTATACTTAGAACCAAGAATTAATTTAAAACTTGTTTCTAGCAAAATTATCAAACCTGGAAAGTCTGAATAAAACTGACCGTCAAGACTTTTAAAATATGACAGCAATGCTTATTTCAAAAACCCTATAATTATCAAGTATGTCAACAATATTTATTTTACTACTACTTTTAATGAATAACGGTTCAAATTACCAAGTAGTGCCTATAAATGAAAAGAATCCACCACGTTATGGAGACAAAAGAACGTGTAGAAAACAAACCACTTTCGTCAAGATAATTCTGAGATCTTAATAGATAATTATAATGGTCAAGGTAACTTGACAATCATTCACTAGGACTTAATGGTAAAGCTAACGATCATGGATATCGACATAATGATGACGGTAACCATTGACTGCGATATGATGGCCAAGATAAGTCGCAAATCATATACCACAATAAAATGGCGAGGAACACATAGATCATAGGTCACAAGCGATTGGTAAATGTATCTTTTTAGATCATAGACCACAATAGTATGATTAACGTAACCCGCACATCACAGGCCTCGGAATAATGGAAAAATCGTCTAGTGATCATGGACCATTACATGTCAAGATGAGTAGATTAAAGACGTCACTACCGTTGCTAAAGGATCAAATTTGACAACACATATTGCCCGAAACACAAAATGTCTTAAACATAAAATGATTTTGATTTTTACTTAAATCCTTAATAGATTTAAAATAGATATTGATAAAATAAAACAGCTCAAAATAATAATTTACGAAGGAGAAAAAATGGAATATTCTACTGCATTGTGATAACGTAAGTTTCTTGTTTTAATGACGTCATCCATTGTCAATTACTGATTGTTCTATATTGCAACCAGACAAACGTCAAAATTCACGTTTTGAGAAATTTTACCATAATTGTACAAATTTCCGGACTTTTTTCGAAATTTTTGTGCTAAAATGGTGAGATTTTATTAAATTGTTATGGTTTAAACATTTTAACAAGAAAATGATTCAATTTTAAGGCAAATTAGCCTAATTGTAAACGCAAGTCAGTGCTTTGATTTCTTTTACATATCTTTATATACTCAGCGTTGCCAAATGCTCAGCATAAACATATCATCAACAACATGTTTATCTTTCAGGAAAATATGACAACTAGAAGGTATAATAATAATAATAGAAGGCTATCATTGGTCGTCAGGGCAAGTTACGCTCTAATGGTAACACTCAATAGGATTGAAATAGAGATGGAGGAAAAATTGGAGAGAAGATTACGAGAGTACAATGCTTTTCTAGAACATAAAAAGCGAATTAACGCACAAGGAAATCGCCAACCTAATATTAATTTTATAAATGGACCATTAATACCATTCGTTACATGTCCGTATACTAGTACAGGGGTTACAGTTGCGAATACTGATGAATCTACCAGACCATTCCAATCATCCGAACAAGACAACTTTAGTCACCAGGAGGACACAGACTCTAGTCACCAAGTGGATGCCGACTCTAAGATGATTGAAGGTGGAACTCGAACTCGACAAGATATTTTTGATTTGATTGAAGAAAATAAATACGACGAATGTCAAGATAAATCTTCTGACAAAGGTTGGTTGTTAAATTGTTTTTTATTCTCTTTCAACCATCGTTATTACTGTAATAGATGCCACTAGCGAGGATATGCTCGCATACTTCAAAAAATGGTGTTTTATACACCTTCTGGTCTAATGAAGACGGGCAACGCCATGCAGCGTACAACGAGGGACATTTTGCCAGGACATTGGCCTACTGTCTTTTCGATTTCCAGTGCCTCTAGCCGATGGGCCGTCAAAACGACTAAACCTGCATCACTGACAAGACTAAATTCGGTTGAAAAATACGAAGGTGTTATCTCGACATTGCCTTCAGGGTAGCGAGCAAACCTCTATCACACGGAGCCACCGTAAGGTGTTTTTAGTCATATATGCACGGGCGGAATTAGAAGTAGTACCACCAGAGTGGTCCAAGGATTTACGAATCCAATTATAATTCATATTGAAAGAATATTTTGTTTCTTCTTTTTATTGTTTTTCTCATTGGAATTGTCATTGGGTATAGGGCAATTTGGTCGTGCAGGGCAAGAAACAATAGGTCTCTTGAATTGCTCAGTAAACTTCTGGCTATTGGATTGTTCAAACAAATAACTTATAATCTATTTTCAGTAATTAAAGTTACAAGATTCCAGAGAGTCAGAAGAAGTTTAAAGCTACTTAAGGCAAGAATTGCACGAGCTATGAAACCTTTAACCTCATGTTTTAATTTAAAATCTACCCATACTTTAGATTAATTGACTCCGAGTAGTTATCATTTTCTCTGAGGTCAAAATATTGATCAAAAGGTCAGGGTTCATAATAATTATGATATACCAACAGGATTCGACTGAAAACATAAAACATATTCATAATTATTGTATGTATCTAGAATTTTATATTTGTATATCGATCTACAATTGAGCATTATTTTTAAAGTGAAAATCTTTCGTTATTGAAATTTATATAACTTATAATGTTTCTTTTTAATAAAACAAATATTTATGAAAGATTATTTATTGTTTTATTTGATACCCCAAAACATTAAAGGACATAAGATAATGTTGAACACACTACTTTCTGATTCTTTTTACAACAATAAACCTGATATAGTACATTTGTACTATAAGAGAAATGACCGAATGGATACTATTTGATGCAATTGACTTTGTCATACGAAACTCTTGCCTAGCTCCTAGACACGAACCTAATGACAAGCCATCTTTTCAACGATATTAGTTGAATGATAAATTATGCATCAAATTTAATATTACAACGTCTGAAGGATATCAGTAAGTTGTCAAATGCTGAAAATATTCCCAATTCTAACGGAGTCTAACCGTGTGTATTTACTGAAGAAGTTGCAATACCGAAGTATATTTAATAGTGGAAGCGTATCTGGACTGATGAAGTTCTATTTTTAGAAATCCTCCCTCTCCCTTCCTTTTGGGGTTTTTGCATGCCCATTTTTGACTAATTTCTGATCTAGATTTGAAATTTGATGTCTGAAATTGCACTTTCTTTCAGAATTTCTGAGATAATGAGAAATTTAATTGGCGGAAGGTTATTTCTAAAAAATAATGGTTTTGTGTGCAGTGACAGTCAAGCGGATGTTGATAAAATGTAGTGGTTTACTTTCACTTTGTTTAGTCATTTTCATGCTATATTGAATACAGAAACCCAGTATTGGCCGGGCTTTCATGTGACATTTATGGAAAAAGTTCTAGAAGGTTGAATTTTGTGATTTAATATGGAAATAGACGGCAAATGAAATGGAATCCATCTGAGTTACGAAGGTAGAAACCGGAAAGACGATTAGGAGGATTTTAAAGACATTTCGCATCATAAAGAGTTATTTCGTCCTTATTAACATTTTTGTGCTTACATTTTTTATGTTTATTCACTTAGTATTGATCAAAAAATACATTCTCTTCATATGTGTCTGTAAAATCATCATGTTTAATTAAGTTTTTACACAGAAGTAAAATTCGTGCGTATTTATAATCAAGGCACGACATTATATTTGGGCCAGAAAATTATTTAATAATTGCATGAATACCGTCTTCTAAATTAGCAGGTTTCAATTTAATTAGGATTCTCAGTACTTTCGTTGCAAAGACAACAGTCTGGCTAAATTGGTTTGTGCGGTGCGGAATCCATCTTGAATCGTCTACTTGCGGTTTGTTTACATTACATCGTTTCATCTCAATTCCGGTCTCCGGGAGCTAATGTCTATACGCGTGAACTACTTTAAACATGGATGGTCAATATGTCAGGTTATATCTCCGATAAGAACGAATTTCTCTGTTGATCAGGATGGGACTTTGTTTGACATGTGACTAATCGATTTAATTAAAATATCTTTCTGAACGGCATTCCTATAAACCAGCAGAATCTATTTATGATCTGCAGAAGAAACCGAGCAGTTTCACTATTGATATATTCGGGAGTGAATTAGGCCTATGGAAGAACATGAGGATGAAGGAATGAATAAAAGAATGAACAAACAAATGATGTTAACATCATAGTAACAAAGATAATAATATTCTATATAATGATTCTTTTTGAATGGAATGAAAGAAAGAAGGTAACATATAAAATAATTACATGTATTCAAAACACTGTCACAGTGGGAATAACGTATTTCTCGCCGATTTTATGGGAAGACCTGAAGTGTTTGTACATTTCATCATATTCGCCATCGACAGTAGCGAAATACAGATTAACTGGTCCGACCAAAAAGGTACAAGAAATAAAATGTCTGATTTTAACTATATGGTGCTGATTCTTCTGATACAGCTGATATCACTGAACAATATTAACACTGCTTCAAGGATAATGAATTATAGATGTATAATGCGTGTCCAACTAGAAGGCCCATTGGTGGTTTCATCTACATGTATTTGAATGCCACTCCAGATAACTGAGGCAAAATGCCCTGTGTTTCGGTTTCTGTCAGACAAGGTTTAATGACTTGTTTCTAGCAAAGATATCAAACCTGGAAAGTCTGAATAAAACTGACGGTCAAGACTTTTAAAATATGACAGCAGTGCTTATTTCAAAACCCTTATAGTTATCAAGTATGTCAACAATATTTATTTTACTACTACTTTTAATGAATAACGGTTCAAATTACCAAGTAGCGCCTATAAATGAAAAGAATCCACCACAATATGGAGACAAAAGAACGTGTAGAAAACAAACCACTTTCGTCAAGGATAATTCCGAGATCTTAATAGATAATTATAATGGTCAAGGTAACTTGACAATCATTCACTAGGACTTAATGGTAAAGCTAACGATCATGGATATCGACATAATGATCACGGTAACCATTGACTGCGATATGATGGCCAAGATAAGTCGCAAATCATATACCACAATAAAATGGTGAGGAACACATAGATCATAGGTCACAAGCGATTGGTAAATGTATCTTTTTAGATCATAGACCACAATAGTATGATTAACGTAACCCGCACATCACAGGCCTCGGTATAATGGAAAAATCGTCTATAGTGATCATGGACCATTACATGTCAAGATGAGTAGATTAAAGACGTCACTACCGTTGCTAAAGGATCAAATTTGACAACACATATTGCCCGAAACACAAAATGTCTTAAACATAAAATGATTTTGATTTTACTTAAATCCTTAATAGATTTAAAATAGATATTGATAAAATAAAACAGCTCAAAATAATAATTTACGAAGGAGAAAAAATGGAATGTTTTACTGCATTGTGATAACGTAAGTTTCTTTTTCTAATGACGTCATCCATTGTCAATTACTGATTGTTCTATATTGCAACCAGACAAACGTCAAAATTCACGTTCTGAGAAATTTTACCATAATTGTACAAATTTCCGGACTTTTTTCGAAATTTTTGTGGTAAAAAGGTGAGATTTTATTAAATTGTTATGGTTTAAACATTTTAACAAGAAAATGATTCAATTTTAAGGCAAATTAGCCTAATTGTAAACGCAAGTCTGTGCTATGATTTCTTTTACATATCTTTATATACTCAGCGTTGCCAAATGCTCAACATAAACATATCATCAACAACATGTTTATCTTTCAGGAAAATATGACAACTAGAAGGTATAATAATAATAATAGAAGGCTATCATTGGTCGTCAGGGCAAGTTACGCTCTAATGGTAACACTCAATAGGATTGAAATAGAGATGGAGGAGAAATTGGAGAGAAGATTACGAGAGTACAATGCTTTTCTAGAACATAAAAAGCGAATTAACGCACAAGGAAATCGCCAACCTAATATTAATTTTATAAATGGACCATTAATACCATTCGTTACATGTCCGTATACTAATACAGGGGTTACAGTTGCGAATACTGGTGAATGTACCAGACCATTCCAATCATCCGAACAAGACGCAGATGCCAACTCTAGTCACCAGGAGGACATAGAGTCTAGTCACCAAGTGGATGCCGACTATAAGGAGATTGAAGGTGGAACTCGAACTCGACAAGATATTTTTGATTTGACTGAAGAAAATAAATACGACGAATGTCAAGATAAATCTTCTGAAACAGGTTGGTTGTTAAATTGTTGTTTTTTTTTTCTCGTTCAATCATCATTATTACTGTTATAGATGCCGCTAGCGAGGACATGCTCGGATACTTCAAATAATGGTGTTTTCTACACCTTCTGGTCTAATGGAGACGGGCAACGCCATGCAGCGTACAACGAGGGACATTTTGTCAGGACAGCGACATTGGCCTACTTGTCTTTTCGATTTCCACTACCTGTAGCAAATGGGCGATGGTTCATTGTTTAATCAGAACGACTAGACCTGCATCACTAGCAAGACTAAATTCGATTGAAAAATACGAAGGTGTTATCTCGACATTGCCGTGATGAAACCCGGCCTGTACCTTCAGGAAAGCGAGCAAACCTCAAATCTCACGGAGCTACCGTATTTTGTTTTTAGTAATAAGACTAAGAAGTAGGACCACTAGAATGGCCAGGGATTAACGAATCCAATTATAATTCATATTGAAAGAATATTTTGTTTCTTCTTTTTATTTTTTTTTTGTCATTGGAAATAGGGCAATTTGGCCGTGTAGGGAATGAAACAAGAGCATGTTTGTCTCTTGAATTGCTCAGTAAACCTCTGGCTATTGGATTGTTCACACAAAAAACTTATAATCTCATTCTATTTTCAGTAATTAAAGTTACAAGATTCCAGAGAGTCAGAAGAAGTTTAAAGCTACTTAAGACAAGAATTGTACGCGCTATGAAACCATTAACCTCGTGCTTTAATTTAAAATCTACCCATACTTTAGATTAATTGACCCCGAGTGAGAATAAGATTGACCAAAAGGTCAGGGTTCATAATAATTATGATTTACCAACAGAATTCGACTGAAAACATAAAACATTTTCATAATTATTGTATGTATCTAGAATTTTATATTTGTATATCGATCTACAATTGAGCATTATTTTTAAAGTGAAAATCTTTCGTTATTGAAATTTTTATAACTTATAATGTTTCTTTTTAATAAAACAAATATTTATGAAAGATTATTTCTTGTTTTATTTGATACCCCAAAACATTAAAGGAAATAAGATAATGTTGAACACACTACTTTCTGATACTTTTTACAATAATAAACTCGTTATTGTACATGTACTTTTGTAAAAACTGAAATGACAGAATGGATACTATTTGATGCAATGGACTTTGTTTGACATATGAATAATCGATTTAATTAAAATATCTTTCTGAACGGCATTCCTATAAACCAGCAGAATCTATTTATGATCTGCAGAAGAAGCCGAGCAGTTTCACTATTGATATATTCGGGAGTGAATTAGGCCTATGGAAGAACATGAGAATGAAGGAATGAATAAAAGAATGAACAAACAAATGATGTTAACACCATAGTAACAAAGATAATAATATTTATGTTAATGATTCTTTTTGAATGGAATGAAATAAAGAAGGTACATATAAAATAATTGCATGGTATTAATTATTCAAAACACTGTCACAGTGGGAATAACGTATTTCTCACCGATTTTATGGGAAGACCTGAAGGGTTTGGACATTTCATCATATTCGCCATCAACAGTAGAGAAATACGGATCAACTGGTCCGACAGGTACAGAAAATAAAACTTGAGCCAAAATAATGCCTGATAATAACTATGTGGCGCTGATTATTATGGTACAGCTGAACAAGTATAATAAATTATAGATGTATAATGCGTGTCCAATCAGAAGGCAATTGGTGGTTTCATCTACATGTATTTGAATGTCACTCCAGATAACTCAGGAAACATGCCCTGCTTTTCCGTTTCTTTCAGACAAGGTTTAATAACTTGTTGATACTTTTAAAATATGACATTGGTTTCTTTCAGCAATGTCCATTTCAAATTAAAGTTATCAAGAATGTCATTGGTATTATTTGCCACTGATAACTCGAAGGGCCTATAGATCGTAAACAAAACGTTCGTAAGTCGGCGACACGGATCTACCATTACCTCACGGAAATCATAGAAAACAAACGACTATCGTCAAGATAATTCGGCGATTTTAGTAGAACTTAGTAGATAGGTTACTTGTAGATTATTGACTGCGATATGATGGTCAAGATATATGATAAACATAGACCACAATATAATTAACTAATTTAACTCGTAGATCATATACAACGATAGTATATAATTAATGTTAACCCGCACATCATATGCCTCGGTATAATGAAAAAGACGTCTATAGTGATCATGGACTATTGTAAGTAAAGATAAGTAGATTATAGATATAAAAGTCAAGGTAGCTAGTAGATTATAAATCACGACATATGTTCCAGGTAACTGGAAAAAACAAGGTAAAAATAACTAAAGAATAACATAAACTTTGGCAAATGTTGAAGGCACCTCGTACATTGTTTCCACAATCTATATGGAATAGAATGTGTTCGTCTTCTAGTAAGTCTTAACATTACAATGTGTTTTACGCACTAACGGCTGCATTGACAATTTATATGTGATATACCTTCATCGTTAAATCGTAGTTATCTTGACCATTATATGAATGTATTTTCCAAATAAACATTAGGGTCTAACAGGAATACCTATAGCCGACAAAACCAGTCGCAAATTGGTGTTATGAGTTCCAGAAGGGTATGGTTACACAAATTACATGCAAGCCAAATTATTTATTGGGCATTGATCAAAAAAAAAAAAAGAAAAAAAAAAGGATGGATCAAAGGACAAAAACGAATAAAGTTTATAATTAAGAGTGAAATTATACTCACTTTTCAGCCCAATATTTGTCGCTTCTGCGTTGCGTTTTCTGTTTCGTTTCCACAATACTTTTCCCGGACACTTCGATATAACCACTATCCTCTCTGTTAAATTCTTTCATTTTGCTTGTTAAATTCAATATCAATATAATCATAAATAATAAAATGTTCCTTTTAATTGCCCTTTCAGCACATGGATTCTACTATCACCTTTTAGAATGACGTCGCCATAGTGTAAAGTATTCTCGAGATTTGGACATACAAAAATTTATTGTTTTGACGTTATTAAAAAAATCCAGTTATAAAAGCACCGGTACCATCAATGGCTCATCCGTTGCCAGGTTGTTCAAAACAAAACCGGTCATTCCCACATTAAAAGCGATATGTATTGAACAACATCATAGAATACTGCCTGTCGCGTTCCTATGATAACGGCCTGCGACAATAAGATGAGGTTATTGGAATCGAACCGAGTCATGTTTGAACATGTGGACTACACTTTATACAGTGCTTTGAAAGATGAAATCGATGATTACTTTCAACATCAATGGATATATCAAACTCGTAAATCATCGTTTAAAAAGGATTGGCATGGAGAGGATTGAAACCACATAGGCAAAGTTATGGCTGAATTGCTTCTTCCTAATTTGAAAACAAGGGATGGAGATGTGCTGAACAGACCTAGATAAGGGGCTGAAAGTCTTCTGCCATCATTCAGAAACATTTCGAATCACTTTACTTGAACATTCGTTTAAATTTTTCATCTAGAAGGTTCTCTCAAAATATGTTGACGACACAAACTTTCATTATTAATGTTTGCGTTCATTCCAATTATCAAGAAAGAAAATTATTGTTAAACAATATGAGTTACCACCACCACCTATCAAGAAAGAGAATTATCGGTTGACATACTAAGTTCACCACCTATCAAGATAGATAATTATTGTTTGACATACTGACTTACCACCTATCAAGAAAGAGAATAATCGCTTGACATACTAAATTACCACCTATCAAGATAGATAATTATCGTTTGACATACTGACTTACCACCTATCAAGATAGATAATTATTGTTTGACACACTGACTTACCACCTATCAAGATAGATAATTATTGTTTGACATACTGACTTACCACCTATCAAGAGAGATAATTATTGTTTGACATACTGACTTACCACTTATCAAGATAGAAAATTATTGTCTGACACACTGACTTACCACTTATCAAGATAGATAATTATTGTTTGACATACGGACTTACCACCTATCAAGATAGATAATTATTGTTTGACATACGGATTTACCACCTATCAAGATAGATAATTATTGTTTGACACACTGACTTACCACCTATCAAGATAGATAATTATTATTGAACATACGAAATTAAAAAAAAAATTATTACCAGCTAACCAAATAAAATTATTGACATTCTATATTACTATATCACGATAGAGAATTATCGTCTGATGTCTCTCGAGTTACAAACGAAGAAATGGTATAATTTGGGTATTTAGAGTAACCAAATAAAATAGAATTATTGTTTGACATCCTGGGTTATCATCTATCCAAAAGTAAAGATAATTGAGTTACCAACAAACAAATTATAATAATGCTTGTCAAATATATCATAGACTTCTTGTTTGACATCTAGACTTTAAATTTTTAATGAGCCTTCTTGATGTTTTCCTTGGAAGATATACGTTCCATATGATATTGATGTAAGCTTAGGTGAACAATGTCACAAATTGATTGTGTTATCTAAGTATCTTGAGAGAAATACAATGTAAGCGTCTCCATAGACACGCGTCTTATGAATATTAAGTTATTCATAACTATATAGTATTATAGGATTATGAACTTCATGTTATGGAAGTGTGAATTTAAATTTAGGGACACGGATTGCTTTAGGATTTGAATCTGTACCTAGGATACAGTAAAGTAAGGCTGTGTTTTAGATGTAATAACCTACCAACCCCCACCCACCCCCCCCCCCTCCCAAAAAAAAAACCCAAAAAAAAACCCATTACCTTGAAAAAGTAAAACCTGGTTCATAATAAGACCTATGTCACAAAAGGAAATAGTTTAGAAATAAGTAAGACCTGTACCTATGGCCATTAAATATGCTGAGATTTCAATCAAAAACCTAGTTCCACCCAAAAATCAGGAACAAGTGCAAAAACTCATATTAAATTTTTGTCAGTTTTTCTGAGTTTCAGATTCACATTAATGTGTGGGCGTTTACACACATAATAAAAAATCCGTCTTGCAACATTTATAATTTTTTTTGTCTTTGAATGTTGAAATTACAACTATTATTAAATTTATTAAAATTGATCAAAATTTGCAGAGAAAGCATGCAGGTCTATTTAATAACTCTTCGGGTTACAATTTTATTTTTTGTAGATTGGGTTAGTGTTTCTTACAAGAGTCTGAATGTTGAAGATCCATTTAGATACCCTTGTACAAAGTTATCTGGTAGATTTCATACGATTAGACTTCACTATTAGGCCCTACGATATGTTGGGGTCGAGGGCTACGGAAACTTTGGGTGGGTGTCGAGAGGGGTGCTTGAATTCGACGATGTCACAACTCTTCATCTTCATACCACCAAAGAGACTGCCCCCACGACTGTATAATAAAAAATAACATTTATAATAATGTTTAGTAAAGTATAGAATTATAATCAAACTTAGTAATCAGTAAAAATATATTAGTGAAAAAGCATTAACTAAAATTCGGAATTGGCCATTTAATACTGGTCTGAGTCTTATTAAAGTCTGTCTGAGTTGTCTTCAAATTTCTACTTACAATTTGTTCAAAATGTGGTCCAAGCTATCTTTTGAAATGGGCCGAGTCTAAAAGAAAGAGTGGTCAGAGTAGACTTTACAAATAGTTGTATTTGACTTTGTGCAGAGAAAGAAAAAGGGGTTCTGAGTTGTTCTTCATCCTTTTACTTTTACTAGCCAACCCACTCAACTCCATGGTAACCCCCCACTAGGTCTAATCACTGGCTCTGGAACATTGTTATACTAAAATCCTACTATTATTTAATTTATTATTAGAAAATGATTAAATTTATGTCCACATCAGATGCAATTCCCGTCAATATGGCATCCACACAAACACAACTATTATCAACCATCCATGGTAACTTGAATAACAAAAGTATACAGAAAAATTAGGGTCTGGATAATCAAGTAACAATGCTACCTAATCAATGGCTTCTTTAGTTACCGATAGAATATTGAAAATTTAAATGACGGGTTTATGGTATGTATTTAATATTAACTGTGACATATTTGTTACGATTTATTGAACTTGTTTGTATTTTGAACATATGTCATTTTGGTTTTTAAATGTCGGCTTTTCATATTTATATTTAGTTCTTAAACAGAAATGTAGGTCGAATTGACTTTCTTGGTTATCCAGACGTAGACTAATGACTGTAAAACAGGTGATTTTGGATAATTATTATATCATAATATTGTAGATGGGTTTAGTTGACATATCCTACTATTCAAGAGGAAATTATAAAAACTAGAAGACCTGAGACACTAAAATCCCAATCAAAATCTTCCTCTCCCTTTTTTTGCATAAAATTAATTCATCTCTGCTGAACTTAATAAGGTTTGAGATAGGTGGTCCCCACCCAATTGGTATGATAAATTCTATTATGGCAACCCCTGCCAGGAAATCGGGGGGACGTTTATAACATTTGTCAGTTGAAATCCGAAGTTGGTACAGCAGCAGCAACAACAGCAGTATTTAATTTGATTATTCAGTGTTATAACAGAATTGAGTCATATGTTTTGTCGCTGCCTTCAAATTGTGTAGTGTAGATAAGTTGTAATGAGATTTTGCCTATCATTTAGTCTATACTTTCATTTCTTCATTTTGACCTGCAGCAGCTTCTTTGTTATCTACTATTTTATTTTGCTTTACAGAAAGTTTCTAATTTGGTTAGGTGGTAATGAAATAAATAGATGATTGAAAAAAATAGAATCAGAAATCCCACGTCATTATCATGTCAAATATGAAGAAATTTAGAAGTGAGCCGTTAAGGAGAAGTGAAAAAATTGAAACAAGCTTTAAGCCAGATGTAATTGAAAAAACTTCTAGTAAATTAGTATATAATGCTTCCACAGATAATGTTACTGAGCCTACTGCACCACAAGGTAAGCTTCATTATGAATAATTATGATTATAGAGCTGGATTAGATATAGGCCTAATTATTAATGTGAATATCACAATCGTTTATCCCGATTATATAAAGATATTTCTTGGTTATCATTTTAACTGTTTATTGAAACAAAATGATGATTGCTTTATATTTAAAAAGAAAAACATAAATATCTTTTGAAACAACCCACTCTTTAAATGCATTAAAAAAATACTGTTTCAAATATTATTGAAAAGTTAACAGTATTTGTAAAAATAAATTAGATGATCCTTTAGTGGACAGAAATGTTTTGGTATATAATGCCATAAATACAAACCACTCTTTACATGCATTAAAGTAAATTGTTTCAAATATTGAAGAAAAGTTAACAGTAAATAAAATAAAGTATTAGTTGACAGAAATGATCTGGTATATGAATAAATTGATGTTGTAATCATTGTGTGTATATTTAATTACGTTGTTCAGATAAGGAGGGAGTGCTACAATTTGATACAGAAGATGCCTACTTGAGGGGTTATTTACCTATACATGACATAATAGTAAGTTAGAATTTGTTTTTCACATGTCCTCATATTTTTGTTTGTTTGAGAGCTCGAAACCCCAACTGTACTGGCTCAGGATGGGGCAAATACTTCATTTAGAAATCGTAAGACAAGCTATCTAATGTCTCTATAGAGACAATAGTGCTTTCAGTCAGGGTGTGTTGGAGTAGTCCTTTCTATGTATTTATTGAGAATTTTCTCTATTTTTAGTCTAAGATAAATGCTGAGCAGGTAGCCAATATTACCAAAGTTGATTTTTCTGGAAATGGCTATCTGACTGATTTGGCTATAAAAAGTTTTGTAGAAGCAATGGGACCCAAGGTAAGATTTAACAATAATGTAGATTTACTATCTGACTTGTTATGTCTTCTTATATCCATGTCTAAAACAGACCCTGTCACTTTTCATTCATGAACATGTATAATGTCAGGTAGTTCTTACATTCTTTTAAGCTTATTCCATGCTTATGGTGAACTTAACAAGCTCCATCACTGTGGTAAGCAAATAGCCATAGGTCTTAAAGAGGCCCAGGCTTGATTTTTATGGGTCGTTTTGGGCCTTTGTTACATTTAAACAGTCCTCAGAAATACTCAAGCTCTAAGAAAATCGCAAAATACCTTGAAATATACCTCAAACATTTTTTTTCTGTCATTTTTTTTCCGTGCTGTACGCGGCTGGTCTTCAGTCAGTCTGAAAATTGTGTGTCCTGTTGACAAAGTCTACAATTGAAAATGCGTTGTAGTCTATTTGTATAGATGACCGCTATTGCACGACGGGAAGGATAACTCTTTGATTATCAAGACGAACCGTTTTCCAATATGGCGGGACGTTCGTAATTTCTTAGGACATTATGATTTTTCAAACACGGATAATTATGGATACACATGGATTTGAAGGCTCAAATTTCAAAGGTAAGCTCTGTAGACTATTTCTGATTAGCTAACCAAAAGATTTCATGTGTTTGAGGCTGTCGGATGATTGTCCGAAGCAAATAAAGCCTGGGCTCCTTTAACAGTGTTCAATTAAAAATGGTTTCCCTTATTTTCATATATATACATATGTACCATAATTGGACTGGTAATACTTATATCAATAGAAAGTAGAGGTTTTCTAATGACTGAGAAAATACCAGATGGTCCCACGAGTCATTAATTAACTCGTAATAAGGCTATTTATGACGGGATTTCCCTTGGTAGGGTACTACCATAGGTATGTACGTCAAGTCTCAAACGTTGTTAAATTGTCGTTGATCTTTTTTTTGATCATCCAGTCTGTTTATTCGGTACATAACTGGACGCTGTGGTTGTTAAGTATGCACGCATGCGTAGTTGCCCACATTCCTTAACATGGCATTTTGGTATTCCATTTATTATCTCTAGAAAAAGGCAATGAAAGGTTTAAATATCACTTTGTAAAAACATTATGAATTCATTTTAAAAAGTTTTAACTCACTAATAATGAAAGTACAAAATCAATTCTTATACGCCTTCATTCATATGACGTCAACAAACATGGAGTCTAAATTTAGCGTTTCAAAGCACATCAGAGTCAAATGGATTCCACAAGCATTTCTACGTCCACATAGGCCTTTTGAACTTGAGAATACATGGATTATTCATTAGAAATCCCAATTAATCAATTAGTAAGCTTACTTTGGCTCTAATTAATGAGGGAAACCAACTTTAAGCTATTTTTTGGCCATTCTCTTTAAATGTAGGGTCCTTGTTCCACTGCAATTTAGCAAAAATGTGTACTGTGCCAGCTTCCTGCCAGAAATTTCTTTATTTCACTCTACATGGCATTCCTTATCTTATAAGCCTATATTGCAGAAGATTAGGACATTTAACTTCCTTCATTATCATTTTATGTCAATGGCATATAGCAATGTTGATAATGATTGAGCTACCGTTTGTTAGGAAACTATTTTTGTTTTTGTTTTTGTAGAATTGGGAATTGGTTGAAGAGATAGACTTGACAGGATGTATCATGATAACAGATCTGGGTTTACTATGGCTAACTAATATCCCTGCTAAATGTGAAAAGTTGATAATGGTATGGACACTGACTTGAAATTATGTGATTTACATGGTGTTATCTTTGAAATTTTTATTTACTAAATACTAGGCTACCTTCAGTTTCATAAGGAATTAAAGGCATTTTTAAGTTTTCTTTTTATTTGTATCAAAGCCCTCTATAGCATAGATTTTCAGCATTACAAAATTAAGTTTGTGGTTCTTGCAATTACACTTAAACAGATGAACAAGTACCTATATACATTACATTTCTTACCTTTTTTATACGTCAAGATGGACGTATATTGCCGATGCCCCTGTCCTTCCGTCCATCCGTCCACTTTTGTTGTATCCGCAATAAAGGCTACAGTTTTTATCCGATTTTAATTTAGATTGGTATACATGTATATATTGATGATATCTCGGTCAAGTTCAAAAATGGAAATTATCGCATGAACGGTTTTTGAGTTATTGCACTTGACTTAGTGAAAACTCGTCAAATTTGTATCCACAATAGAGGCTACAGTTTTTATCCAATCTTAATGAAACTTGGTATACATGTATATATTGATGATATCTTGGTCAAGTTCAAAAATGGAAATTATTGCATGAACAGTTTTTGAGTTATTGCCCTTGACTTAGTAAAACGCGTAAAATTTGGGTTGTATCCACGATAGAGGCTAAAGTTTTTATACGATCTTAATGAAACTTGATATACATGTATATATTGATGATATCTCGGTCAAGTTCGAAAATGGAAATATCGAATGAATCGATTTTGAGTTATTGCCCTTGACTTAGTAAAAACGCATTAAATTTGGGTTGTATCCACGATAGAGGCTACAGTTTTTATCTTATCTTAATGAAACTTGGTATACATGTATATATCATGATCTCAGTCAATTTCGAAAATGGAAATATCGACTGAATGGATTTTGAGTTATTGCCCTTGACGAAGTAAAAATGTCAAATTTGGGTTGTATCCATGATAGAGGCTAAAGTTTTTAACCAATCTTAATGAAACTTGGTATGCATGTATGGAAATTATTGAATGAACGGATTTTTATACGCCCACATGAATATGTGGACGTATATTGTTGTCGCCCCTGTCCGTTGGTCTGTCGTTCCGTCAACATTTGTTGTAGACACTATAGAAGCTACAATTTTCTATGGATTTTAATGAAACTTTGTATGAACATTGGTATTAATAAGACGGCAGTCAAGTTCGATAAGTTATTCCCTCTGCCTCTATATTTGTTGTAGACACAATAGATGCTACAATTTTCAATGGATTTTAATGAAACTTGGTGTGAGCATTGGAATTAATAAGACGGTGGTCAAGTTCGAATTTGAAGATTTTTCGATGAACTGTTTTTGAGTTATTGCCCTTGACTTATTTACATCACCTCAAAATTTATTGTTGATGCAATAGAAGCTACAATTTTCAAGGCATTTGAATGAAACTTGGTATGAGCATTGGAATTAATAAGGCTGTGGTCAGGTTCAAATTCGATGATTTTTTGATTAACTATTTTGAGTAATTGCCCTTGACTTAGGTAAAATCGCGTCAAAATTTTTCTGTAGACACTATGGAAGCTACAATTATCTATGGATTTTAATGAAACTTGGTATGAGCATTGGAATTGATAAGACGGTGGTCAAGTTCGATTTGGACAATTTTGCAATAAACTGTTTTGGAGTCTATATTTGTTGTAGACAAAATAGAAGCTACAATTTTCAATGGATTTAAATGAAAGTTGATGTGAGCATTGGAATTGATAAGAGGACGGTCAAGTTCGAATGTGAAGATTTTTCGATGAACAGGTTTTTAGTTATTGCCCTTGACTTAGTAAGATTGCGTCAAAATTTTATTGTGGGTTCAATAGAAGCTACAATTTTCAATGGATTTTGATGAAACTTGGTGTGAGCATTGGAATTTATAAGACAAATGTCGAGTTCGAATTTGGCAATTTTTTTGATGAACAGTTTTTGAGTTATTGCCCTTAACGTAGTAAAATCTTGTCTAGTTCCGATGCAATAAATTCTCCAATTCAGAGGATTTCATGAAACTTGGTGTGAGCATTGGAATTGATTAGACCTCAGTCAAGTTTGAATTTGACAGGTTTCAATGAACTGTTTTGAGTTATTGCCCTTGACTTTGTGAAATTGCGTCAAGATTCTATTGTGGTTTCAATAAGAACCTTTAATTTTTAAAAGATTTTGATGGAACTTGGTGTAAGCATCAGAATAGATAAGACATAAGTCAAGTTTGAATTTCCTACTTTTTTAAGGAATGGTTTTTGAGTTATTGCCCTTGACTTAGTAATATTGCGTCAAAAAAATTTGTGGGTGCAAAATAAGCTACAGTTATTTAATAGATTTGATGAAACTTGGTATGAATATTGAAATAGATAAGAAGGTGGTCTAGTTTTAATTTGACGATTTTCCATGAACAGTTTTTTAGTTTTTGCCCTTGACTTCAATATCCATTTAGTGAATGTTTTTGAGTTATTGCTCAATTTATTTTTCAAATTCAATGCTGCCAGTGGGCGTATGTTACCTTGCCTGGCAAGCTATCTTTCTGCTCTCAACAGGAATTGATGTAATTTTTTCCTTGGCCTATGCTTTCATAATTTCAATTAAGTGTTGTTTATACAACTACTTTCTCTAAAACTAAATATTTTATGATGTCACTTTTTATAGTTCTTTATTTTCAGATAAATGTATCAGCATGTCCAAATATCACAAATGCAGGAGTGACAGCTTTAACTACCAGATGGCCGTTAATGGCCATCAGTGCTGTGGGAACATCCGTTACTCATAGTCTTAGAAGGGTAATTACAGGAAATTCCATTTGTTCTTTTCCAGGTCAGTCTTAATTTTTCTTCTTAACCATCAAAATTGCATGTACAAATTCAAAGTTATTGTCTTTTACTCCTGAGCTGCCTTGTTTTTTACCCTGTAATTGGCAATTTCCTTTTCAAGGTATATTTACCTGATACTTTCAGCAGCTTATTGATGTCTGGACAATTTTTGTCTAAGAATAGAAATTGGCTTATATTAGTTAAAATGACCTAAAGACTAAGACTTTTCAGTCCTCTAAACAAACAATACCAACAGATACAACTGAATCTACATCTTATTGTAGGTGTCCGGAATATAACTGATACAAGTCTGCTAATCTTACCTCACCCTGACATAAAACACAGTTTAGCTCAGATTTTACTGAATGGTAATATAACAGTCTTGAAACGATACCAATATATGACTGCTAAAATTGATCCCTGGAATTATAAAATAATTGAAATGAAACCTGATATGGTAAGTATATTGGTGATACATAGAACGTAAGGTTCACCTAGGCAATTGTTCTGCTAAGCTAATCAGCCATGTATATACTTGAATATCTGTGTTAGAAAATTATATTAGTTCTTAGGCAAGGTGCCAAATTCTTCAGGACACTGGTTCCCCTCAAGCATTCAAATTTTGCACATGTACTCATATCATAGCACTATTGTCTAACATTCCCTCAAGTGATTTTTTGTCTACTGAAGCACTGGTTCTTCCATGTTCCTTAAGCAACATTTGGATATATGCATGAACCAACCGTTGCTTTACTAACCCAGATTCTCGTCATTAGAGACTAATAACCTCCCTTGGCAAATTATTCGTCACTACTAAATGTATCCATCAGTGATCAACTAAAAGGAAACCGTTATTATACCACAGGAGAAATTATTTGGGATTTTCATATCTAATTGGTAAAAGAGTAAACTCTTGACCAATCAAAATTAATGTCGAGAATCTGGAATTGTAAAAGCAAGGTTTGGGTCATGTGTATTGTCCAAACGTTGCTATGGGAACATGTGGTTCTTCCTGATATTCTATTGTTACATGATCTATTTGAGAATATTGTACCATATATTGTTATTACAGGATCTATTTGAGAATATTGTACCATCTATTATTATTACAGGATCTATTTGAGAAATATTGTACTATATTTTGTTTTTACAGGATCTATTTGAGAATATAGTTCTATCTTTTGTTATTACAGGATCTATTTGAGAATAAAGTATCATCTATTGTTATTACAGGATCTATTTGAGAATATAGTACCATATATTGTTATTACAGGATCTATTTGAGAATATAGATTATATTGTTATTACAGGATCTATTTGAGAATATAGTACCATATATTGTTATTACAGGATCTATTTGAGAATATAGTACCATATATTGTTATTACAGGATCTATTTGAGAATATAGATTATATTGTTATTACAGGATCTATTTGAGAATATAGTACCATATATTGTTATTACAGGATCTATTTGAGAATATAGTACCATCTATTGTTATTACAGGATCTATTTGAGAATATAGTACCATATATTGTTATTACAGGATCTATTTGAGAATATAGTACCATATATTGTTATTACAGGATCTATTTGAGAATATAGTACCATATATTGTTATTACAGGATCTATTTGAGAATATAGATTATATTGTTATTACAGGATCTATTTGAGAATATAGTACCATATATTGTTATTACAGGATCTATTTGAGAATAAAGTACCATATATTATTATTACAGGGTTTATTTGAGAATATACATGTAGTACCATATATTGTTATTACAGGATCTATTTGAGAATATAGTACCATACATAGCACCTCAAGTTGTTATTCCTATGGATTTTAAGGGGTTAAATTTGAGAAAATAAAACCCAAAATTATTACTTCAGGTCAATTTCAGAATTAGTACCAAAAAACTAAGTTTTCTGTATTAAGATCCAGAATTTTCATTTGACCGATTGACTGAGTGAACATGGCTCATAAAAACTTTTCTCCTTCATCTATATAGCACAGTTTTTTCATATGCAATATGTCACCATTCCAAATATGTATCTGTTTTTGGTAAAAACATAATAGTTAATTATGGATAAAGACCATGCAATAATTACTTTTTTGATTCCTGGTTGTTGAGATAATGTAATTTAAAAAGTGGAGTAAAAATGTTTTGAAATTGCCTTTTTATGTCAGATTTTTAAACCAGCATCATATCTTCAAAGCATTGAAATCTTGGTTCTATATCTTGCATCTTGGTACACCCTGTACACCCTGTACTTAAAGAATAAGATGTTTATTTCAGGAAAGTGTGAATACTAAAATTCAAGTCAAAGAGACTACGACAGAAGCATCCTCTGGTGATGCCATTTTAGATTGTACCAAATTACATTTGGAAGGAAACGGAATTATAAGGTACTTTTTTCTGTGAACACTTTCAAAATTATATTTTGATCATCAATTTTAATGCGATTTGCAAAATCAATTTCAACACTTGAATTTCAGCAATATTTCTGCTTATTTCAGCAAATATAAAACTAAGGATGATGTTAGTGGATTTTATGTCTCTGCTACACCGTTCAGTAGAAACAATAAAAAACTGGAAATAATCTGTCTAGAAACTAGTAAAGATGTAGAAATAGCTTTTGGTGTATCAAGTTATGAGATGTCAAGACAATGTTATTATACTCATACCAAGTAAGTGTTTATTGATTCTGACACTATGTAATAGCAAAAAAAAAGATCTGGTATCGGGAATGAAAGCTGACAGTGAGCTGAGGTGACTGAAGCTTTCTTACTAACTATGGGTTTTAAAGTTGGATTGGCTAGGTTACAATGAGACTTTTTGATTTATAACTGAATTTTTCTCATTGCACATTGTATAGGGTAACTGATCATTTCTTTGGTTTATAAAGTAGATATGAGAAGGTTTAGTTAAGACTGTGTTCAGACTGGAGATGGGTTTAGTTTCTAAAAAAAGTGTATCGTCTGATTCTCATACAAGTTGCCTTCTTATTGTAATAACATCAAATTAATTTGATTTCATTTTATAATGTTTGCGCAACAGATCATAAGGATATTAATATATGGTAAAAATAAGTAAACTATTCTGGTTTTAATACATTGTCTGTCCATTTTTTTAGATTATTGTGTTGTTTTCTTGTAGCATCAAGTTAAAGGCAGGAGAGAAATATACCTATGAAATAAATACACAATGGTATTCAGAATATAATACCAAGACTGCTTCTCCAGAATTTACTTTGAATAAAAATCAAAAGGTAAATAACCCTAGTTGTACAAAATGCTGTGCCAAGGAACTGTCTGCTGACATATTTGAATAAAAGTGCTACACGATTGTCTACTTTTCCAGTTGAATCATATCAAGGATTACCATCTGCTAGGTAATTGGACATTAGACATGGCCAATACTAGATAACATTTGAGGTCTTATTTCATTGTAATAATGTGTGAATGATGACACCAGACAAACTCTCGGAAATTGAAGAGGATTCAAATCAATATCATTCTTCGCCCAGAAGTTGATAATCCAACTTGGTACTGACTGAACTGTAATTTGTTTAGTGACCTTGAATAAGTCAATTTTCCATATTATTGCTGTCAACCAAGCTGTAAAGGGCTCTGGATAATCTGGGGAATATTGGCAATAGGTTAAGGAACAGCTGGTAGACAGGATCGTTGTCGACCTTTTCTTTGTATAGTATGGTTGTTTCTGTCTGGTTTATTTTCATACCAGATGGTAGTGTAGTTATAATGTAATTAATTTTCTTTTTTTGAAGGGTAATGCAAACTTTAATTTCAATGGATCTTCTTCACTGGTAAGTCTTTAATATTAGAAATATGATATTGCCTGAAACGGATACAGGTAAATTTGCGTTTTGTCCTTGCTGTCCATGATCTGAATTGTTAGACATTTTCAGGTCCATGTATAGCCTGGAGTGCTAAATTGGATAAATATCTTAAATATCACCTATATTGTGATCATTGATGTCAAGTGGAGTCACCTAGCAATTGTTGCTGAAACTACTGTTTATTCTTATCTACTTTGTCCAATTTATTTTTTAGGGATGCCCAACTCAGTTATATCCTACTATTGAGCTGAGTGGGAAGGCCCAGAGTGTAGCCAAAGTTCAAATAGTCAGTCAATTTGGTCGGTATATAGTAAGTACTTACTTAGTTTAATAGTAACCTGAACAAAATAATGGTGGTTCAAATGGTGATCATGGGTTCTATTCTCAAAAGTTGACTGACCCAGTTGTAAATGGGTGTATATATTCTGATGTGCTACAGTCTGTACACATTAATAAATTTATTGTAAATATTCCTTTCATTGGACAAATCCTAAATGGCTGTCCTCATTACCCCAATCAGGTAAAGAAAAGAGAGACATTGGTATTTATATATGGTATAAACTTCCTTAATACATTCATAGGTTTATCAATTTTCCCCATATATAAAAAGAATTTGACCATATTTTGTTTCATTCTGTTTTCTGATATTTTCTTATATTCATTGTAATCTGACAAGTTCCCATTTTAATGGCTTCAGTTTTACTGATCATGTAACATTTACTTGTGTTGTGTTGTAGCCATGTCCAGAAGAGTTAGTAGATTTGGGTAGGATCTCTAATGCAGCTTGTGATCAAAATGGTGTCTTGAGGTAGGTCAAACTTGTTCCATAGATCATGAATACTCAACATAAGATACATTTTATACTCTATATTTTTATGCTTTAAATACTAGTATTGTAAATGATACTATAAAGAAAATGAACACTTATATATTCTATAAGATATTCTTTACAAAATACAAATACTTTTTATGCACAATAAGATACTGAACACTTTATTATTCTATTTTGATTTCTCTTATACTCTTAAATATTGAATGTGTTGATATTCTAAAAGAAATTTAATATATAATGATACTAAACACCTTCTTAAACTTGACTTTTAAATGCGTTTAATATACTGAATACTTTGATATTCTTATACTGTAAGGCTAGAAATTAATATGTCAACAAATTAATGCGACATGGGTTATAGAGACTAAAATGCGAGTACAAATTAATGCGATCTGCGAGGTGTTGCATTTTTTAATATCATAAAAAAGAAAATGGCTTCCCGGAAGTATGACAGTTGGTGCTGTATTTACCTCTAATCAATTAACGAAAATCTTTTGTTTTTTTTAATGTCATTGATTACTAATCAGCTTCAAATTTAGAGATAATTACCTAATTACTTAATCCCGCCCGGGAAAAAACTCACTTGGAAATATATATTTAAAAATGCGGATACAAATTAATGCGGATCGCGGATAGGTCGCATTTAACGCATTAATTTCTATCTCGCAATAATTAGTAGCCTTACAGTATCACTCTATATAATATGGAATACTTCAATATTAATTTTTTTATTTTAGGAAGCGAAAAGCTAATGGCAGAGCCATGTTCTTTAGTAATGTTAGTGTTGGCCGTAAACACAATTCTGTCACTATCAGAATACTAAGTGTTGGCCAGAAGGCAAATATGACATTGGGTATTGGACGACAAGATTACCCTGCTGGTGATGCTCCAGGTTGGAGGTCAAGTTCTGTTGCTTATCATGGTGATGATGGCTAGTAAGTAGACATTTACTAGTAAATTCCTCAAATTGAAATCTTTCAGTTTTTCATTATGATATAGACATTCCTATGTGATACTTTTACTTTTGATTGTAATTTAATGTGGACACGATAGAAAGCTGATTTCTTGATGGAGTTTGACGAAACTTGGTGTGAGTATTTATTATAACCCAAGGATGAACCCTATTGAAAATCAAACTAATCGAAAAAATATATTACACTCGTTTCATTTATTGTGGAAACAATGTCCGTGATAACACAAAGAACCCTATTAAAAATGTGACCAATCGAATATTGTATGGATTTTGATGAAACTTGGTGTGAGTGTTTCTGATCACCCAAAGATGAACTGAATTGAATTGAAAATCAGAAAAAAATTTCAATTACCGATAACTCCTGTTAACCTCTCAGACAATCTGACTGCCATTATAAATGTGGACGTATTACGATTTTTTAAGTCTGTATCATGAGAAGGGTCAAGGACAGTCATTTGGTGACAAGTGGAAAGTTGGTGATGAAATACAGATGGTTGTGAGTGGTTTCAAATCAGAATTTGTCGAAAGTGGGGAAGATGTTTCTGTAAATTGGTTCAAAAATGGGCTACCAGTAAGTTTTTTTTGATGTGGAATTTTTTTTCCAACTGATTGGCTGCATGCCATATTTCTGCTTACTGTCATCGTTGCATTTGGTATTTGGTTTTTTCGTAGTTATTTTGAAGGTATGAATAACCAGTACACTACATTATAAGCAAATTATAAATTACTGTTACTGTCATTAAACAGACTTTGTTCAGGAGCCCAACATTTCTGAATATAAAAATTCGATGCCCTGTTCTCTAATACTTTAACAAAAATTGACCAAACAAATTAATAATTGGCTTTAACCTATCTCATGATTTCTTAAAATTTGAAATATATAACGCCCTTGGATATGATGATACTATTATCTATGTATTGTTACATTTTCATTAAATTATTGGAAAGCCAGTTGTCAAATTCTGATTTTGAAAAGTGATATACATTGGAGAAGGTGTTCTCTGACCTGTTCAGAAAAATATTTAATAGTTAGAGATTATCCCTGTAGTGTTATGCAGTTGAAAATTAAATATTTCAGGTTGGTTCAACTGTTACCTTCCGACATAACAGTTCAGAAAAATGTGTATTTTTGATTGGTATGCATTCTAATGGACAGAAGCTGCAGATAATGAATTTCTCCAGAGCTCAGGTAGGGATTTGAAATGTTAAAATAGACTTGATAATAAACTCACTGTTGTTATTGTATATATGCAGATTGTGAGAATTTGAGTGTCTTTTCAAAATTAGTTGCTTTGAACATGGTGTACGCCTTCATCTTGACAATTTCAATGTGTAAGGAATTCTGGATAAAATTGTTGAGATGGTGAGCCATATGTTTTATACTTTAAATTAAGTTTTAAAATAACCATATTCAAATATGGATGTATCAGAATATGGTAAAATGTGATATGATAGTGTTTCAGAATTTTCTTTCAAGATTCATTATCTGAAAAGTGATGTTGATTATTGAAATGCTTGATAAATACTCTTTTTCCTACATTGATCCACTATCTTACTAAATTGAAAAGTTTCAAAGATGGCTACTGTTATGAAGCTCTACAAATAAATACTTACCTTTAATTTGTCTAATATAAAATGCTGATATTGTGATGTTTCAGCCTAAAAAGACTTGCAATGATAAAATCACTTATGGTTCTTGTAAAAACGCTGTTATATCAGATGAAGGTTTAATGACTTATATGTAAGTTTAAAAACATGTTTTTTTATTGAGCTTTGTAATGGATAATATTTATGTTAGAACAAACCATTCAGATTGTTTGTTTTTAAGTGAGCATGAGCCTTAATATTCCCAAAAAATTATAAATGTGCAAATAATTACTTTCTAAATAATCAGATAAAACAATATGTCATCTGATAACAAAATATCGTGTCTTGATAACACAGTATAGTGTCTTGATAACACAGTATAGTGTCTTGATAATACAGTATAATGTCTTGATAACACAGTATAGTGTCTTGATAACACAGTATAGTGTCTTGATAACACAGTATAGTGTCTTGATAACACAGTATAGTGTCTTGATAATACAGCATCTTATATTGAAAACACAATATCATGTGTTGATAACACAAATATGTCATCATGAAAGTACAATATCATATCTTTATAACATATAATCTGTTTTTAATAACTTGTTATCCTATTGTCAAAGCATTGTAATTTTGAATGTTTTTATATTTTGGTGTTTCTTTAGGGATGGATGTACTCAATATGCCAGATTTGTTTCCAACACACCACTGAGTAAACATTTACCTTATTTTGAAATGACATTGGTAGGCACAGATGAGAAATCTCACATAGCTGTAGGTATTACTCAAGGACATCAGGACAATTACAATCGTATGATTGGCTGGGATGATGGAACATTAGCTTTACATGCTGACAATGGAAAGTAAGTACTTAACAATAAAAAGTTAGTCTGCATAGCATCATCAGTATATGAATGTTACTTATATGACAAACTGAATAAATGACAATTACAAACCAATGATGCATGTTTTCTTTTGGTATTTTTAACAAACAACAGTGATGAGATATGAATTTAAATACCATATTATCTCGTGAAAAACTACATTCGAACACAAATGCTTGTTGGTGTTACTGGTAATATGAAATATTTACAGTTTCTTGAAATTATTAATTTGTTTGAAGTATTCCCCTTTGGAGATTTTCCAGATGTTTGCTGCGATAATCACATCCATTATAGGTTGTGTTTAAGTAATTTACAATTTTGAACAATATATGCTTATGCTTGGATCATACACAGCCAAAGGCTTTCAGAGATTCACTTGGTGAAATATATGTTTCAAAATGTACCCTGCTTAATGGTATACAATTATTTTCAGAATATATAATGCCAGTGGACATGGAGAGGGTCGTAAACCACATCTGTTTGTACCTGGAGATGTGGTAAGGTGTGGCTTTGATACATCCAAAGCTAAATTTGACCCTCAAGGAAACCTAATACCCAATCAAGATATATTGATTTACTTCCATTTAAATGGATCAAAAGTGAGTTTTACTGAATTCGTTTCCTGCTGAAAATTTTTGAGTATTAAAATAATCAGTTTCTCGTGTGACCTATCGATAAATGTTTCTTAACGATTTTACTCTAAAAGTAGCAAGCCCAAATAAATCTTGTGTTTTGAATATCAAATTTTAAACTGAAAAGGGTCTTTTATATCATTTACATTTCATACAGAGCTGTCAGTGGACATATGTTATCATGCCTAGCATGCTATCTGATTCAAACTGTTCATTAACTTAGGCTCTAGAAGGTATTAAATATTTCTATGAATCTGATGGAGTATTTCCTGCCTTTTCCTGTCATAATAAAGGTGATATTATACAAATACATAACTATACATCAGAATGTGTCACCTATACAGTTGATAAAAGTGAAGAAAAGGTAAGTTGCTCTACTGTCCAATCATGGCTTGTATATTTATTTCTTCAACCCCTGAACATAATATCCCAAAGAATCCCCTACTTATGCTTGAAAAAATTGAATTACAAAACCTATAAAATCTATAAAATGGACCTCACTACTCTTATGTATTATCGATTTGTCTTGTATTGTTTGATGTTTTTAGAAAACTGAACCATCTAAGGTTCTGGAAGATGGCAGCCATTTTCTAATTGTTGGTATTGGTAACGACAATAAACAGGCCGATGAAGTCGCCAAGATTTTAAAACCAAAACAATTACTGGCATCCTCAATGATGAAACTGGGTGAACATATGATGAAATTGCATGCGTAAGTCAATCATTCATTACTTGGAATTTGATGACTAAGGGTGGTGAAATCCTTGAGGTGTTCAGCGCTTCTTATTTACCTGTCTGGCTATTGATTTGATGTGAGGATCAAGTCTCTTTTATGTATTAATACGTACAAAACAAACAGCTTGTGGATTCATTTAAGATTGGCCAATGTCAAAATCATAAATATTTATTATCTCAGTTGCTAATATTAGATTTACCTACTGATAATACATTGAAACATGGTATAAATATATATTACTTCTGCCACATTGAATAGACATTGCTCTTTGTCATATTTAGTTTCAGAGGTAGCATTTTTCTTTGAATTCACAAGGGTTAATTTATGAAATTTTAGGAGAATTGGTGAATTAAATGGAGAAGAACAAGAAAGGCTAGCACAGTATTTATGGTTGAAGCAATGTATTGAGAGACTTAGAAACAGTACTGATAGACTTCAGTATGCCTCTTTAGAAATTGAGATTGATAAAGTATGTTGTATTTCTTTTATTTTATTATTACAAATTATTCTAAACAAAGTACTGACAGTAGGAATACTTTTGAATTCCTTTCAGTTAGCCTACCAATTAGTGTAATAGGCAATATACTCACATTTTGTTTTGCACATAAAGAGTTTATGGTTTGTATTATGCTTACTAATACATAAGGTAGCATGATAGGGTTTTAGGATTAAATGGTAAGAAATTATTACACTTCTGTTTTACTATTACTGCTTTTTGCTGTACTGAAGCTAATCCTTTGTCACAAATCTGCAGTCTATTGTTGAAAGGCCCTACTAGAAGTAATAAATTTTCTGATACTTTGTTACAAATAGCTTTATCTCTGAGAAATAAAAGCATATTTTTGGGGTTTTCTGTGTACCAAATTATTTTGACTGTCTATAATTGAGTTTATCAGTTTGTCACACTCAGTTTATCAAGCTCTCTTTAGAATTCAAGAAATTAGCAGTATATCTACAGTTATACTGAATATGTATAAAATTCAGATTGTGATAATGTTTCAGGTGAAGAAAGTTGAAAATGAGAGTCTAGAAAAGTTGAAGCAGACATTGATAGAAATGACTGAGAGATATTCTGTGGAACATGTTGACCAGTATAGTATAGAGAACGAATCTAATAAGAAATTTATAACAAATCCAGTAGATAGTATTAGAAATTCGGGTATGAGAAAGATTGAAAATATATCATCTAATTACAGAAAAAACAAAGGCCTTCATAAGTCTTTATCTCAGCAGGTAACTCAAATTTATTGATATAAAATATAGACAAAGATGTTTTGTGTTGTTTTATTGTACTTTGTTTCGTTTCTTTACATCTTTGGTTTATTTCACTTATCTGATATAATAAAATTCTGTTTGGTCTCAATCTGATAAAAATGCAAAATAGTTTTTTTGGTTTTTTGATTCCAATTAACATTCATGATCTGTAAATTGTTGATATCTCCTTATCTGGTTTAAATCCACTGTAGTTAGTGAATTACACCAGGCCTTCTCAAGATAATATCCTGAAGCACCACTTTGGTCAAACAGTGAGTGAGAGGCGCCTTTTATTGATTCATTTTTATACTCCCACATGGAATTTGGGGGCGTATATTGGGCTTCACCCCATCCGTCCATCCGTCCGTCCGTCGGAAAACCCTATTGAAAATCAACGAAATCAAAAAATATTTAATATGAGTTATAGCCCTTGTTCTTGAAAACGCGTTCAATTTTAACTTGTAAACACTCTTGAAAGAATAATTCTTAATGGATTTTAATGAAACTTGGCTTGAGTATTTGTTTTCACCCAAGGATGAACCCTATTGAAAATCAGATATCGAAAAATATTTAGTACAAGTTATTTCTCTTGTTCTTGAAAAAACTTCAATTTTAGCTTGTAAACACTCTAGAAAGAACAATTTTTAATGGATTTTGATGAAACTTGTCTTTAGTATTTGTTTTCTCCCAAGGATGAACCCTATTGAAAATCGAAAAATATTTAGCACAAGTTATTGCCTTTGTTTTTGAAAACGCGTTCAATTTCACTCGTAAACACTCTAGAAAGAACAATTTTGAATGGATTTTGATAAAACTTGGCTTTAGTATTTGTTTTCACCCAAGGATGAACCCTATTGAAAATCAGATAAATCGAAAAATATTTTGTGTCAGTTATTGCCCCTGTTTTCAAAAACGCTTTCAACTTTAGCTTGTGAACACTCTAAACATTCATTTTTATACGCCCACATGAAATGGGGGGCGTATATTGTCGTCACCCACATCCGTCCGTCCGTCCGTCCGTCGGTCCGTCCGTCCGTCGGTCCGTCCACAATTGCTCGTAAACACTCTACACAGTGTAATTCTTGACGGATTTAGATGAAACTTAATATGAGTGTTTATGATCACGCAAGGATGAACCCTATTGAAAATCAGCGAAATCGAAAAAAAATTAGTATGAGTTCGTGCCCTTGTTCTTGAATGGCTCGTAAACACTCTACAACGTGCAATTCTTGACCGATTTTGATGAAACTTGGTGTGAGAGTATGTTATAACTCAAGGATAAACCCTATCGAAAATCAGCGAAATCGAAAAACATTTAGTATGAGTTATTGCCCTTGTTCTTGAAAACGGGCTCAATTTTAGCTTGTAAACATTCTTGAGAGAACAATTTTTAATGGATTTTAATGAAACTTGGCCTGAGTATTTGTTATCATCCAAGGATGAAGCCTATTGAAAACCAGTCAAATCGAAAAAAAATTAATATCAGTTATTGCCCTTGTTTTTGAAAACGCGTTCAATTTTTAGCTTGTAAACACTCTACAAAGCACAGTTATTGACCGATTTTGACGAAACTTGCTGAAATTGTTTAATATCACCCAAGAATGAACCCTTTTGAAAATAGCACATATCGAAATATATTTAATAGGAATTATTGCGTTTGTTCTATAAAATGTGTTGGATTTTTGCCTTGTAAACACTCTACAAGTCACAATTCTTGAGCGATTTTGACATAACTTGGCATGAGTATTTGTAATCACCTAAGGATGAACCCTATTGAAATTCAGTTAAATCGAAAAATATTTAGTATCAGTTATTGCCCTTGTGTTTGAAAACGCGTTCAATTTTAGCTTGTAAGCACTCTAGAAAGAACAATTCTTAATGGATTTTTATATAACTTGGCTTGAGTATTTGTTTTTACCCAAGGATGAACCTTATTGAAAATCAAATAAATCGAAATATATTTAGTGTCAGTTATTACCCTTGTGTTTGAAAACAGGTTTAACTTTTTAATAAATACTCTAGAAGGTACAATTCATGACCAATGTTGACAAAACTCACTGAAATTGTTGGATATCGCCAGGGATGAGCCTAATTGAAAATTAAAATTATCAAAATATATCTAATATGAATTATTGCCCTTGTTCTTTTAAACGCGTTCGATTTTTGTCTCGTAAACACTCTACATGGCACAATTCTTGATGGATTTCGATGAAACTTGGTGTGAGAGTGTGTTATAACTCAAGGATGAACCCTATTGAAAAGCGAAATCGAAAAATTTTTTAATATGAGTTACTGCCCCTGTTCTTGAAAACGCATTCAATTTTAGCTTGTAAACACTCTAGAAAGAACTATTCTTAATGGATTTTGATTAACTTTGGCTTGAGTATTTGTTTTTACCCAAGGATGAACTCTATTATAAATCAAATAAATAGAAATATATTTAGTGTCAGTTATAGCCCTTGTTCTTGAAAACGCGTTCAATTTTAGCTTGTAAACACTCTAGAAAGAACAATTTTTAATGGATTTTGATGTAACTTGGCTGGAGTATTTGTTGTCTCCCAAGGATGAACTCTATTGAAAATCGAAAAATATTTAGTACAAGTTATTGCCCTTGTTTTTGAAAACGCTATCTTTGACAAAACTCGCTAAAATTGTTTAATATCAACCAAAGATGAGCCTTATTAAGAATTAAAAATATCAAAATATTATTAAGGGTGAACTCTTTTGCAAATCATAAAAATACCGAAAAATATTTAATGAGTTGTTATTAGGTACAATTCTTGACAGTTTTTGATGAAACTAGAGACCCTAGAAAAAAAATATATGGTGGAAGGTTGAATATTTCATTCCACTAATTGTTACCTTACTGAAAAGTTTTTTATTTGAAATAAATTCTGCCAGTGGGCGTATATTACCTTGCCTGGCAAGCTATCTTGTAGGATGTAAGGAGGGGGTTTCTAGTAATTATTATGGATGGGGGAGGTGGTGCAAGTAGAGGCCACAGAATGGTCTAGGGGAGTAATTCTGTTATATTAGTAAGAACAGTCTGTAGGAGATTATGATACATCTGACGTTAGGCCCACACTGACAAATGTTAAATAAGAGACTCTTCGACCTTTAGCCTTACTACCACTAGTCATAGATTCAAGAAATTTGTCCTTTAGTCAATGTGATATAGATAGCTTAATTACTTTTGTTATTAGGCTTGGTAGCTATCTCTGAGTACACTGTAGTGATGGTTTGCATTGGGGCCTTCTGGCATGTAAAAGAAGAACTGTGAACATCATGCTGCAATTACAATTAGCTATGCTCTCCGCCCTTTTCGATTGTGGACCATTCCGATAAATTACTGTAACAACTGGCGTGTTAAAATGGAAATTCATAATTTTTTTCAAAGAGAGTCGCAGTGAAAATTTAAAGGATCCCGTATATTGGGGGTATATATGAAAGATTCATATTGGCTTCTGAATGGCAGTAACAGAAAGAGCAAAATTTTTTCTGTTTATTTTTTTCACTTTTTTAATTCTCACAAAATATGTTCGCGCGCCACTCTGGCTGTTGCAATCCCCCTTAAGTGGCGTGCGTGCTTCCAGTTGAGATGGTCAGTTTAATACCTTCAGAATTTTCTAACCTGTTCCCCCTGTCATATGGTTCCTAATTTATTGATTTTATTATTTGCAGTCCATATTTTTTGAGGGAATTCAAGAGCCTGTTTTCTTCAGTCCATCCTCATGGATGACCTACATGACCAAATTTAATTATAAACCCAATGGGAAAGTTGGCTGTGAGATTATCTGTGTTAAGAAAGGCACGCTGTGTTGGACAGAAACTCAAGTTTTAAATTTCTGCAATAACAAAACAAAGGTAGGATATGTTTTATTATGCCAATATATTTATGTTCTTATGAATATTTTGTTCATATTTGCTCTTGGTTACTTTCAAGCTATACGCAGTATTTGAAATGCGTTTCAGAAAAAATCTGTGAGATCTGAATGATTAATGAAAAATGTAGCAGCAAAATTGACAGCAAATTAAGAATCCAGAAAGCCAGGATTTAACTGAGATAAAATCTAGTTTTCAGGAATAATGTTACCCAACTGGTAAAGATAACAAAATTATTTGAATTAAATTGAAACGCAGCTCCAAATATTTTGGTTAATATGTATACTAAATGGCCCACAGCGGATATATGATACAAAAAAACTAAAAAAATAACTGTCTGTGTTACTAATCTTCAGTGTTCAAAGAGGAATTTTTATTATTTCAGAATGATCCATATGATGAGTTTATACCAGGTTTAGGTCTGTATAGAATACCTTGTTTACGTATAAAAAACACTGACCCCAACTATCTCTTTTCTAATGAAAAATATATGGTCATGGATGACGACAAAATGGTGAGTTATGAATTGTAGTTGTTTCTA
The DNA here is from genome assembly GCA_030562195.1 of Nipponacmea schrenckii. NCBI lineage: Eukaryota > Metazoa > Mollusca > Gastropoda > Lottiidae > Nipponacmea > Nipponacmea schrenckii. The sequence goes on from CM060202.1 coordinate 14,394,114, forward strand.
TTTTATGTAGACTACCTTTTTTACACCCACATTATAATGTGGTTGTATATTGTCAACACCCTTGGTCCATCTGTCAGTTTGTCCGTCCACTATTGGCTTGTGAATGCAATAGAGACTGCAGATTTCATTCGATTTGAATGAAATTTGCTACGATCATTTATATTGATGATATCTTGGACAAGTTCCATATTGACAATTTTTCGATGAATGGTTTTTGAGTTATTGCCCCTGACTTAGTCAAAACACATTGAAATTGGCTTGTGAACGCTATAGTGAATACTATTTCATCTAATTTGAATAAATTTTATGTGATCACGTATATTAATGAGATCTTGAATTGGGTGTAAATAATATTGGAGTTTCACCCTGTGTGTAAACAGAAGATACTTGTGGGCGTATCTTGCTAGGCAACCACTTGTATTATGAACTTAAGGCTTAAATCTTTGCAATTCATATGTACCATATTTTTTTTTTAAATTGAAATATTTGCAGAAAGATACTGAGATGAAAGCAAAGTAAAAGTTATCAACATAAAAAAGTTTAAACAAAGTTTTGATGTTTCAGGCTGAATTTATCTCCCCAAAAGAAGAGTCAAAGGATATGCTGGTGATGTCAAAAACATACAGTTTCTCCTATTCAGTTCCAAGAAGTTTATTTATCTATGCTTATGATACAGCCAGTAAATATTGTCGAGTCTTACTGCTAACAAAATCTGCTGCTGTTTTTCAAAATGGTGCTGTACAAACTATCATGTATGAGGCAAACGGAGGTAATGTTCTTTTCTTCTGCTTGAAATAATGTTTATATACCAACATTGTAGTGTTTTAATATTGTTCATTAGTTACACAGAAAGTTCAAAGTAGTGTATGATTGAAGGTTTAATATTTCATTGTGGTGATTGCTACTTTTCTGCTAAATATTTTGATTCAAATCAATTTTGCCAGTGGGCATATATTACCTTGTCTGGCAAACCATCTTTACCTTACAGATAGTTTAAAAGTTGAGAGTAATTGTTACTGTCCCAGATCTGAGATTCCGTCTGCTGTTGATGATGTCACAGAATATACTGCTAATATTTTCTTTATCTTTACTGATATTGTGGATAATGTCATTAAAGGATTGAAGCTAATCCCTTTTATAACAGAAAACATTCCATCTAAAGTTGGTAAGTGTTCTAATTTTAGTTGGTCTTGAAACCAATGCCAAAATCAGTGTGTAAAAATTAAAAATTCCTTTAATGACACTCCTTCTAAAGTGTCTAAGTTGTTTAGATTAATTGGTGAGAATGTTTTCTTCTTTTATATAAAAATACAATTTTTTTTTGCATATTCTATATTTTAGTTAACATGTCAGTAGGTTGTGAACATGACTGGGTTGTTGGGAATACAAAGAATAATATAACTGTGTGTACCCTCTGTAATCAGTGCTGTGATAAGGGAACTAACTGTCCATGGTCTGGTATAATAAATGATGTGCCACACCAGTGTAAATGTGGTACTAATGTCAATGGTTGCCGAGATTGTGGTATCTGTAAAAGATGTGCTTCAGAATTATGGGTAAAGATGTGTGAATTATTTAATTTTTTGCAGCCATCTTTGGATGGACTGTATCACATTCAGCTAGAATGTCAGCTGATTATGCCAAATAATTGGTAGCAAACGAGAAGTTGGGCCAAGCACCAGCTAGTATAGAGAATTCACATGAACTAGTAGAAAATAGTTGTTTGTTTCTTTCATTAAACTTTAACTTAATTGTGAAGTTTGTGAATAATTCAGTTCAGATACACAGACTTAAAAACTATCCAGATGCATTTTAAGTTTGGATTTTGTGAAATTTTGTATTTCAGACTTTGAAATCAAGAATTCGTCCATGCTGTGATGTAACCATGTTTGATGAAGGAAAGGGACACCATTCTAAATATGCTTTGAATGGTCAAACTTATGATGAATTTAATTGTTTATCTCTAACCACCAATACTCCTGTTTGTTTGAAATTGTGAGTATAATATTAGAGTTATTTGAGAATAATAGGTGATAAGGTTGGCGCAAGAATTTTTGGGAATAAATTGTGCTTGTGGATTCTCATTTCCATCTGTCTACTGAATTCTGTATGTTTTCAGATAGCTATTTCTAAATATCACATATTTGTTTTTTCTAGAGAGCAAGACACATCAGAGGCCACAATCCAGATCTACCCAGGTGTTGCTTGTGAAATAGATACTAAGTTAGATCTTAAAGAATATAATCTATCACCTAGTGTAACTGGAGCTAAAACATTTGGTCCTGGTGATGATCTCAATGTTCGGCTCAAAGCATTACAGGTATCATACTCATGGATTTTTTTTATTTGTAAAGAACGGGCATTTTTTTATATTTTCAAGAGAATGTATTAGATAGGGGGGGGACTACTATCTTGTAGTTCCGGGAAAGCACGGGCCTAGGAATCAGACCTATTTTTTATTTTCTCGCACCGATCGGGATTCGAACCCACGGCACCTAGTCGCCTAGCAGACGACAGTCCAACTCGCTAACCACTGAGCCATTCACCACGCCTCAATTTACATAATATAATGAAAAATCAATTTAATACTTCATCTCGTGCAAGGGTGATTCAGAGACATCTCTACCATACATATACATCAGTTTTTCTGGATCGTTCTCTGCTACAGTTCCTATAACCAAACAGGATATGTTTAGATTTTTACAGTAAATGAGGCATGGAGAATTTTTTATCAGTTGAAAATCAAAGTACAGTAGGCTGATGGCAAGATTTCCCTTATTACAACAAATGCCTTTTCTCTTGAATACTCAACTCTTTATTAATATTTCATTACAGAGAGAAGTCAAAGAAGAAAGTGAAGAACAAGAAGATAAGCCAGCTGAAATAAAACCAGTGTACTATGCTTGTATTTCAAATGAAATGAAAATCTGGCAGGATACTGGTATTTTGTGGTTAGTATTAGAATACTATAATATATAGTTTTCCAATATAATTTCTAGAATTTCAATCTTATTGAGATGAGATAACAATTTTTCGTGGTATTTAAAAAGTGACATTTTATATAATATTTCAGCTATGACTCATTACTAACTAGTGTACCAGTTGGTCAGTTTATTGGACCCAAACCGTTAACTCCAGAATTAAATAAATTTTCTATGAGTAAGTAAATGTAAATTTTTGTTAAGGGACTGTGGACAAATGACAAGAGTGTACCAAAGTACCCGTTACATGCTAAGTGCAGCATAGCAGTGTTCTTCTTTTATTTTAATGCAATGAAACCTTGTCAAAAAGTTTTTCATGATGTTTTGAATAAAGTTATAATGCTCTTTTTTTGACCTTTCTCTAGGTTTTTCATAAGCCTCAGAAATATATCAATATTTCAGTCAATTCCTTTGACAGCCCTGGTCAAGGGTTTAATTAAACTTTTTTATGAAGAGTTCCACTGATTGACAAATCAAGAATGATTTTATATTATCATTACACTATAAATGAGAGTCTTATATAAAATAGGTTTGATCCTGAATCATGAAATTCTGAAAGGACAGTTTTTAGTTCATAGTCGTATTTATTATTTGTTTTAGAGGTTTTAAATGAAGGAAATCACAGATATATTGCTATAGGTTTGTGTCATCAAAGATATAGAAAAGATCGTCAACCAGGATGGGATTTAGGATCTATTGGTTACCATGCCGATGATGGAGGGTAAGTTTAATCTTAATCATTAAAGTGGGACTCAAGTTGACCTTGGAACTAAAAGAATTGAAGGAGAGATTTGCTTACTAAGTAATCAATCTGAATTTCAAAATATTTTCATCATACGAATGAAATTCTGCTCAAGTTAAACTCTACTCATTGGCCTATGATATGAATGCCTCGGAGTGTAAACTCATTTTTTTTTTTTTTTAGAATCTTCTCAGGAGCTGGATTTGCCAGAACTAAAATTGAAAAATATTTCAAGGGTGATATCATAGCTTGTGAGTTTGATTTTGATGGAGGTATTTGTAAATTCTATAAAAACAATAATTTGGTAAGTACATGACTGTATAGTAGAGCAAGGACTTGCACATTACAGATCATTTCAAAACATTAACGTTACCAGTCTTCTTTTCTTTCCAATTGATTGATTGAAGGACAACAATCAGCATTTTAGAGAGTTGATTTATGCTTCAGAAGTACTAGAACTGTACACAAGTGTTACTCAAATAAGAAATTTCTCTTCAAGTTTCTTCATTGGTTTCATCTCTTTCCCTAGGATTTTATCCGGTGAACATGCCCCTACCAGCTATGTAACTATTTATGATTTCAGGTGTTTACGTCAGAAAAGTTGAAAATTCCACCTGGAGGGTTTTATCCTGCTGTTGGCTATCATTCTATTGGTGAAAGTGTTCAGCTGTTAGAAAAAGAACCATGGGAACTGTTACCTGGAGAAACTTCATCTGTAAGTTAATTTTTATCTTGTTTTACTGCGTATTCAATCATTTTTTATAATGTTGCATTGCATGTTTGCTATTGTTGAAATTCTTCTCATGGTTATTTAAGGAGGCATATTTTTAGAATTCCTAAATGATATAAAGGGAATTTTTTTAATATCGCATCATTATAAGTCATAATGAATTCTATAATAACTTTAATGACAGACTTGTAACATGAGTAAGTTTATGCCCAACTTAATAGTTTAGTTCATAACTACTCAATCAATCAAACAAATCAGCTAGGTTTTCAAATCAATCAGTTGACTCAGACAGTAATAATAATAACTGCTGATAAAAAGGTTGAATCTATTTTCAGACTTATCCTCCATCTTTTGATACTGCTAAATATAGTCAATTATTTATTAGGTATGTATTTACTTAACATCTCACTTAATCTTTTTTGTGACTTACTAGATTAGAGGGAGTTTAGGAGGGTTTCTCTCAAGTATTTATAATTGTATCGGGTAACTGATATCAACTAAGTATTTTTATGACACAAAACTGCTAATACTAGTTTAAAGTTGCTTAGATAGCTATGAAGTTAGAAAAGTCTGTTCCAGTTATGTGATACCTGTAAATTGCTTTGCTTACCTAATTACATATATATAGCTCTAATAGTTACTGTCCAGTCATAGTATGGTTAATTTTTCAGCCCAAGTCAAGTAATTAATGTATTTAACTGGAGAACTGGTAAAAGAGGATGGCTGCTACTTAGTAATAGATCTAAAGAAAGTATTGCATATGTTGTAAGTAGACTTGATTCTGAGTTTGTTTAAAAATATAACAATGATCCTTTGAAAATCTTTCTGTGGCCTATAAAATGCTGTTTGTGTGAAGTTTAAGGTTGGAGGTATATTAAAGAGAGCTCACAGGCCATCCTTTGATATGTTAAGTGATAAGAATTTAAAAGTTAGGGGTCCATTCCAGAAGTCTCAGTTCTGAGAGAGACTCCCATAGAATTGGTATGCATTGTTAATGTTATTTTTATTACAGATTCTTAACACACCAACTGTATATGGTACAATGAAAGCCAGAGAAAATGTTGCAGAATATTTGGTTTTTTCTGGAAATGGTAAGTTGATGAAATTACAATAATGATGACAAATAATTGTACATTATTAGATTTTGAAAAAAGAAAAGGGCTATGTGAAACCATCTGAAATATCCAAACAAAAGCAGTGATGACTTATATGTATTCACTGTGATGGATGGCAGGAACCAGATAGATACATTCGTCTTAACATTTGCTTTACCAGCTAATAGAGCTATCTCAGCTATTCGTATCATTTTTGAAGAGTATAGTTTGTTTACAATTTTATTCAACATAAATTTAAAGCATCAGATCAATGTAGTCAAACTGGATGTAATGTTCTAATTCTGTAAAATACTAAAGTTACATGAATATAGATTGTAGCTCTTTCTTCTGGAAAAGCAGATATCCATTCCTCTAATTTGAACTGCTAATAAACAGAGCATCCTTTTCCTAATGCCTGAATTTATACGTTTGATATTTTAGTGATACCAGATAACATCATAGTTAAATGGTTTACTATAGACAGTGAAAAAGAGTATACAAAAGACCAAGTGAAAGAAGAATATGCAAAAAGAAAATCATTTGTTGGTAGTCAACACAGGTACAGCTAACAGTATTTCTTGATATTCCATGTTCTCCTTAAATTCAATTTGGATTAGAAAAATAGGTTCCTTGACTACACATCTTACCAAACATAGGACAAACAATCCAATGGCATGGTTTTTCAATCAGAGATAGACAAAACAAGAGCACAACCTGAGCAACATTTTCATGAAAAACCACAAATCAATAGCCTTTCTTTTCCTTATACTAATTTACCAATTTGTTTTTTTTTTCAGCTTGAAGACAAAAGAAATTGGTCCCAGTAGTCAAAAGCAGCAAAACAAGTTTAAGTTCTTAACAAAATGTTCTGAGCGACCATCACAAGACACAGTAAGTTACCAAGTACCGAAAATAGTATTGAAAAAATTGTTGTATTTCATTCCTATTGAACTCTGTTGTATTTCATTCCTATTGAACTCTGTTGTATTTCATTCCTATTGAACTCTGTTGTATTTCATTCCTATTGAACTCTGTTGTATTTCATTCCTATTGAACTCTGGTGTATTTCATTCCTATTGAACTCGGTTGTATTTCATTCCTATTGAACTCGGTTGTATTTCATTCCTATTGAACTCGTTGTATTTATTCCTATTGAACTCGGTTATATTTCATTCCTATTGAACTCTGTTGTATTTTATTCCTATTGAACTCTGTTGTATTTCATTCCTATTGAACTCTGTTGTATTTCATTCCTATGTATTGCCTTTATACTAAATATCATTCCTACTGAAGTATGCTATATTGTAGGATGGTTATTGTATGGAGATAAGAGTAAATGGTGGATTATTTGCTAGTTATTGGTTAAAATCAGGAAAATATTATGCTCATATCCCTAAATTAGACAATAATCCTAAAGCTGTTATTTTCAACCCAAAATTTCCTGTAAGTGAAAGAATATGTATACATCTATATACATACATACACATGTAGGCTATATACATTGTTCAGAATCTCAGTCCAAAATTAAACATATGTAGCTAGGTACGCCGAAACAGACCATTTTTATAGAACAATTTCCTACTGCATGCTGTTTTTGTTGCTGTTTAACCCAAAAGTAGTAGAACTAATAGGATATATGCAAACACATGTGTAATCCTGTGATTTTTACCATAAATCAATAAAATATTCCTTACTTGTATTTTAATTGCTGGTGTCATGCATTAAGGTCATCCAGTAATAATATAATAATGCAATTGAGACGAGTTGACATTAAAACAGGGCATAGTCATCTAATTGGAACAAAAACCAATGGATATGTGTTACGGCCCAATAACATTTGCAATCCAGAGTACCATTCCTACAGAAATCTGGCAATCAAAATTAATATAAGAGTGTGGAATTTAAGACACCAAATACTAGAATTATGAAAAAATTTATTTTTGTGTATAATAACCCGGGTCATTAGCTTGAAAAAGGTAGAATAGTAGAATGTAAATTACATATCACTCTGACTTTCCTTTCTTCAGACCTATGATTATCCATCATTTTTTCAAAGAGGAATGGTTGTTATAGCTGACTTTGGAGGGAAAGGGTGAGTAAAGTTACAAGGACTTGATGTTTAATTTAGAAAAATCATCTAACTAGTAAACTTAAATCTTTTAAATAGTTTTGGGTTATAAAATTAAGGCACATTTTGTTTAATGAAATCTTTCAGATAAGTAACATTTATCTAGATTTTTAGTGTATATATTGTTTTTCAACCAACTGTAAGAATAATTAACCTAGTGTGATATTATGTTTATAGGGAACTGTATAACGAATGTTTAGTAACCAAAGTAAAGGATGATGGTGAACTTGAGCTAGAATCCATCAATGAATATGAAGGTGTAGTCATTAAGAAAGTGGCAGCATCATCTCCAATGATTCAATTAAAGAATGTAAAAAGTGAAATCACTCAGATAGATTCTACAAGGAAAGATAAGTCTGAAGAAGGAGAGGATGAGGTGGACAATCTTCCACCAGAACTCAACCAGTCCACAGACAAAGTTCTCAAGCAAGAACAGCTAGTGGCTAATGTTCAAGGCTACAACTTTTCTGAAGGTAGGCAGTATTGAGTATTGTATGTCTGTCATCTGTGTTGGTTAAAGAGTTGAAAACTGAAAAATATTAATTTTGAATTGTTAGTTGAAAAAAATGGTGATCATGGGTTCTAATTGGGATCAGTCTGTGAATGTCTTGTTACCTCAAAAAAGTCATCTATTTTAGTTAAACAAGCTTTAAATGGATATAAGTAATCTTCTTTACTTTATGTCAGATCAGGGACCTGTTTCACAAAATTTTAACAAAGATACAATCCAGATTTTAAAAAATACAGTAACTTGATTGGTTTATAAAAACTCAATTTTAGTGATTGATCAATCTGACCATTAGAACACTGAAATCATCCTAAGTTAATTTTTCGTGAAACAGGCTATTGTTATCAGAGAATGGATGCTATAATTAATTTTCATTTGCTCAGTCTTATTTGAGTTTTTAAATGTTTTGTGTGGGGGTACTTTGTAAAGTTACGAAATATTGACTTTGGTTTTTAAATAACATGTATCTACAAGACTTCTAGGACATAAGAAAATAATAATGTTTATGAATTGTAGGAGATATCGCTTTGAAGAAGAGAGGATATATTCCAGCTCCTATATTTCTTGTTACAAAGGTATGTTTATGTAAGCTCACCATATATATGACTTTTGTGTAGGCCTAATGAAATAAAAATTCAATGAAATTGTCTTAATGATATTCTACCTTTAAATATCCATTGTTATTGTTGTGTTATTAAAGTTTATTTGTCACTTTTCAGGGAAGTCAAAAAGTTTTAGAGTTAGGTATTGACTCTCAGTGGAAAGAAAAATCTTTAAGAACCAAATCTGTTTGTAAGCATATTCCTACTAGAGTTACAGGTAAGAGCAAACATAGTTTGAAAATAGTTGACATACATTGTTAAAAAATAGTTGACAAACATTGTTAAAAAATAGTTGACAAACATCGTTAAAAAATAGTTGACATACATTGTTAAAAAATAGTAGACAAACATTGTTAGAAAATAGTTGACAAACATTGTTAGGAAATGGTTGACAAACATAGTTATAAAATGGTTGACATACATTGTTAGAAACTAGTTGACAAACATTGTTAGAAAATGGTTAACATACATTGTTAGAAACAAGTTGACAAACATTGTTAGAAAATGATTGACAAACATTGTTAGAAAATGGTTGACATACATTGTTAGAAAATAGTTGACAAACATTGTTAGAAAATGGTTAACATACATTGTTAGAAAATAGTTGACAAAAGTTTTGTTAGAAAATTTGACAAACATTGTTGAACATGATTAACATCATTGTTATAAATATATATGAAAACAAAGCTAGAAAAACATGCAATATTTAAAAGAATCAGTTACAACATTTTTGAAAATAGTTTAACTTTGTATATCATCGATGTACATCTATTGTTTAAAGATATTTAACAAAGGATGAAAAAGTTGATGTCCTAAAGAAATTTTAACATATTCAAGTATGTTGCTTGTATTTACGTGCAAGCTAGAGTAATCCTACCAGGGTGAAGAATTATGTTATATGAATTTCACATATCAATATGTGCTGTCTATTTACCTGCCAAGCTAGACGGATCAAATCTTACCAGTCCGTCTGCCAAGAAAATGTTTACTGATATCACGATGCATCTATTGTGTTGTTCAGGTAAGTTAAGTACTTAGTAAAGTAATATTCAGGTTCTTGTTTTAAAAAGTAATACCGGTATATGTATATGGGACATCATATCACTGTAGCATCAATGGCAACATTGAAAACTGATTTTAACTTTCTCATTTGAATTGGAATACTATATTAAAATGTATGATAAAATTAAAAGGTTTTTGACTTGAATTGAAAAATTCAAAATTTGATTGTTCTCACTGTTTATTCACTGCATGTGTTTCTTCTCTTTTTTTTTAAGTTACCGAATTGGATAAACACCATTTTCAGTCCCATTTACTAGATATGGAACCAGTGTTGATCAATGATGCAGTTAAAGCAGGTATATTATATGGAAATGTGCCTTCCGGATTTGCTTATTCCCATCTTATATCTAGAATGGTAAGCATTGAAACGTTCTGTTACTAGTTATTTAGTCTGCAAAAATCATTATTTTTATTTTAAGAAAATTTATTGGTCCAACTATGCCTATATATAGACAGGCAAATTATCAAAAAACAAAACTTCACCAAATGTGATGTTAGTTGAAATAAATTGTTCAATGTTGTTCTGTAGTTATTTTGTGACATTTAGTAACTGGATAATAAATAACAGGACAAAATTATATGGATAACAATTATTTCAATAAATACTTTACGTTGCAAGTTATTTATTCAAGTAATTGCTATCAATATAATTGTGTCCAGTTATTTATTAGGAATTTTGTGATATTTCATAGACCTTGTTTGAAAAAGATCGGCGGAATATTAGCATTTTTAGAATAATACTGACTTTTCTTAAGTTTTTTGTGTAATGATTCATACAAATGCAAGCAAAAATATTTTTTTGACCAACAAAAATATCATAATAGCCCTTAAGTTTCTTTCTTTTCTTGTTAAGTATGCTAATATCAATGTTTTTCATCTACAGATAGTACTACCAAGTTATGAGAAATTGTTTGATGGTGGAAAACCAGAAGATTTTTCTTTAGAGCAGGTTGGTTTTTGAAATAAGAAAAAAAACTTTGTACAACTTTTATTCCAAATTGTATGAGCTACTTTTTTTTTGGAAAAATCTGAGGGCTTTTTAAAAAAGCTAAGTTCTCCATTTTTAATTGTAGGTAAACCCAAAAATATGTCAAGTCTAAAAAAATAATAGGCATTAAATTTTTAAAAATTGTTTTTCTAGATGTTTTTTCTCTGAACCAAGTTGATAAAAATAGCAATAAAAATTTTTGATTATGTAATGTTGTCATTCTTTTTAAAATAATCTTATTATACTATACCAATACAAGGATTGTTTTTATAATCTTCCCCTTATCAATTCCAAGCTGCAGTGCCAGGGTTTAAAAAAGTGCAAATGACAATAAATTATCATTTTTAAACCTAAAAAATTTTTTTGGAATTAGATTCTTTTAAACAAAAAAATGAAATAGTGTTCAAAGTTAAAGCCACATGTTCACTATTTGGTTTTAATTTCCCAATATTTCCAATTAAAAGGGAAATCCCAAATCTCAATTTGAAAAGGGTAAAGACACTTTGTGGGTTAGACATTGTATAATACCAGTAAAAGAAATTTTACAAAATGAAAATAGATTCGCAGACAAGTTTTCTATATAATTTTTAAAAATCTTTCACTCCTTGCAAGTGATATATTTAGCCAAGTGCCCTCATGCAATATTGAAAACCTAAAGACACTTGGGCTTCGACATTGTATAAGCTTACCAATATGATTGTAAAAATGAAAGTGGATGATTCTTTTTCAGATTCAAGTTTTGCTATATAATTTATTAAAAATCTACACATCCTTGTCCCTGATATATTTAGAATACGGTGGCCCCCTTAAAGATAATGAAATTGCATCTTGTTGGTCGGAATTTGACATTTTGAATTTTGGAATGAACAACAAAAAAGTGATTGAAATGGTAAAGGAACCATTGAACGATCCAGGAATTCTTGTTGTAAAGCGACCAGATGAAAATTTACTGTGCAAGGCTCATCTGTTATCTGAACAAGGAGATCTTCAGAAGATTTACAACGAGCCTGCTATGGACTTCAAAGATTACGATCCATATTTCAGAACTGTAGACATATATCACAGGAATCAGATGAAAATACCTTCAGTGCCTACAGACTTTTGGAGCAATTTTCAAAATTTAAAGATTTTCTCATTGAGCGAATGTGCAGAAATCACTACCATTGGAGAAGGTCTGGCAAAATGCCCATCTTTAATTATAATGAAATTGACTGATTTAAATTCATTAAAAGCATTGCCACAGGATATTTTCCTATCACCTACATTAGAGAATTTATTCATTAAAAATGTTTATGTGGAAACATTGCCACAGGATATTCTAGAAACCAGTAATCTGAAAGTATTAGAATTGATACAGATGGGATTAAGGAGCATTCCAGAACATATTGGTAATTTATCTAAACTGGAGAAATTGAATTTGAAAAACAATCCTTTAAAGGAATTACCAGTTTCAATAGGACATCTACGAAATCTAAAATATTTGAAAGTTGATGGTAAGTACATGCTGTGTAGACTGCAGTTTGAAGTCTCAAACTTGGTCAATAAGCGTATATATATTCATCAGTTGGACTTGAAGTATATGAGTTCTAAAAACATGTATATCCATTAAACTCAGAAATTATGGAAAACTTCTGCTAAGCATGTATCAGAATTACTAAGTTTTATGTATTTTTATTTAGTTATATGGATTTATTGTATTATAAAGAGAGATGCTGTCCAAGGATTTCAATTTTTTGTCATTGAAGAATTAGATTAGGACTTCAATTTTGTTTCTTTTTTATTCTGATATATTTTGTCTCCATTGTAATCTAACAAGTTTTTCAATAGAGTTCTGTTCTACTAATGTTGTTTTTAACCACCAGTGTGTTATGTAGAACTCAGGTTATAGCAAACCCAAAGTTTAATCATTTCCTGATGAAAGCTTACTTGGACTGCGCAATATGAATATTATTGATTTTTTTATATTTTTTATAAATAATGTTTTTCAGCTATGCCGTTATTAGTATATGAAACTGGAATTCAACATAATCAATTACAAAAATGGTTTAAAGGACCAGCTTCTTGTTATACATACTATTTGGGACAAGAAGTTAGTTGAATTTATATATGATAACCAACTTGATTTGCTACCTTCTGTTCATTGGTCATTGTATTTACATAACTATTAGCCTACTGTCCAGTTTTAGAATTTGTGTATTATGTCATCAATTCATGTGTAATAAATGTGTCTGATTTTACAACTTGAAACCAAGTTTGTGTTCAAGGTCTACGTTAATAGGATGTAAAACTCAATTCCTTTCATGTTTTAGATTATAGATGGACTATTTGATAAGTTTGATTTGAACCATTCTGGTACACTAGATATTGATGAAGTAGCACATTTGAACAACTATTTATTCTGGGCTGTTCCCAGATTGGGCAGTGATAATATCAGTAAGTTGGATTTGTTGTTTGTGTCCTTGTCCTATAAGGAACTGCCATGGAAATGCTTTGATGAGACAATACACTTTGTGCACTGTTGGAAATCCAAAAAGAGCAGGGTAATGTTGCTGTCTTGACAAAATTTTTTCTTCATTTACTAAATTAGGTGAAGAAAATGTGCTGATTAATCATTGACACACTGTTCTGATATTTTCTTATTTGTCATGAATGTACTGTACTGTATGTGAAGTTGTCAAATAAGTGACTAAATCATATCTTTTTTTATCTATAGATAATGAAGTATATGGAGGTGTACCACCAGCAATTTTTCGATTACTCAATCTAGAATACTTATCATTACAACAGCAAGCTATAACTTCTATACCACCATATATCTGTTTACTGACCAAATTACATACCTTAGATCTACAATCGCAGCCATTACTAGAGAGTTTACCTGGTGGACTAGGTCATTTAACAAACTTAAATAGTAAGTAGGCCTAGAGTGCTTTTAATTTAGCAAATTCTTTAACTTTTATCATGGATTTTAAGTAAATCATCAGCAATTTATAGTTATTACGTCAAAAGATTTCCACATAGGCCTACACAAGATGTGTTGTACATTATAGCTTGAGTGACATATGAAATCTGAATATGTTGTGCATTGTACAAGCATTTAAATCTCCAAAAACAACAATTTGGCATTACACAGACACCATGATATTGGGTGATAATGTCACAACTCACTAAAACCTACATGTTATAAAGAATCTAGTCTCTTTTTAATCCTTGTATTTTATAAAATCATTTTATTGGTATCAGTATATACTTCCTTATAGCTCTCTTGCTGAAACACTGTCCATCATTACGTACACCACCAAATGAGGTGGTCCAGAGAGGATTTGAATCAGTCCAAGCATATTTAAAAAGGTTAGCTGGTGGTTTTACTGAATGTAGAAGGACGAAATTAATGTTGGTAGGACTTGGTGGAGCTGGTAAAACCAGGTAGGTGAAATGAAATGAATTTTACATCCTTATGTGTCAGGACAGCCCACTCTTTATGTGAATTCCAACTGTTGAGGGATCCCTAAAGTGCACAGCCTGTAGCACACGGGGCCTCAGTTTATTGTCCCATCAGAACGACTAGACGCTTTGTCCATGTCAGTCCCTCTGACCTGAATCACTGACAAGGGGAAACAAGGCCAAAAAATCTGTAAGTTCATCTCAGTTTTTGCCAGGACCAGCTAGGTGGAAGGGAATGTGAGTAACATTCACATAACTTTTGATCAAGCAATTCAAATAATAATGAAGTCCTTTTCGGTAATATTTTTCCAGCTTACTAAAGGCTATAATGAGCAGTAATCATAAAACAGAAGGAACTAAAGGTGAAGAAATTACTGATGGTATATCAATACAACCGTGGACTATCAAAACTCAAGATGATATTGAAGTCACCTATAGTACCTGGGACTTCGCAGGTCAAACACTTTACTACAATACACATCAGGTTTGTATCTTCTACATGTCTATGAAATTTTTACCAGCTGCGAGTGGCTGACTCAAACATAAGGAAAGGTTAAAAAAAAACTCGCAAACTTAAAGATTAAAAATTTATGGAGGGATAGTTCTAAAAAAATTCTCTCTCATCTGTTTCATATAGTTACTAAAAGGCTAAAAACATTCAGGTATTATAGTAACATTGATAATATTCAATTAGTGTAACTCTCTTTGCAGTTTTTCCTGTCCAAAAGAGCTGTATATATATTGGTTTGGTCTACAAGACAAGGTTTTGAACATGCAGGATTGGGTTTTTGGCTTAGTTCTATCAGTTGCCATGCTCCAAAGACACCTATTTTTATTGTTGGTACCCATTGTGACAAGGTGAGATCAAGTCTCATATATATCTAAAAGTTTGGATTTCCTGTTGTTTTCTTACAGTTACCATTTATGATATGAATAGAAATGAAAGAAATCCTGCTATAAATAGGGTCTTGATAACACCTTAATCGAACACATTCTTCAAGAAGGCTGACATGTCAGTGTTTGAAGCCATGTATATACCCGAAATCCTCACATATAGTGAATAGTTTTTCATATTTTCCTCAGATAATATATGGCAACAGTAGTCATTAGATAACTTCTGTCTTTCATAATATTTATTACCCAAAATTTTTCGAAATATTTTATGATCTATAGGATTATAAGCTTTTATCTTGAAAAATTTACAAAACTTTTGTCACGTTTTGAAATGAAAATCTTACTTTTAAGAATTTGAAAATTACAGGGAAAAATGTGAATGACTAAAATAGATTGATCTTGGTATATTTAAGGTACCAAAAGCTGATATTGCTACAGATGAATTAAGGAAGCTTTATCCTCAAATAGTGAAATTTTATTTTGTTAGTTCAATAGAAGGAATTGTAAGTATAATATCATGCATATATTTTCTAAATCCATTTTTTTTTTGTCTTAGACTTTATTTATATCAGTCTATATTTATCTTAGACTTTACTTTTTTTTCTGGAACATTGTCAACAAAATGAATGAAAATATAAAAATGTAATTGTTTTTTTCAGAATATCAAGGAGCTGAAAGACGATATGTTGAGAATCACTTTAGAACAGAAAAATATGGGAGAAAAAATTCCACAAGTCTGGCTAAACTTGGAAAAAAAATTTCTTCAGTCAGTAATTTATTTTTATTGTTTAATGTATATAGCAGGTAGTGAATGGTACTCACTGTTAATCATCTTGCTGCACATATTATTTCAGGGTCAGACATGATTACGATTTTGGTGGTTGCTAGTTTTGAGAATTTCCAACATAACAAAAACTAAATTTGGCAGAACATTTGGTGGTCCAAGCAACTCGAACATGAAAATTGACATTATATGTCTGACCCTTAACCCTTACCCAACATCCAAGCTCCATATTCTCAAAACTATCTTAGCACCAGAACATCTTAGGGTTTTAAATTTTAATTCTGTTTCTAGGATGTCCGAGCTGTAAGATCTTTTTGAGAATAGCCAAGTTTTGATAAATTTTTGAATTTAATCCTTCCAGAGCGAGAAATAAAACAAGTATACTGGAATGGTCTACTATACAACAGTTTGCATTGGAGGAAGGAATTTATGATGAAAAAGATGTAAGTTATTAAAACTTAAAAAATAACAATATGTCTGCCTCAAAATGTTATCTAAGTACTTCCTGATACACTTATAAGAGGGAAATCTACTGCCCTATCTGAATTTGAGCATGTCCTTCGAAGATTACTATTATTTTGTTCAGATTTTGTATGTTGGTGAAATTAATTTCAGATAAAAGAAGCTATCCAATTTTTACATGAATTAGGAACCGTGCAGTTTTTTGATAATGATGTATTAAGGGATCATGTGGTTATAAATCCACAGTGGATTGTTGATGTTATGGCTTGTGTGGTGTCTGTAAAGAACTCACCAATTCAGGTACAAGTATTATGTATATCAAAGACTTGCCAATTCAGGTACAAGTATTATTTATATTAGAAACTCACTAATTCAAATACAAGTATTATGTATACCAGAGACTCACCAATTCAGGTACAAGTATTATGTATACCAGAGACTCACCAATTCAGGTACAAGTATTATGTATATCAGAGACTTGCCAATTCAGGTACAAGTATTATGTATATCAGAGACTCACCAATTCAAGTTCAAGTATTATGTATATCAGAGACTTCCAAATTCAGGTACAAGTATTATGTATATCAGAAACTCACTAATTCAAATACAAGTATTATGTATATCAGAAACTCACTAATTCAAATACAAGTATTATGTATATCAGATGCTCACTAATTCAGGTACAAGTATTATGTATATTGGAGACTGACCCACTCAGGTACAAGGTTTATGTATATCAGAGACTCACCAATTCATTATTTTATGAAAAAAATGATCATGTATCTGTCAAAAACTCACAATTAAACAATATTATGTATCCGTCAGTTTTCTTCTTTTTTTATTATTTAGGCTCGTAGAGGAGAATTCTGTCACTCAGATATTAAAACTGTATGGAAAAAATATCCCCAATCATTACATCAGTGGTTATTACAACTTACAGAACAGTTTGATTTAACCTTCCCACTACCAAAACAAGACATAAACATTGTACCTTGCCTCTTACCTCATGAAGAACCTAAAGAAGCTATTGAAGTAAGTTGAACAGTTATTCATGGTGCTGAGAAGCAGAGGAGCATTATCACTATCACATTGGATCATTAGTCTTATCAATCCATAAAAAACAACATAGTAGTGGCAAATGCCTCACTTTTGACAACAGTGTGTTAAAGTGTTTTGAATTTTATGTAAAAAAGTATTTGAAATAATCGATATTGCAGAAGCCTTTACTATAGCAGTCAGTTTGCCTCATAAAATGTCTGTGGTGCCTGCAAACATGCAATCTAAAATTTGGGAGGTATTTAACAGTTGCAAATAAAAAGGGAGAACATTCAAACTGTCCTCAGTTTCACTATTTAATAATTAGTTGTTGTTATATAAGATACAACATAGTAGGATGTAGAAGTCTATTTAATTGATAAGAGTACATCTTAGTGTAAATGAATAAACTTCCGTCTTCTAATTATTGCAGACTTTATGGCCTAGTGCTGAAGAATTAAAGAAAAAGGGAAGACAACAATCTAAAATGGTTTATAAGTTCAGTTATTTACCTGCTGGATTATTTAACAGATGTCAGGTAAGTAGATTCAACTTTTAACTCTTTAATGGAACAAAGTCCTACTCAGTAACTAAAGTTTTCCTGACTTAATGGGAATCTTTTATAAGTTAGATGATGCTTTTTTTATTTGTTGAAATTTTTTTCTGATCTTGATGAAACTTGGTATGGATGTATATGTTGATGAGATCTCAGTCAAGCTCAAATTTGTTATCGATTGAATTAATGGTTTTTGAGTGATTGCCCTTGACTTATTAAAATTCACGTTATAACACAATAGAGACTACAGTTTTTATCTGATCTTGATGAAACTTGGTATACATGTATATATAATGATGAGATCTCAGTCAAGTTCACCTCACAATATTTTGTTTAATTCATTATGCATTGCCCATGACTTATTCAAAGTGTGTCTGATTTGATATATTAAAATTATAAAAACGGTAATGTTTATCTAGCCTTAACCAAAGAATTTATCACTTAGGTTGACAAATATCCTCTTGGCTGGAATTGACAGAATTTCTAACAACAGGAAGGTCAAAGGATAAAAGTGGGTGTGAAATAAATAGAAATGGTTTATTTTGTTCTTTTCTATTTAAAAACCTAAGGTTAATTGACCTGTTTTGATTTGTACCTGGGTGTACATATGTTTGTGCTTGAATATAACACTTCATTTCCTTATGCTTAAAGGTGAGGCTGTTCCAGTTTTCTAATGGTAAAACTATATGGAAAAGAGGATCTATGTTGAAAAAGAATGACCATATGGCTCTAATACGACAAATCAAGTAAGAACTCCATACATACTACGCAGGCATTCTAGTGGGTTCATTAAACCCAAAGTGCCTCTTCCTAGAATTACATGTCTTCACAAGCCTGATAGTTTGTTAAATGGAGTTAATTACCAGTGGATAGAGCTCTATTTCAACTATCTATAAAAACTATTCAGCATTAAGATAGGTAGCTTGATCATACAATTCGATGCAAAAACCATGTTAATTTATAGTTCTTACTAATGTGCAGTAATTACAAATATCATTTCATCATTCGCAAAATCTGCATGCAAGGGGTAGGTCCAGGCATCAGATTCAAGTGTAAAGAAATGGTTCTCTGAAGTTGACCTTTTTCAGACTAAATCATTTTTAAAGTTTTTCTGATTATATATAGAATTGTCATTACAGTGAAAATGAGTTGGAAATTGAAGTTTGTGGACCAAGACCAGCCAATATTATCTTCCTGGTTCATGAAATTATTGAAGGGTTGATAGAGGAATCCTTCCATGGTGTGGTCTATGATTTCCTGGTCCCTTGTCCTGATTGTATATCAAAAGAGGTAAATATTTCTTCTTGATATTTTGAATAGAACAGAATCTTTGCATTAGATATCCTCATTGGTGATAAGTAGTCTCTATGCCAATCCATTAATAAAACAGCAATTTTATCATTTAGAAATTGTTTCAATATGACATTAATATCAGCTATACACTTTCAAGATCAAACTGAAAAAGTTTGGGATCAAAATCATAAACTCTGGGTGCTGGTGTTTGGATCTTTGTAAAAACTATAATATATTATGACATTATGGCTAGGAACTAGGCATCTCAGCAACTTAGCTAATTGCTTGTTAACTGGCAATCCTGGGTTTAATGATCCAATTTTAATCTAGAATTTCTGTAAACTACAGGCACTGCAGCTAGAAATAGAAGATTTACCAGTCACAGGAATATTTCCCTCCTACCACATTGTATAATGCTACCTACGTTCAAAAGCCTTTTTTAAGATTCTGAAAGTAATATATAATCACAATGATTTGTGTGATTGTTTGAAATCTGAAAATGGTTTTATATGTACATTCTCCATATAACTTATATGATATAAGAGACAAATAAGATAACTGAAAATGTTTATACATTTATTAAGCACAATAATTTAGCAAAGGCAAAAGATAAGCAACACACAGTAATGTTTAGTATACCAGTCTGTTTCAAATTCAAATACATGTACAACAGGTTATTTGAAACTACATCACATCAAATTTCCTAAATAAACAGATTTTAATACCTAGTCAAAGACTCAAGAGAGATATTTTACAAAGATGATCTAAGAATTCCCTAGGATTCTGTCAAAAATCTGGTCTTTGGACAAATCTTTTGTCATTGACCTTTCTAAGAATACCTGTACCCTAACTGGGCCAAGTGAAATAGCAATGAAAGACAGATTTTTAAGTTCACCCTCAAAAGAATGAAACAGAAAAATTATTTTTATGCAAATTTAATTCAAATCAGTCTTCTTTAATTTTAATGTGAAAATTTTTAAAGATAATTGTTAATAAGAAAATTCCTGTAAGACCTCCCCAAATAATAAATGACAAACAAAATATGAACATATCTATTGTACAGTTACAACATTTCTTGCCGTTTGGTTTGAAAGATTTGAAAGTTGATTTCTTATTTGTATTGCTAACAACACCCTGTCCACTTGATGATTCTTGTCCTTTTGATACTTGACCTTCAGCTATATGGTCATACTTTCCATAAACTCCTTGGGTATTTGGGGACGCTTCTTTAGTCTTTGCTTCTTCACATTTATTCTCTTGGTTTTCATTCTCCTTCTTTCTTCCTTGTTTCTTGCGCTTGTAGTGGAAGTATAACAGAGTGATAGAAGCAATAGTTATTAGACAACTGTTGAGAAGAAGACTTGTTATATAATTTGTTATGTATACAATTTCAACAGAGGTTGCTGGTAGGGAACTGCTGATGGTGCTTAGGAACACAGTTTGAGATAACAGCATCGTCAATGAAAACAAGATTTTTTCACCAGAGTCATCTGGCAGGCAAAACGTGAAGAGATTCAAGAAGGACAGAAGTACAATTGGACTGATGACATTAAGAAGAAAATATAATGGACGTCTTTCCATTGTTAATGTAACTTCTAGGAAAGATTTTGAAGTTTTGCAAACAACAGACTTGACTTTGGCATATTTCATATCCCATTCACCATTTGTTATGTAAAAACTTCTATCAACAGAATTTGACACCTCCTTTAACATTACCTCAAAGCAAGAATGTTTCATGGGAAAAAAATTGATAGGACATATTTGTTTATCAAAAGGGAAAAAGGCAACTTTGATGTTACAAAATACTTCAAAATTTTTTCTGGGCTGCCAAACGACGAGACCATCATGGTGAATTGTTACTGGAGATTGTTCATCTTGGAATATATTCATTTCCAAACAATTATAGCATGATAAGAGTGGCAACCAAATTGATCCAGTTTCAGGCACGAATGCTTTTATTCCACCATAATCTGGTGGATTCCATGCAAGAAGCTCGTCTTTCCAAGTAATGTTATATAAAAAACTTATCTCCAATGTTTGGCGAATGTGATCTATTTGTAATAAGGAAAAAATAAATATGTTTACATGCACAGTAACTGGTTCACTTTGGTTTACGATGGGTCGCAATTTCTTAGGATTTTGTTGTACTAGGTACTTCTCCAAATTCATTAAGTCTGTTATGTTTTCTGCATGAATTAGAGTCACATTCAGTATGAGGAATGTTTTTAGTAAAAATGGAATTTTGCTATATTTCATGATAAACAGGAACAAATATTAACAGGTAGAGAAATGTCTTCCCTTAGCTCCTGGAGAATTGTCTTCACCAAATGTTTGTGACACTGAATTTCTTTTACAGAAATGTTTTCACGTATAGAAATTTCTTCACTGAATTTCTACTTAAGGAAAACTTAACTAAACTGCCTATTTTAGGTTAAGATATGTCTTCACTGAACTTCTGTAATAGAAATTGTTAGTTAAAGAATAGCCTTCTCTGAACATAAATAAATTTCATCACTAAACTTCTGGTGTAGAAATATCTTCACTTAACTTCAGGTACAGAAATATCTTCACTTAACGTCTGGTATAGAAATATCTTCACTTCACTTCTGGTATAGAAATATCTTCACTTCACTTCTGGTATAGAAATATCTTCACTTAACTTCTGGTATAGAAATATCTTCACTTAACTTCTGGTATAGAAATATCTTCACTTAACTTCTGGTATAGAAATATCTTCACTTAACTCTGGTAAGAAATATCTTCACTTCACTTCTGGTAAGAAATATCTTCACTTAACTTCTGGTATAGAAATATCTTCACTTAACTTTGGTATAGAAATATCTTCACTTAACTTTGGTATAGAAATCATTAATCTGTATGATTCTTCACTTAACGTCTGGTATAGAAATATCTTCACTTCACTTCTGGTACAGAAATATCTTCACTTAACTTTTGGTAAAGAAATATCTTCACTTAACTTCTGGTATAGAAATATCTTCACTTAACATCTGGTATAGAAATATTTTCTCTTAACTTCTGGTATAGAAATATCTTCACTTAACTTCTGGTACAGAAATATCTTCACTTAACTTCTGGTATAGAAATATCTTCACTTAACTTCTGGTATAGAAATATCTTCACTTAACTTCTGGTATAGAAATATCTTCACTTAACTTCTGGTATAGAAATATCTTCACTTAACTTCTGGTATAGAAATATCTTCACTTAACTTCTGGTATAGAAATATCTTCACTTAACTTCTGGTATAGAAATATCTTCACTTCACTTCTGGTATAGAAATATCTTCACTTCACTTCTGGTACAGAAATATCTTCACTTAACTTTTGGTATAGAAATATCTTCACTTAACTTCTGGTATAGAAATATCTTCACTAAACTTCTGGTACAAAAATGTTGGAAATGTCGGCACCAAAGTATTGTCTTTACCAAACTTGTTGCAGTTGCATAACTTTAAAACTAAACTGCAGTTCTACTGAATTTCTATAGATATACCCATTCAGAACCAGTTTTCCAGTTGATTTAATAAACAAAAATTGATAAATTGGTTTTCAAATCTTGATAAATAAACTAAGTGTTATAAATGTATTGACAGAGAATCATTAATCTGTTAATGGATGTTTATCTAGTAATATTTAAACAGACTATCAAGATGCAGTCCACATCCTAGGGTCATTGCTGGGTTTTGAAATGGAATGGTTGATTTTTTTAATTTAAGTTCTTGTCTATGTTTGCTTGTATGTTGTTTAACTATTAAAGTGAAAAATAATTTCAAAATGGCTATTATAACACTTTTTAGAGGACCTCATTTGGGTAAGGAATTTGTCTGAATTCCAATAACACAACCTTACTCGGGTATTTTATATGTTTGTCACAGATGACCCCATTTTGATACTGACATTCAATCTACAAGAGCTCAATTGCAGCTATCTTAACAGATTAGAAATCTTCTTTTAGGCAGTTCTAAATGACAATGTCAAAATTTGATATTGGATACTTCCATTAATATATAAGTGTTCTACAAACAAAAATTCTAAAACCATTAGTATCATTAGATTGGATTGTTTGTCTCTGATAAAATGTTATTGTATGTTCTATCACATGCTATATATATATCTGTTTCTGTTGTTAATTAGAATTAATGGTTTCAGATTAAGTAAACATCCATTTATAAAGTAATTAACTTTTTATGTAATTTCTCTATTAACTACTCCTAGATGTTGGTGAGGTCCCCTTCTATATCCGCAGAGAGGAGTTAGACTGGTCGAAAATCAAGCACCTTAAAGAAACATCTCAGACCTACCTCGAGAACACGAGGTTAAAGCAGGCAAAAACGATGATAAGCTTCAGTCAGTCAGTTCGGGATTCCGTTAAGGAAATATGGGCTCAAATGCAAGGTGGTCAGAAAGCATACAAATATATACTGATGGTTCACATAACCTGGATGATGGTATGACAGTTTAAAGGATCTACATCCCTTCGAGCAGCACAAGAATAAGCAAATGATTGTACAACAACTGCTCAGTGCACATCAGAGATGCTTGCTATTCGGTATGTGGTGAAATATTCGCCCCTTCACTCAAACTATGCTGTACGACTCGATAAGCAGTTTGACATCGACACTCAACGATTTCCAAGCAGAGCAAGTGGATGAAATCAAGCAAGTGTGCTCCTTTGTACATAGTCAAGGCAAACCAATCAAGTTGGCATACAACGGAACAAAATTGCAGATGACCTCACAAAAATTGGACCGGGACAGTCAGAATTTGAATGAATAAACTACAGCTTTATATCAGAAATATGGAGCATGATCACTACAGGCATCATATTGACATGGATGACAACTCTTATCGGCATACCTGTCTATTGGTTGATGGGTGAGATACAAAACCACAGGTACAAACTAAAGCCATGTTCTTGTGTTGAAGCTTGCACTGCAGAGCATCTGTTACTCCACTGTGAGAAACTAAGGTAAATAAGGCAACCACTAGTCAATATAATGTAAACATATAAACTATGTCAACAATCTCTGAGACAGTCTATTATTTTCTAAGGGAGCCAGAAATGATTACATGAGTAGCACAATAGAAGAGCACCCCACTCACCTGATGGTGTGGCGATCAATGAGGACTTTGTTGCCGATAGATTGTCAAGAAGATTAACAGAAGACGTCACAGACACAGATGAAGACCAAGAGCAAGACGATCTTCACCATACAGAAGCAATTGACATGAACTGCAGAGGAAGAACATAGCATCACCAACTCAATGTCTGCAATATGAATTTTCTTACCCAAAGCGGACAACACCATCTAGTAGTAGTAGAATATCTGAAATTAGTACATCAAACCTGTCAATACTGTCTGTCTTGTTTGGAGTTAAGCTACTGCCTTCTTTACACTGTAAACTACCCTCTCTTTATGTTGACTGACTGCACTTTGTGTCAACTACTCTTTCTCTCTAATTCACCTTTATTTGTAATCTTACATCACCTTGTAAACTATCATTTATCTGTGTAAATTACCTATTTTGTAAACTTATTATAATTGTTTAATCCCTTTTTGATATTGAAATTTGACCTCGATCATGATTGTTGTGTATTTTTATTGTAGGGAACACTAGACCCTTGTCTATTTGAATCTGATTTAGTTGGTAAAGCAAGAGATCATAAAGCACCATTCCTGCAATGTCGAAAATATTTTCATACTATATCAATGGCTCAACTGGAAGGTAAGATAACTTAAGAATCATCTTTTCTAAATATGATATTATAGAATTGTTTAGCTGCTGAATAGCTTTGATTACAGAAAATAAAAAAAGATTTCTTCATTGCTTAAATTATTTGCACTTATTTGCATTTGAGAAGATAACATAATTGCCATTCAACAAGTTAATCAAATGACGTTCATATTCTATTGAAAAGAAAGTCGTACATAATTAAATCGCCCCACATAAATAGACCCACACGTCTGTCCTTCAGTCCGTCCACAATTGTTTGTAAACACTCCAGAAGGCACAATACTTGACAGATTTTCACACACGGTAAAATTGTGTATTATCACCCAAAATATGGCTGAATACTTCTTACTGGTAATTTCTACTGTACTGCCAATTTATCAAATTTCAAAGATGATAGTGGGCATAATTATCTCGCCTGGCAAACTAACTTCTCTTTTCATTTAACCTTTTCGGCTTTCACTTTCAGAAATTTTGCCATCAGATGGGACAACAGATTTTGATGCTCATCTGCAAAGAAGTATTATTATGATGCAGGAATTAAACACAGAAATGTCCAAGGATGTTTCAATATTATACAGTGCTAAAGATATGCCCAATAGTGGAAATTCAGGAGATGAAGTTGATCCTAGTTGTATTAATGATGATCTGCAAAAAGCTGGCTATAGTTGGTAAGGAAACTTTTGTAAAAGAAAAAGATTGTATCCAGTATAACAACCTAGTTTCTTCTGAAAGAAGCTGGCTGCTGGTCCTTATCCAAATCATATGGCATTGATCTTACCCAGATTATTCTCACCATCAACATACGCCCCAAACAACCATGCAAATGATGTCATTCCAACTATGCTACAAGCCTGTCCAAAATATTTTTTGAAATCTAACATGGAAAATGACCCATTATCCTAAATTAATCTCAGCCATTATTTGTAGCTGGTTTAATGCTGATATGAATACAGTTGGTGTGAATGAATTAACACTGGCCTTAAAGAACTGTAAGGTAAGTAACTAGTGTATCTGTAAGTACTCAAATGTTTAGTTTGTTACTGTTGATCATTATGTGTCCTAAGGATGATCGGAGAACCATATTGAAACTTTGCATAGAAGTTTATCTATTGATTGTTGTTCAGTAAAGATATGCCTTCAGATAAACACACCTATTTCTTTTCTGGTCTGGGAAAACGTTCATGGTGATTTGTCTAGTTAATCGTTTTTCAGAACAATATAGCTTACAGAATTAGAAGAGTATCATTGTTGCTACACATATATCCACATTTTTATAGGCACTTGAATTAGATATCTTTGTCTTCATAGGCATATTTATGGGAATTTGTATGTTTATACTAATAACTGTAGGGTTGAGGGGAGAAATAAGGAAAATTTCTAGATAAGTATCTTGTAACAGTAAAATATAACAGATGTTTGTACATATTATATGAATTGTATTATTTAACAGGTTGTGCTGGCTCTGGTCTCTGATAATTTTGAAAAAGATGAGAGATGTAGAGATTTATTACTCTATACTATAGATGGTTTAACTAAACAATATATCATTGCACCAATTGGTAATAGTTTATTATGGCAACAGACTGATCTTGGTATGAGAATTGGTAAACAGGAGGTAAGCTACTAATATGCAGCAAAGTTGTTAATATATTAATACTAGATTTA
Source organism: Nipponacmea schrenckii (assembly GCA_030562195.1). Classification (NCBI taxonomy): domain Eukaryota; kingdom Metazoa; phylum Mollusca; class Gastropoda; family Lottiidae; genus Nipponacmea; species Nipponacmea schrenckii. The sequence continues at coordinate 14,420,838 of CM060202.1, forward strand.
CCTCATTGTGCTTCACATAGATTGCCACCATTTTTTATGTAAAAGAAAGAAAGAAACAGACAAACAACTATATTTTACAAGGAAAATAACTAAGGTTTACAAGCCCGCCATAACAGGGATCTACCAGCTGGTCCTTGACCAAACCTCTTGGCATTGATGAAATTAAGCTCAATATAATATCATTTCAATGCTCTTAAAGATTGTGCCTCAGCCCGTACCTAATATATGTTTGTGTAATGTTTGTAGAGTATATATATATCTATAGCTTAAATATTTTTGTAGCAAATGATAATGTTTAAGTCTGGATCACGATATAATGAGAAAATAAAAGAATTGAAAGTTGCTGTAAAAGATAAATTAAGAGGACTTGAAAAAACAGTGAGTAAATCATGTTAATAGTAAGTCTAATAATGGAGTCTGCCTGGAAAATGGCATAATATGGACACCATCTGATTGAAATGAACACTGTTTTTTTTCACCAACATTTTGACACAGCAATCAATGATTATATTGAGTCTTGAAGATGATGTTACTTTATGGACATTTCATGAAACTTTTGACCTTTGTTTTAAATCAGTCTTCGTGTTTATTTGCAGGAATTGGTTGACTATCCGGAATGTTTCTTGAGTTACTGTTGGTCTAATTCACATGATGCTGTAGCCAAAGGAACTAAAAGGACCTCTAGTAGTTTGGGACATTATGATCCTAGGAAGATCAAGCAGCATTTAAGTGACAATGGTATTAATGTGTGGTTAGATTGTGAACAGACTACTGTTGTAAGTGTATTCTTCAGTAATCTTAAAAGGACAGTAATATTTTTATACGCCCACATATAATGTGGACGTATATTCCGGTTGACCCTGTCCGTCCGTCCGTCCGTCCACAATTGCTTGTGGCCACAATAGAGACCACAGTTTTCATCGGATTACAATGAAACTTAATATGTGTCTCTGTCATCATAAAATGTCGGTTCCTTTCGAAAACCAGCTTTCTGACTTTTACTGTTGGTGAGTTATGCCCTCTTTTTAGCGAGAATTCGTCAAATTCAGCTTGTGGGCGCGATACAGGCCACAATTTTTGTCCAATCTTTTCGAAACTTGGTATGTGTCTCTATCATCATATAATCTCGGTTCCTTTCGAAAACCAGCTTTCTGACTTTTACGGTTGGTGAGTTATGCCCTCTTTTTTAGCGAAACTTCGTCAAATTCAGCTTGTGGGTGCGATACAGGCCACAATTTTTTTTCTGATCTTTTCGAAACTTGGTAGGTGTCTTTGTCATCATAAAATCTTGGTTCCTTTCGAAAATCAGCTTTCTGACTTTTACGGTTGGTGAGTTATGCCCCCTTGCTTAGTAAGAATTCGTCAAATTCAGCTTGTTTATGCCCTCTTTTTTAGCGAAAATTCGTCAAATTCAGCTTGTGGGCGCGATACAGGCCACAATTTTTGTCTAATCTTTTCGAAACTTGGTATGTGTCTCTATCATCATATAATCTCGGTTCCTCGGTTCAAATTCAGCTTGTGGGTGTGATACAGGCTACAATGTTTATCCAAACATGTTTATATGCCCACTTATAATGTGGACGTATATTGCAGTTGACCCTGTCTGTCCGTCCGTCCGTCCGTCCACAATTGCTTGTGGCCACAATAGAGATCACAGTTTTCATCGGATTTCAATGAAACTTGGTATGCTTGTTCATATTGATAAGATCTTGGATGGGTTCGAACTTCATGAAATTTCGATCATTGGTTCCTGGCTTTCTGACTTTTTTGCTGTTGGTGTTTTGCTCACCAATAAAAATATGCTGCTGGTGGGCGTATAGCCTTTCGGGCGTCCGCTCGTTTCTTAAGACTGAGAAAGCAAAGTTCTCAAATTGATGCAATCTTTTGACCAAAACCTGAAGGAATAGGTTCCTTACTATATCCAAAAGTTTTCACTATTAAACACAAGAATTATTTAAATGGTGTTTTTAGACATAAAACCTAAAAATCTCAATAAGCAAACTTAATGCATTTAAGCTGATTTTCTGAAATAGACTTTATATTGTTTTTACATATTTGGAATGATATTTTTTAAAGAATAAAGGTCTGTATGATAATATATCTAAAGGATTAGGACACAGTAAAGTGGTAGTAGCCTGTGTGTCAGATGAGGTATGGAATCCTTTTTTCTGTTAATTTTTATTTCCTTTCTGTATCTATATATCGGTAACCATTGGGAGTCAAGGCATCAATCTTCAACAGATTATCCATTTACAGCTTGTTTGACTGGATTAACAAAGAAAGATGACTTATTCATGACAAAAACCAGGATTAGAACCCAAGACCACCATTTGTTTGAAGTAGCCAATCAAATGACATTACATTGCAAACTATGCATCATGTTTCCTCACAGGAAATAGAATAAAGATTACTGTCAATAAAGACATCTTGTTACAAATTTCAGTATGTAAATTCAGTGAATTGTATGATGGAGTTAAGATTTGCTGTTTTAACATTAGAGCTACCATTAGTTGTAGTTGTAGTTGGCACTGGTAAAGAGTGGAAACGTTCAGAGGTATAGTTGAAATCTTCCTTCTTTTTTAGATGATAATTGTGGAATAGCAAGAATGAACTTGATACACCTTGCATTTGTTCAATTTTTACTAAGAAATTTCACAATAAAATTACCAAATTGTAATCTAAGTAATAGTGCTAAATCATACTTAGTAATATTTTCTGATGAAAAGGTGGATTAAGTTTTTTTTTAAGTGAGATTACTATTTATCATAAGTTTTTTAAATTAAACTTTCTTTCCAAGCTTTCCCATTACATCGCTCACATTTACTCATGATAATGATAAAGACCTTGCAGAGAACTTTATCTTTCTTACTATTGATTGTGTTTTTTATATGCTAATACACCTTATTGGTTTGTGTTTCACTTAAACAGATTGGTATTCTACAGCAAAGATCAAAATCTTCTAAAGTATATTTACAACAAAAGAATGATTCAGCCTTAGACACATTAGTGACATATGTTAAAGAGAGGATGCCCTCTGCTGCAGAAAAATTAAAACAAGAAGCCCAGAATGTAAAGAAAAATGTCACAGAAATTCAGCAGAAGGCTGTAAAACAGTCAACAAACATTTCATATCAGGTACTGTATTATGGTTTTAAGATTTTCATTGTGTTATTCTTGACTGTTTTTAGGAAAAATCAACATCAAAGCTAGATTTTTAGGAATGAAATGAATTTTGTGTCCTTTTGCTTTTTGCAAGTCCAAATATAACTGACATTTATACATAAAATCTCACTACATCTGTCAGAACAGTTGGAACTTGGAAAAAGGCTGGAAAATTAGTTGCCAAGAAAGAATAAAAACCTAAATTAAAGTTCTTTAATTATAACTAGTGCTGGGTATTAACAAACGTACCATGATACACTATATATCTCAATACAAGGGTCGAGATATCAGGATATGGGGTAATAGATTTCTCTAAGGTTTCGGTAACTAAGTTGTTCAGGTGTTTCGTAAATTTTTTGTGGAATCAGAATTCTGAACTAAACTGGTGCTTGTATCTTGTGGATACAAATTACAATTTTTTATACTCTGGAAATAGTAATGTCTAAAACTAAATTTAATTGACCGTTTATTGTTACATTTAAATTCTAACATCTCTGTTCTGGTTCTGGTAGGTTCAGAAACAACTTGGAAGGGATAATGACTTCACTTAACACCATATTTGCTATAGTGTTGTTATAATCTGTCAGGATTCTCTAGAACTGCAGTTTTGGGATAGAAATCTTAGGCATTCAGAAAGAATTGTCCCATGTAAGAGTCCAGGAATATTATTTTGAAACTGTGAATCTAACCATCTGTTTTGTATTATTGTATATAGGAGGAAAGGGAGTTAATGCAGAGAAAATTCATGAGACATATTATATCTTTTATGAGTCGAATGGATCAAACACCTATGCCAAGACTTATACTTATTGATTTAGAAAAACAACGTAAGCTTTTCATTTAATTTGTGTTTGTAACTTCAGCTTCCTTTTCAAAAGTTCAAATATCAATCATTGTTTGTGTGCTAAACTTAAACACAATCTAATTTAAATGTAGCTTTTGCATCAAAATCAAAAAGATGGCAGAGAAGGAAATAGATGGAAAAGTTTGAATGTAGTATCTACTTTCATACCTGTTCGATTTGGGGCAGAACTGTTTCTTAACAAAAAGACTGGATACATTATAGATGTATTTCCTGCAAAAATATAGACTAAACAGCCCAGTTTTGATAAAAAACCCATAACTTACATTTCAGAGAAAACTTCAAATTCAAACAAGTCAAGAAATATTGTTGATAGTTCATTCAATTTGATGAGTAAATTAGGCTCCAGACCAAAAACTGCTTCCAAATCTAGAGATGTTATTCAGGTAAAGAAATTTATGATGTAGTATTTTATATCAGATTTACAAGAAAAAGGAGCTGCTCGGTATATAAGATTTTGACCCTGGCATATCCTGTAGATACTATAAGTGTATAGCAGGATTTGGGCTGGTTAACTATAAACTGATATCAGGTTCAATAGGAAAGGGAGGGATAAGTTGAACCACATTTAAGTGCAACAGATCTATAACATGAAGTTTCTTAAATACCTATCACCCACTAGTATTCCACACTCCTAGCCTGATATATATGGCCAAATAAAAGAGTATTCCAAGGGTAGGCCTATCAATTTATCCAAACAATGGGTCAAGTTAATCCACTTTGTGGGGTAAATTTATTATTTTAAGCAGATCACAATAATAGTTTGCAACATCTTAAAATTTAAAACGCAACACCCTTAAATGTCTATTGACATGCTCTGCTCTGAATATACAAGGATAATACATCAATGCAGATGCATTTTTTTATACACATATATAGAATAAAGGTTCCAGTTGAAATCATTCTGGCTCAACATACCACAAAGCAACAAGTTTATTATCTCTGCAAGAATTTAAGACTGAATGATCAAAGCAAAGATTTCAAATTATTGAAGATATCTGACAAATAGTAATAAAGGGCAATTACCCCATTAATGATATATAACCTAATATCCTCTAAACAGACATATTTTGTCTAGACTAATTGTTGGTGATATCTAAATAGACATATTTTGTCTGGACTAATTGTTGGTGATATCTTAACAGACATATTTTGTCTAGACTAATTGTTGGTGATATCTAAACAGACATATTTTGTCTAGACTAATTGTTGGTGATATCTTAACAGACATATTTTGTCTAGACTAATTGCTGGTGATATCTAAACAGACATATTTTGTCTAGACTAATTGTTGGTGATATCTGAAGAGACATATTTTATCTAGACTAATTGTTGGTGATATCTAAACAGACAAATTTTGTGTGGACTAATTATTGGTGATACCTAAACAGACATATTTTGTCTAGACTAATTGTTGGTGATACCTAAACAGACATATTTTGTCTAGACTAATTGTTGGTGATATCTAAACAGACATATTTTGTCTAGACTAATTGTTGGTGATATCTGAACAGACATATTTTGTCTAGACTAATTGTTGGTGATATCTAAACAGACAAATTTTGTCTGGACTAATTATTGGTGATACCTAAACAGACATATTTTGTCTAGACTAATTGTTGGTGATACCTGAACAGACAATTTTTTGTCTAGACTAATTGTTGGTGATACCTAAACAGACATATTTTGTCTGGACTAATTGTTGGTGATATCTGAAACAGACATATTTTGTCTAGACTAACTGTTGGTGATATCTGAACAGACATATTTTGTCTAGACTAATTGTTGGTGATATCTTAACAGACATATTTTGTCTAGACTAATTGTTGGTGATATCTAAACAGACATATTTTGTCTAGACTAATTGTTGGTGATATCTAAACAGACAAATTTTGTCTGGACTAATTGTTGGTGATACCTAAACAGACATTTTTTGTCTAGACTAATTGTTGGTGATACCTAAACAGACATATTTTGTCTGGACTAATTGTTGGTGATATCTGAACAGACATATTTTGTCTAGACTAACTGTTGGTGATATCTGAACAGACATATTTTGTCTAGACTAACTTTTGGTGATATCTAAACAGACATATTTTGTCTGGACTAATTGTTGGTGATATCTAAACAGACATATTTTGTCTGGACTGATTGTTGGTGATATCTAAACAGACATATTTTGTCGGACTAATGTTGGTGATATCTAAACAGAAATATTTTGTCTGGACTGATTGTTGGTGATATCTTAACAGACATATTTTGTCTGGACTAATTGTTGGTGATATAAAGAGAATAATGATTATGTCTGTATTATCTTTAGGTGACAACAGGTGAAAATGATATTGATGATATTTGGGATGAAGAAGGTTTGTGTATTAAGATGTTGTGTGAATATGAAGAGGTAGGAATATATTTCAGTTATATTTCCACCAGCATTGTTAATGCTCAATAGATATAATGGATAAATACAGCATTTTCATCTTCCAACAATCATATAACGCACAATTTTGATAAATATGACCATTTCTTTTCAAACAATGTGAAATCTTTCATCGATAAAAACATCAGATGCCATATTTTAGTATTTATCTCTTGTCATGGGTAATGCGAATGTGAAATCATTCATCAAATCTGAACTGTTAATTCTTTTCTTTTAATTTAGGGTTGGCATTTATGTGATAAATCTCTATCATTTAAAAGAAGTGATAGTAATAAGGAAGAGCTGAAGAAAATGTCCCCATATTTAGGAAGACTGTATGCTCTAGCCAGACAAAGTCATGTAAATTTAAACTGTCTAGTTAGTAGCATTGGACAGGATTTTATTAGCTGGATCGAACAGGTAAGTCATATGTTTATGGAAGATATTAGTCATATTCGATTTTAGAGTTACAAGATATCATATTGTCTAAAGTCACTAGATATCATGTTGCCAAAAGATAATAGACATGATAATGTACCTGAGGTTCAAAGACATTAGACATAGACATCATGTTGTCTAAAGTCACTAGACATCATATTGTCTAAAGTCACTAGACAGGATATTTTGTCTCAAGTCACTAGACATCATATTGTCTAAAGTCACTAGACAGGATATTTTGTCTCAAGTCACTAGATATCATATTGTCGAAAGTCACAAGACTAGATATTTTCTCTCAAGTCACTAGATATCATATTGTCTAAAGTCACGAGACAAGATATTTTGTCTCAAATCACTAGTTATCATATTGTCTAAAGTCACGAGACAAGATATTTTGTCTCAAGTCTCTAGATATCATATTGTCTAAATTCACGAGACAAGATATTTTGTCTGAAGTCACTAGATATCATATTGTCTAAAGTTACGAGACAAGATATTTTGTCTCAAGTCACTAGATATCCTGTTGTCCAAAGTTATGAGACAAGATATTTTGTCTCAAGATTTCATATTGTTTCAAGTCACTAGATGATCTGATATTGCCTAAAGTCACGATTCAAGATATTTTGTCACTAGAAATCATATTGTCTAAAGTCACTAGATGGCATGTCCAAAAGGCAGTAAACATGAGATGTTGTCTGAGTTGCAAATTCAGTAAGGGAATACTAAGAACGAATTAAACCAACTGAGGCCCTATTTGATATGAATGTTATTTGGTTTGTGTATCAGACATACCATGACAATATGATTTACTTTCAACTTTTCATGTAACTTCTTCAGGAATCAAAAGAACATACAGAATTCCTAAAGGGTTTTCAAACATTGAGATCTATACTCGTGGAAGATGATTCTACAGAATCTATAGATTTTCAGGAACAACTCATCAGGTAAGTGTATATTTCATAATTCCAATCCAATGGATATCTGAAATTATACCCTATTCATTTAAATTCATTGTAATTGTATCAAGATTCAGTTTACCCATTCAGAAATTTGTTAGAATTGTGTCATTGAATACAAGTTTGGTGACCTCTGGAGGGCCAAGGAAAGGTCAATGTTCAGAGAGTTTGTCTATTTTTCTTTTCTAAGCCTTTGTCACCACTAGAAAAACATTTTCATTTTCATATGAACTATTACTTAATTAACCATAACCTTTTAGATCCAATAGTTCCTGTCACACAGCACTAACCAATATAACCGAAAATATCAATGATTCTCTTAATAGTAACATGCTTACTGGATTAATATTCTTCGATTTTCGTAAAACTTTCAACATGGTAAATCACAGTATGCTTTTAGAGAAGTTAAATTTCTATAATTTATCCAATGATCTTCTAGCATTTTTAAAATCCTACCTTACTAATACAAAACAGTGTATCTCCATTGGCCAAAACCAATCGACTTTTCAATGTATTACTTCTGGTGTACCTCAAGGATCAATCTTAGGACCCTTATTATTCAATTTATTCATAAATGATCTCCCACTTCATTTAACGTGTAACTGTGATCTGTTTGCAGATGATACTACGGTATATTCATCATCTTTAGATATTTGCACCTTAAACTCTGTTCTTCAATCCGAAACAAATAAAATTGTTCAGTGGTGTCATGATAATTTGATGGCCATCAATCAATCGAAAACTAAAACTATGTTAATTGGCTCAAATCATCAATTAAATACCTTTCTTTACATATATTGAACTCTAAAATTGAAAATGTCGCGGAATTTAAACTATTGGGTGTTATTTTGGATCAAAATTTTAATTGGAATAAACATGTTAATTATGTTTGTAAAATTTTAAACCAGAAATTATTTCAAATGCGTAAGATTAAACCTCTCCTTCCTTCAAACCTCATTAAATTATTTTATTTTGCACATTTTCAGCCATATATTGATTACTGCTCCTCCATTTGGGATACTTATAATAATTATTCTTTAAAAGTCCTTAATAGACTTCAAAAATTGGCGTTTCAGCTTATTGATAATAAAACAGTACTTAAACCTTCTCTTACTTATCTTCCCATGAAATATTATCCTCGGCACTAAACATTCTTACAGTTCAAAAACGTCATCTAGTAAATAAATGTGTATTTCTCTTTAAAATATCAAATCATAACTGTCCAGATTATCTTAAAAACATTCTTCAATATAAAAACACTCCATATGCATCCATTAATCAGAGATTTCAAATTCCAAAACCTCTTAAATCTATTTATAAGAATAGCTTAAAATACAGAGGACCCTGTTTATGGAACTCTCTGCCTAGATACATAAGTCAAAGATTTAACTAAATTTAAAAAACTTCTATTTTCTCACCTGAAAAGTCAGAATGACATAGTATAATGACTAGTATATGTATATAACTGTTAATAGTTTTGCTGGTTTTATGATTGTAATTTGTTGTTTTTAGTTTCTGTTGTACTATATGTTGGATTCCTTTAAGGGCAAAATTGTAAAAAGGCCAGGCCTAATTTTCACCCTAATAAAGATTTTATTATTATTATTATTATTATTATTATTATTATTATTAATATGCCTGGTCAGTTGCAAAGCATTAGGGTGTAATACTACAAGTAAATTTATGTACTATATTGAACAGGTGCCATCTACCAAGTGGTAAAATATATTGGTTATGTGACAAACACCAGAAAATGCCAAGAATAACCAAATTAACCAATAGAACAGGGGGAAATACCAGTTCTTTTAAAAATCTCTACCAAGAAGATGTACTACTGAAAGAAGTAATGGAACAATCTGAATTATATAAAAAGAAAAAGGCAGAGAAAAATACAGTTCAAAAGATAGATCTACCTGAAAGTAAGTGGCCGAGCTACTAAAGTGCATACAGTGAACATGAGTCCGAATACATTTTACTCTTGAACAAGTAGTTTACAAAGAATTAATCATTTTTCGTATGTTTATTATTGCAGTTTAAATTCAAAATAATCAACTGTAAGTTAATACATTTCCTCATTGTATATTATTCATGGCACCATTTTGTTTCTTATCATTTCAGTGAATGAGATAAGTGAAAGTCTACAAAGAGAATTCACATTGGTTGTCCCAGAACAAAATTTTGCACAGAATAAAGATGAAAATACTAACGCTGATGTTAAAACTGAGGATACAGGCACAAAGAAAGTTTCTGTGAATAAAAAGAAAAGTCAGGAATCGAAAGCAGATGAAAAGAAGGAAAAGTCAGGCAATACAAAGAGCAAGGCATGTGTCTTGCAATAAAGCTGATGTTGCAAAGAAAACACAAATAGTTGATTACTGCAAAATAAATGGTTTATTTTTAATGAAGATAAATTGTTTATTTATTTAGGTATATTTATTCTATGTTTGTGTATATTTTAAATGTAGTCATTAGAAAAGTGTATGCTTGATAAATTGTCAGTAGTGCACATATTGCTTGAATTCTTCTTGAAAATCTGAAGGCTCCCTTAAAAGCAATGGCAATTTACACTAATACCTTAGGTATATTTATGACATAATTTTGTGAATAAGTTCATTAAAGGATTTTAGGCACTGGCAATGGTCACATAATATTGAACATTTTTTAAGTTGACATCTATCAGAACTAGTCCTATCAATTTTTTTGTTACCATTCTCTTATGCTGTTATATTAATCAACTAAAAATAAAAATCACAATAGTATTTCCCTTATAAAATTCTGTGTTAATCTATAATCTTTTTTTCTTTAAGTTTATCATATATTGAAGTCAATCCCTTACTATAATTTCATTATCTATTGTACTCTGTCTTTTACTGTTCTGCAAAATAAGTCTATAATGTATGGAATGTATGAACTCAATCCTTTACTATAAGTAATTTATATATTGTAGTTTGTCTGCCCTTTACTATAAGTTATTAATACATTGTAATTCGTCCTTTGCTATAAGTTATTAATATATTGAAATTCGTCCTTTACTATAAGTTATAAATATCGTAATTCGTCCTTTACTATAAGTTATGGATATATTGTACTTCATCCTTTACAATAAGTTTTTAATAAATTATATATTGAACTTCGTCCTTTACATTCAGTTATTAATCTATTATACTTTGTCCCTTCTTTACTATAAGTTATGGAAATATTGTACTTCATCCTTTACATATAGTTATTAATCTTTTATACTTCGTCCGTCCTTTTCTATAAGTTATGGATATATTGTACTTCGCCCGTCCTTTTCTATAAGTTATGGATATATTGTACTTCATCCTTTACAATAAGTTTTTAATAAATTATATATTGAACTTCGTCCTTTACAATAAGTACTTATATTGATCTTCGTCTTTTATATTGTACTTCGTCCTTTACATTCAGTTATTAATCTATTATACTTTGTCCGTCCTTTTCTATAAGTTATGGATATATTGTACGTCATCCTTTACATTCAGTTATTAATCTATTATACTTTGTCCGTCCTTTTCTATAAGTTATGGATATATTGTACGTCATCCTTTACATTCAGTTATTAATCTATTATACTTCGTCCGTCCTTTTCTATAAGTTATGGATATATTGTACGTCATCCTTTACATTCAGTTATTAATCTATTATACTTCGTCCGTCCTTTTCTATAAGTTATGGATATATTGTACTTAGTCCTTTACATTCAGTTATTAATCTATTATACTTTGTCCGTCCTTTACTATAAGTTATGGATATATTGTACTTCATCCTTTACATTCAGTTACTAATCTATTATACTTCGTCCGTCCTTTTCTATAAGTTATGGATATATTGTACTTCATCCTTTACAATAAGTTTTTAATAAATTATATATTGAACTTCGTCCTTTACAATAAGTTCTTATATTGATCTTCGTCTTTTATATTGTACTTCGTCATTTACATTCAGTTATTAATCTATTATACTTTGTCCGTCCTTTTCTATAAGTTATGGATATATTGTACGTCATCCTTTACATTCAGTTATTAATCTATTATACTTCGTCCGTCCTTTTCTATAAGTTATGGATATATTGTACTTAGTCCTTTACATTCAGTTATTAATCTATTATACTTTGTCCGTCCTTTACTATAAGTTATGGATATATTGTACTTCATCCTTTACATTCAGTTACTAATCTATTATACTTCGTCCGTCCTTTTCTATAAGTTATGGATATATTGTACTTCATCCTTTACAATAAGTTTTTAATAAATTATATATTGAACTTCGTCCTTTACAATAAGTTCTTATATTGATCTTCGTCTTTTATATTGTACTTCGTCATTTACATTCAGTTATTAATCTTTTATACTTTGTCCGTCCTTTTCTATAAGTTATGGATATATTGTACTTCATCCTTTAAAATAAGTTTTTAATAAATTATATATTGAACTTCGTCCTTTACAATAAGTTCTTATGTTGAACTTCGTCTTTTATATTGTACTTCATCCTTTACATTAAGTTATTAATCTATTATACTTCGTCCTTTACTATAAGTTATGGATATATTGTACTTCATCCTTTACAATAAGTTATTAATAAATTATATAGAAATTTGTCCTTTACAATAAGTTCTTATATTGAACTTTTTCTTTTATATTGTACTTTGTCCTTTACAGTAAGTTATTAATATATTGTACTTCGAGCGTCCTTTACTATAAGTTTTATTCTAATTTGTATTTACAATTAAAAGGGTACTTATATTGTTTATTGCCAAAGGAAATTATTTTATAGGCCATTTAATTTTTTGAGAGTTCTATTAACTTATTATACTTATTGCATCAAAACAGGTGAATACACATACAAGGAAAAAATCAAAAAATATGTTAGGTCCTTGACAAACCTATTATTTTCAATTCATCAATTTAGTGCTATTTTTATCACCTGGACCACAGATATGAGCAATCTAACTTCTTGGACTGCTCATAGAACAGATGTTTTTAATTTGATCAGAAAGAGAAGAACTGTCTTTGCTAGAAACTATACATAATGATTATTTAAGAAATTAAAATAATACTCAGATATTGGCATTCAGGGTACACTATTTAGATATTTAATACTATATTAATTTTAGAGCAGGCCTCAACTTGCCATGTATGGCTGCTGAGTGGCAAGGTAATTTATGTTCTGAAGGGGCTGCCTGCTAAGTTGTTGAATCAAACTCCGTCCTGTGATATCTATTTTGCTCACTTTATTTTTCGAGTTTTTTTTAGGAATAGTTTTTATTTATATATTATTTGTGTGTGTATGAATTTCAATCCATAAAATAAAATGTTATAACATAGTATGTAATAAAACACTATTTCTCTCAGATTCCTAAATGAAGCCATTTCGAAAGGGTTTCTGAAGGGTTTACAATATTTCACCAACCCCTTCATACAATATTGCGAACCTGACCCACTTGGGTGGTTAGACCATTTCATTTTTATGTATAAAGGGGAAACAAGTTGTCCATGGACTATTTAACTTTGAGGACTAGTATTTTCTATGTACATTTATTTAATCAATTTTGAAGGTATACATGTACTTTATAATACAGACCAGAGCTAAAATAACAGACAAGTTTCTACAATATGGAGTTAATTGACAACAGAAACACAAGTCTACAATTGAGGTAAAGAGCACAATGCAGGTTTGATTTGAAATTTACACTGAAACAACCTTAAATAGATTTATAATAAGAATCAATTCTGAAATGCACGATCTGTGTAACATTGCTGGAACTGTTGATCTATGCTTTGCTCTCATCTACATTAATCAAAATGTAACCAAGACATTCAATAAAGATATTGGTGCAAGTCCTGTGATAATTCTGGTATATTTATTTTAATGCATGACTGAATCTAAACAGTAGTTTCTTTCTTTTCTTAATGATTAATGATATAACAGCTGTCTGGAGCTTAATCTTATAGCAATTTCTAGTAATCCTAGTTTAAAAATAATATACAATAACTTCTTTCATTTTGATTTTTTACCTGCACCTTAATTCTAATCTTTTCTTAATTACTCCATAGCACACATATTCAAGAGAAGACAAGAAAATTATCTGTACAAATTTAAATAATAACTTGAATGAGCATAAAATATCAGAACACTGTACAACACTACACCAAGAACCCTTTTGATATCATATCATGTACATTAAATCAATCAATATTTTTCCAATGAAATTGAGACCAAAAAATTGACTTTTTGTAAAATTTTCCCAGTCTAAAGATATTTGTTTAATCATCTAAAAAGAAATAATTTCCAGTTTTCTTCTGTTCAGAATCCTGAAATGAAAAAAATTAATTTTTTTATCGATCTGTGAAATAACTAATAGGCTAAGAAACATATGTCCACAGCAGCAATTGAGAAGGAAAAAACGGCTGTAAGATAAAAGTAGCTGTTTCACATTGCTATGGGTAATCATGCTACTTTGTTCAATCAAGTGAAAATATAATCATATAGTGTTTTCCTGTGCCATACAAGAGTTTTAGGACCTGAAAAGATTTGGCCAGACAAATGCATGTATATTGGACAAATAGTTTGAGAAACAAAGTAAACAGTCCAGTTTAATTTAAAATTCCAGAACTTTGTTTGCAAATTGATATGTTTCTTCAAGGAGTAGCCCACGCTAAACATACAAAACTTATTATTTATCACAAAATATTCTTACCTTGATGGAATTGAGTTTATTAATTCTTGGTCTGAAGTTATTTGGATCACGTCTAAATGTTATATCTAATGATTCTAAGAATTTATTCATTCCATGTAGTAAAGTTTGAGGCCTGAAAAATATCACTCACGGTTCACATACAAATGTTAACGAGTTGAAATATATACAGTTTTATCAGAAAGGCAATCATCTAGCCCTTACTAGACTTCAAGGATAAGACTACCATCAATTGATTGTGACCAATTTTACTAAGACTACCATCAATAACTGAGTGATTTTAATGATAGGACTATATCAATAGGTGATGGGTTGTGACCAACTTTAAGAATAATACTATATCAATAGGTGATTGATTGTGACCAAATCTAATACGACTGCATCAGAGGATGACCGATTGTGACCAACTTTAATAACTACATAAATAGAAGATTCATTGTGATAAACTTTAAAGATAAGATAACTATTAATAGATTATTGAATGTGATGAACATAAGCAATAACCTGATCAACAATTGATTATTAACTTCAAGGATATAATGTTTCAAAAGCAACTTACGCATTAGCTGTTGTATTGATTGAGGGTATACCAGAAAACATAACCACTCTATCAGCTAAATAGGTGGCCATAATAAAATCGTGCTCGACTATAAAAGCTGTCTTCTTAGCATGTAAGATAAATCTGAAAACAAGAACACAGAATTACAAATATCATTCATACATAAAATTTGATTGTGAAAAGATACACCAGGATTGCAACATTAATATAGCTAATATAAAGCTTATAAATATATATACAGTCTGCATAAGACAATTTTTAAAGATTTCAACCTTGTCTCTCCGAAGTTACGCTGCTCACTTGGTAACATTCATAGCACAAAGGCTCTTGGTGTACTGTCTCTCCTCACTTTACACCATTTCTCTTTTCTAAAGAAAACACTGGTTGCTGTCAAAGTCAAAGTGTCTAACCCAAAACGTTCATATGAAACAGACCCTTGTACTGCAGGTTGTGCTAAGTAAGGAAAGATTCCGTCCTTTGCCATCCTCCATGTAAACTCTTCAATACTGCATAATTTGATCATTTTCAATTACCTCAATAACTAACATTAACACTGTATCCAACTCACCTCTTTATAACTTTAGCAGCATGTAAACGCTGTTCAGAATCTAAGTAAGCTGAAGGTTCATCAATAAGATAGACATCAGCTGGTTTACCCAGACATAAAACTATAGCTGTTCTTTGTAATTCACCACCAGATAAATTCTGAACCTGATAATATCAATTACATCGTGTAAGTATTATTAACACAAGGATTGTCACATTGCCAAAGAAAGCTGCATCAACATTTCTCTTTAGATGTTGGTTGCTTTCTGAGCATTTCCTTAGCCATATGCAAGAAAACTTGCCAGGCAATTTAATCGACGCCCACTGGCAACATTGAATTTGAATAAGAATAAGACAGTACTGTGACAATCACCAGTCATCCTTCAGCTACATATGTAACCCATAAAATATATTTAGATATTTTTTAATTTCAATTGGTTCTCATCCTTTGGTTTCATCAAAATCAGTACAGAATTGTGCCTTTACGAGCCAAAAGCTAAACACTTTTTGAAGAACAAGGGCAGTAACTCATACTTAATATTTTTGGATTTTGCAGATTTCAGATAGGATATATCCTGGAGTTATAATACTCTTACACTCAAAGTTTTATCAAAATCTGTCAAGAATTGCACATTGTAGAGTGTTTACGAGCATTGCAACAAGGGTAATAACTAATATTTGTTTTTATTTTTTCTTAAATTTAAATAGGGTTCATTTTGGGTGATTATCCATTAAGAGTTGTGCCTTCTAGAGTGCTTACCATCTGACACCAGACATGGGTAACAGAAAAAAAAGCTCCACATTTCATATACCAAACATACTTTCTTTTTCACATGTACTGTACATGTTGTAGGATTTTGCCCATAAATCATTTTTGGCAAAAGTTATGGAATGGTCTTCAAAGTTTCAGGATGCTAAAAAACTTTATTTTGATAATTCAAAAATGAATAATAAAGCCAAAATATCCCTAGTTTATATGTACTGATCATAATGAGCAGATTAGACTACATGTATATGATTTAAACATACATAGCGAGCGAAGCTATTTATTATTTATTTCTACAATTTAAAAAATAGATTTAAATACCCATTCAGATGCAACGATCAGATGTTTTTAGAGTTTGAATGATATTAGTTGATAGCAATAACAGAACATTTTTACCTTTCAACTTCACATAAACATAATCATTCCAACATATTTACTACCTCTGACAATGATGCACTTAGGGTGCATCAGGGCTGATAATATTATGTCAAGACAATGTTATTCTACTACAGTACTAATCCATTTCTATCCATCTATCTGTAAACTATATTTTAAAATGCCATTGTGTGGTAATAATTATTATTATTGGAAATTTTGGAACAAATTGTCATACATCAAATGGCAAGAACAAAACAATCTGATTAGATCGAACTTCTATTTTAATAATTATGTTACAAAAGCCGATTTTTCGATAACTCGTGAAGAAAAGTAGGACATAAAACTCCATTCATTTCATTTCATTTCGATAACTCGTACTAACGGAGTACTTCCGGTTTTAACTTGATAAAAGCGGTATGTGTTGAGTGATACCAATAATGAGAAAATCGATCGTATTCGAACGTATAAAATTCGTATTTTCTTGTATTCGTTTCCATTTTTCCATAAATATTAAAGGGATAATAGGCGTTAGAATACACTCGTCATACGGCTTATATTTGTGTTTCATTTTGACTATTAGTTAAATAAGTATGCATCCCACACTTCACCAAATTTTAAAAAGCCACAATAAAAATATATTCGGAATTTAAAAAAAAAGTGAGCCAGCGACGATTCCATTCAGTTTGAGAATAAAAGCGTCTGGTAAATCAACGCTAAAACATCGTTGTGGAATTCAACAGTAGGGGTCAAGGACGCGTGAAAACTCCATTTAGAGTTACTTCCCTTTATATTTATACGATTTGAAACTCGCTTGATGGATGGCTCAAGCGTTTTATGATTAACTACTTAATTTTGGGGATTTATCGGATTTTAGAGGGGTTTTGATGTATAGGTAAGTCCACTGATGGATATATACTGTTATTGTCCAAATTTGAGTGAACTTAAAATTTTATGTTCGTTCTAACGCCTATTATCCCTTTAACTTTTTCAAATCAATGGCAGAAAAAAACCCCGGTGATTCTTTATTGTAATTGTAACGGGTCTCGATTTGTTCCACCATTATTTCAAACATCACAAAGTAAGATTAATTAATGTTTGATTTTTCATAAATGGATATTTTCGGATATCTTGTTTTAGCATTAATTTATTTTGACGATATGTACAGAATAAAATCATTTAATTGAGAAAAATCTTTTTACGTGTGTATCGTTTCCTTTTTCCATAATTAACTTTTTCAAATTATGGGAATAAAAACCCGGTATTTTTTACGTGAGTGAAACGGTCTATTTTTCACACAATTATGAGACCGCGCATTATCATTAATTATTCAAAATGTAATTGAGTTTTGCACGAAGGTATTTACTTTTCATTGTGCTTGTTAGAAAAATTTATTTGTAGACTTTGACTTGTTTTTAAAATTTTGCTTGTTGTAAAATCTGGAAAAAAAAACTTGAAATTGTTTGATATCCCCAAAGTTTGAACCCTTGGAAGAATAAACGTAAAAAGAAATAATTATGGGTAAATGTTAAATATTTTCGGCCTAACGGGTTATCATTGTTTTTTTGACATATAACAAAGACTGCCCGCATTATTAATTAATTATTCAAAAAGCTCAATAAACAATTTTCGGATTTAAAAAGTGCAGCGAGTAGTTGTTACTCTGGATCGCAACGCCTTGTGAAAACAGATCAAATCGAAAATACTTTAGTAGTTATGCCCTTGTTTTTTTAAAACTGTTTGGCTGTGTTGTTAACACTCTGGGGATTTCAATTCTTGACTATTTTCGACAAAACTCGCTGAAATTGTTTGATATCTCCCAAAGATGAACCCTATTGGAAGAAATAAAAAATATCAAAATATATTTAATATGAATTGTGGCGTGCCCTTTCAATTTTTGGCACAATTCTTTAAAGATTTTGATGAATCTTGGCTTGAGTGTTTGTAATTACCTAAGGATGAACCCTATTGAAAATCAGAAAAATAGAAAACTATTTAGTATCAGTTATTGACCTTGATTTTGAAACGCATCAAAATTTTAGCTCGTAAACACTCTTTTTGAAAAAACTTGCTGAAATTGTTAATTATCACCAATGGATGAACCCTTTTGAAAATATCACAAAATATTTAATATGAATTATTGCTTTTGTTCTTTAAAATAGTTTCGATTTTTGTCTCTTAAACACTCGACAATACACAATTCTTAATGAATTTTAATGAAACTTGTCGAAATCGTTTGTTATCACCCAAGGGCGAACCCTATTGCAAATCACACAAAAAATCTGAAAAATATTTAATGAGTTACTGCCTTGTTATTAGGAGCAATTCTTGAAGATTTTAATGAAACTTAGTAATATTGTACATTCATCACCTTGGAAAAAATGTATTAGAATTATATTTCATTCTGCTGATTGTACTGTCAAGTTTTCATTCAAAATCAATGATGACAGTGGCCATATATGATTTTCAATAGGGTTCATCCTTGTGTGATCATAAATACTCATCAAAATCTGTCAAGAATTGGCCTTCTAGAGTGTTTACGAGCAATAAACCATGCTGTAAATGAAGCCTAGCCCATTAGGTTACCTTTTGTAGGAATGCATCAAGGGTATTAACAGATAGATATGAGTGTTTATAATGTACTTACCTCCTGATCAATAATCTGCTCAATCTGTAATGGTTTCATAACATCAGTAACAAACTGTGGATGAATGTAGGCATCTCGGATCTTTTCATGTAACAACTGTCGTACAGTGCCTTGATGTTTTGGACTGATCTTCTGAGGTTTATAACTAACATTTAAAACAGGTGTTTTACCTGAAATTGTAAAAAAAAATCAATCAAATCAAATCAAAAGGTGATAAATATCTTGGAATTAAAAAATAAAATATATTAAAGCCTACATGTATATAACCTGAACAATATCTTATTTAAAGTTAAAACTTACCATCAGAATCTGGTTCCAAGCGACCAGCTAACATTCTAATAAACGTAGTTTTACCAGTACCATTTTCTCCTAACATGACTATAATTTCAGAATCAGTAAATTGACCTCCTTGTATGTTCAGCTTAAAATCACCTACAAAAATATACAGGTGCATATAAAAAGAAATAAGGAAGATTAAAACATAAATATCGAATTTTCTATCCATACAGCTATATTCTATTTCCAGATCCTATGACTACATCAGGCACATATTTTCTACATGGTCCTAGCAAAAGAATGTCCAATCTTCTAACACTGTTTCAAGGATATCCTACCGCTAAGATTGTTTCTAGAATACAGTGCCAGAAATTAGGTTGAAAAGTCTAAACAGCATCTCTATGCCAGCTTAAACAGCTAGGTTAAAAAAAAAAAAGGCTGATGCAGAAATGTGTATCTTGGCTACTCTGGTTCTAACTTGATTCTTAGATTTAAAAAAAACACTGACCTAAGTTCTTCATCATATCAGGATATTCATATCTACAATCTCGTCGAATTTCTTCTTCTATAGCAGTTTCAGCTAATTTGAATGTTAGAGAGGACTCTCGGAATCGTAAATTTTCAGTTGGCACAAAACCGTCTAAGAATATATTTATACCTGAAACATAAAGGTAAAAGAAGGGTTGAAATTGAAGTTCAATATCTATACACTTTTGGACAGTAAAATCAAGCTGTACTTTGATGAGGTAATATTTTGAAAAAAAAAAAAACCTGAAAGCATTATCTTGTAGCAAGATACCTGATTTCAGTTTTGATGCCGGAAACCTGAATAAATTGCGTATTGAATGGCAGTTTTTTTTTTACAATACTAAATATATCCATCATCAATAAATTGATAAATTAAAATATTTCATACAGTACTATGAAACACCCAAAATATATTCACTGAAAACCTAATAACATACCTTCCCTTACACTAAAAGGCATAGTGACTACACCATAAGCACTAGGTACACCATATAAACAACAGATAAAGTCAGATAAATAATCTAGAACGGATAAATCATGTTCCACTACAATAATGTATTTATCAGGATGAATTAAACTTCTTATAGCTTGAGCAGCTCTTAATCTTTGTTTGACATCTAAATAACTTGATGGTTCATCAAACATAAAGCTGAAATTAGACAAACATATTTTAAGACAGTTTATCAAACATAAAGCAGAAATTAGACAAACATATTTTAAGACAACTTTTCAAACATAAAGCTGTAATTAGACAAGCATATTTTAAGACAGCTTATCAAACATAAAGCTGAAATTAGACAAGCATATTTTAAAATAGCTTATCAAACATAAAGCTGAAATTAGACAAGCATATTTTAAGACAGCTTATCAAACATATAGCTGAAATTAAACAAACATATTTTAAGACAGCTTATCAAACATAAGCTGAAATTAGACAAGCAAATTTTAAGACAGTTTATAAAACATATTAAAAGACAGCTTATCAAACATAAAGCAGAAATCAGACAAAATATGATACATAGATAATTCATTATTAATCATAAGACATTATCAGCACCGAAATTTGAGTAATACACTTTTTTAGCCATGAATCAAAACATAAGAATTAACTTACATATCAGCATCTTGTATACAGACTATAGCAATAGCAAATCTCTGTAATTCACCACCAGATAAATCTTCTATATTACGATCTGTTACATGAGTTAAATCTATCAATAAAAACAATATCATTATATACTGAATTCCCCTGGCATTCACTTAAAGGGATAGTTGGTCTTAGAATGAACATAAAATTTGGCCAATAGGAATAAATATCCAAAGAAAAGCAAGTAATAATCCATAAACATGCATTTGATTATTGACAAACGCTTAATGAATTGATTAAGCGTTTTTCAAAAATGACTTAGTTTTTTCAGATTGTGAGGGACTCTGTTACCAGGTAAATTCGCTGATGAATATATACTCATATTGACCATTCCTCAGAACTAAAATTTTATGTTCAGCTACAATGCAGTATCCCTTTAATTGGTGTTTACTTATGTATGCCTGCTCACATGATTCCAAAAGGCTAAATTTCAAACAGTGTAAGCCTACATGCATAATAACAGACACATTTCAAGCCATGAATGTCAGCTAGCATAATGTCAAATGTTCTTTTTTAAGTTGCTTACCTAACACTTCCATAAAGTGCGTAATATCTGCAATTTCCTTCTTTTTAGCCAACAAGCCTTTAACAGAGCCCTAAAATAGAACATGATGAATTCATTGAACATTCTAACATAGAACAACAAAAAATACAGAAGACTTGTTTTTAAATGTGACAACTTCTTATAATAAGGACTCTGTCTTCATAAGCAAATGAGGTAAAGAAAAGTAGGATGTTTTTAACCAAGTCACATACTCTTTAAACAGGGGAAGTAGTCAGGATATACTTGTTGGAAAACATCATAAAAAGATTATAGTTGGTCGTGTCAATCATTTAAAAGAATTAATTCAAAAAGATAACTTATGTAACAGCTATGTAAGACTTTCTGAAAGGGATGTTGAGTTGACCAACTAAGTTGAAGTGTGTCATCAAATGTTCAAGAAAACTTCCATGTCTCCTCTTTCCCAGTAGTATTTGGATTAGCTGTAAAGCTTATTTTTAAAATGGTTACCCATTGAGGACATTAGATCCATCAGGGTTAGCTACAGTAAATATGATTTTCAAAAAGTCAAATATAATAGGCCTACAGATACGTAGAAGGCATAAATAAATAGTACCTTAACAGCTCTTGGTATCTGGTCCACATATTGAGGTTTGATTAAAGCTTTCAGATCATCCTCTAATATTTTAGTAAAATAATTTTGTAATTCACTACCACGGAAATATGTTAAGATATCTGTCCAATCTGGTGGTTCCTGTAATAATATACAATCATTTTATCAACATTATTCTGTATTAAAAACAATGAAGAAATTCACCATATAAACTGGACCAACTGCTGAAAACCATTTAGTTTGATCTAATTTGAATCCAAATCCTCATTTACGTCTAAAATCACCTCACCTTAAATCTACCCAAGTTGGGTTTCTGTTTACCAGCTAGAATTTTTAAAGCTGTAGATTTTCCTATACCATTGGTACCCACTAACCCTAACACTTCTCCTGCTCTTGGTACTGGTAATCTGTAACAATTTATGTCAAACATAATATATCTTATGTTATCTTATGGTTATCAAATCTAAAGACATCCATAAGTAAAATTTGCAGATAATATGGAAGAGAAAATAAATGTCTATTGTGTCTTATACCTTGACTGCAATAGCCACCTTTCTTGTGTCACTGACATTTAATTGAATTACAGCAATCAGAAGGGATTGTAATCTGGCCCTAGACAGAAAGACTGGTAAAATATTAGCTGCATGATATAATCATGGGCTAGTATTGTATAATCCAATCACTGCAGTCAAAATTCCTAGATATACAGGAAAAGGTCTTTTTTACTTAAGTAAATAATATGAAGTGCAATAACAAAGAAAAAGCCAGGGATTATAAAAACTTCTAAGAATTATTTACCTGTGTAGTTTAAATGAATTAGCACTATAGCGATGTGTTGTTTCCTTCTCTAAATTACTTGGTAAATTTATAATATTTATAGCATCAAATGGGCATTTCTACATAATCAAATAAAAGAAAAATGTACACAAATACAATATATATGCAAAATATATGCAACTAAACGGAATTTTAAAAAAAAAAAGAGAAAAAAAAAAGAAGTAATTTTAACTGTTATACTATAGTTTTATTAAATATAGAACTATATTAATTATATCTGCCCTGAAGCTCCTTTTCAGAGGATGTTATAAATCAAGTGTCAAGATTACATAAGAAAAACAGGTGGCTAATTATACTTGTTGCGAGGGATAATTCAGAAATGTCTCAAAAGAACTTCATGAGTGCCAGTATTAATTGTAGAACCAATGGCCTACACGATTAACTGAATGGCTAAGCATCTAAATACATATATCAGAAAGATTCACCTACTTTTGCACATATACCACAACCAATACACAATTCTTCTGATATAACAGCAATTTTATCTGTAGGACCTACTTCAATACACAATTTGCCTAAAAAAGATATTACAAATAAGCTTGAACATAGCTTACAGCAACAAGTTTTACAGTACTGGTACCAGCATGAATTGAAAAATCAATTATAGCCTATAAAAGCTGATATTTTACAAGTTGGTTACAGTCTGTAACTAATTAGTTCCACACTGAAGCAAACGGTTTACAATCATAGAATGATTTCATTATGTATCCATTAATATAAATATATGACAGGTTTGTCAATACATCAATACATTGTGCTAGTAGGCAGAATTATGTATGAAATCACCCCAGTCCTCATGCCTAATATTATTTAGTTATTTAGTTAGTCATGAAATGTTAGTTTCTCTATCGCTATTTTTGAGGTACCAGTACTTACATGATAGCTTTGCGGGAAGTTGGGAGATGCGTAAGTAAAACAGTGCCCATGCCCAGTAACAAAATTGAAAAACTGTACAATCTAGTGACAAATGTGCTATTAAATGATTTATTTAAGGTTATGTTGGGATGACCATATGTTTACATATGTCTAACAAGGTCCAGCAGCAGATAGCATATATATGTTTATTTCTGCAGAGAAACTCACCCATTCTCACAACAGGACAAGACTTTTTACATTCTTGTCTACATCTTTTAGGTCTACATTTATCAGAATTGACAATGGCAATCCTAGTTAATACATCTTGTTCTGGCTCTCTCTGGGGATTCCTCCTTTTCGACATCTTGGAGACGATTAAATCTGAAAAAAAAATAATAAAAGCGTTACCATATGGTCCTCAAAGAAACAGTTTAGGTCTACTACTGTCACAATACAAAACCTAGGATAGCACAATCAACAAGACTTCATTATAAAATATAAGATCCTTGTAGTCTACTCGTTCTTTTCAAAAAGTAAATAGATTTTAAGGAAAGAAATCCAACCTCTTTCGAGATATGCTACCACTTTATTATTTTAATACTTTACAGTGTTGATCACAAAATAAAAGTAAAATATGTAAAATTCTTACACAATTCGTCTGAAAGATGGCGAACAGCACACGTGCTTCCGGTTTTGTATTTAGTTTCGCATAAAACAGTATTTAGGATTTTGTTCAGTACAATTTTTATTTATTCAAAAGGATTTTTATGAATATATTACATTTATGTTTTGTTCAATAGACAAAACGGGGTAAAAAGAATAAATGTAGAATGATTGTTGAACGGATTCAAGTGAATAAGTCATATCGACCAAGACCCCAATCGCCCCAAAGGCAAAAAAAAAATCAGTAGGATAAATAGTCCAAACTTTTAGCCAATTTTAACATTTCTGTAAGTGTTTTTATAAGCCCACATGAAACGGAGGCGTATATTGTCGTCACCCCTGTCCGTCCGTCGGTCCGCCCATCTGACTGTCTGTCTGTCTGTCTGTCTGTCCGTCAGTCTGTCCACAATTGCTTGTAAACACTCTAGAGGGCGCAATTCTTAACGGATTTTGATGAAACTTGATATGAGTGTTTATGATCACGCAAGGATGAACCCATAGGCGCGGGAACAGGGGGGCAGTGGGGGGCTGGGACCATAAAATAATTATATGTACCGGGTAGCCTAAATATGTAATTGTCTCATAAGGCCATATTTGTAAATTTCCTTGGTTTTTTAACCTTCGAAGCTAGTAATACAATCAAAGAATATAAGTTTCTCTATCACGATCAAATTATTTGAATAAATAATAGTTGTTGTCTTAATTCTTAATTCTTGAGTTATCTCCCGTAATTCGATTAATTTTGAAATAAAGGTATATGAATGACAACAGTTTTTTGACTTTGAAATAGTTTGCCCCCCCCCCCCTTAACCTAAAATTTGTTCCCGCGCCCCTGGATGAACCCTATTGAAAATCAGCAAAATCGGAAACAATTTAGTATGCCCTCGTTCTTGAATGGCTCGTAAACACTCTACAAAGTGCAATTCTTGACGGATTTTGATGAAACTTGGTGCGAGAGTTTGTTATAACTCAAGGATGAACTCTATTGAAAATCAGCGAAATCGAAAACATTAAGTATGAGATATTCTTCTTGAAAACGCGTGCAATTTTAGCTTGTAAACATTCTTGAGAGAACAATTCTTAATGGATTTTGATGAAACTTTGCTTGTGTATTTTCTATCACCCAAGGATCAATCCTATTGGAAACTAGTTAAATCGAAAAAAAATTAATATCAGTTATTGACCTCGTTTTTGAAAACGCGTTCAATTTTTGGCTTGTAAAAACAAGCTAGGAAAATATAAGAATTCTTCTGTCAATGAATACCTAATGATAGATCCTGTTATATGAGAACATCAAAGAATAAATTTTGTAGGCCTACATGTACCTGCAAGAAATTGAAAGATATTAGAGAAAGTAAAATTGCTGGAAATTAAATCTTAATTGGTTTACAAAATATTTGATTGTTGGGGGACAAGTCTACCATGGACTAGGATATTACTGAGGTTTTGTTTCTTCTATAGGCTGTTACAAGTCGCTTGCTGTAAACATGGGGATATTGGTCTTGAAGTTTCTGGTAGTGGCGTCTAACGATATGGGAGGCATTGGTGGCAGTATGGTTGTAGGTGGCAACAAAGGTTATTATCTGGTTATCGTGCTGTATAATTAATCCATTTGGGTGTACGGTTTGAAGTTGGTCCATCCAATAACTCTCGCGTTGTAGTCTTCTTTGCTTCTTGATATTGATCATAGGTTGTATCTTTTCGATTGGCATAATCAACAAGTCTTCATTGGAATGGTCGGGTAGATTAAAGTGATTTGAAATTGGTTTATTTTTGCCATGTACTATACCGTTCCGATGGCAATTAAATCGAGTCCGTAACGCGTTTTTAGTTCCTCCAATGTACTGTACGTCGCATTTTTTACATGAAATTAGGTAAATAAGGTTTTGGTCGCCGCATGAAAGTTGGTCAGTCATGAGAAAAGTCTTGTCAGTTTTATTGTTTTTAAAGAAATGAGAAATAGGTACATCGCAGGTACGACACGCAGAACCACCACAAGGTTTTGAGCCATATCCAGTCGGCGGAGGAGGGGGGTCATGTTTTTTCTAAAGTTGAAATAACGTGTCGTTTTTAATTTTGCGTAAAAATCGTTTTGAGTAACCCCTTTCTCGCAATTTACTAATTTGTTGTGTACAAATCCTAAGGAACTTTAGGATTTGTGATTTAATTATCGCAGAAAATGTATGCTTCGGGTGAAACGAGCTTTTAAGTTGGTGTGTATTGGTTGCTTTGAAGAATACTTTTACCTCTAGAAGACACAATGATTTACAGATTTTGACAAAATTTGCTGAAATTGTTAATTATCTCTCAAGGATGAACCCTATTGAAAACAAGAAATATCACATAATATTTGATTGTCCTTGTTCTTTCAAATGATTTCGATTTTGGCCCATAAACACTCTGCAAGTCACATTTCTTGACTGATTTTAACGGAACTTGGCATGAGTATGTGGAATCACCTTAGGATGAACCCAATTGAAATTCAGATAAATCTTAAAATATTTAATATCAGTTATTGCTCTGTTTTTGAAAAAGCATCAAAATTTTAGCTCGTAAACACTTTAGAAGGCACAATGCTTTACAGATTTTGACAGAACTTGCTGAAATTTTAAATTATCATGCAAGGATGAACCCTATTGAAAAGAAATATCACAAAATATTTAATATGAATTATTGCCCTTGTTCTTTAAAACACGTATGGATTTTGATGAATTTTGTTGAAATATCGCAAGTAATTTTTACTGAAATACTGGAAATCTATAATGAGTTATTGCCTTGTTATTAGGTATAATTCTTGACAGATTTTATAGAAACTTAATATTGTACATTTATCACCCCAGAAAAGAAGTATATGTATATTTTATTTTTTATTCAAATGAATGGTGCCAGTGGGCGTATATTACCTTGCCTGCCAAGCTATCTTTGAAAAGGATACAGCAGCAACGTTAGATGACATGGAAATCGTATATATTTTGAATTATTTTCCCTTATTATGGTAATTTGTGTGATATAATTTAATATTTCAATTAGGCTACCTACATCACTGGTATGTTTCGTCAGAATATGGATGACAGTGGAGTCATCCACAGAAAAACACAAAAGAAAACCTCCTTTTTAATCAAAGAATATTTATATGACCAAACTTAATTCATTTTGAGTAAAATAAGAGAATAGAAATGGCTTGATATTTAATTCTTCTTTACACTATTGTGACATCACTTTGGAATCCAGGCCTCGGAGATATAAAGGCACGCACAGTCTAAGAGCCACTTATTTTTTGGCGTGCTTCGCAATGTAGAAAAATCTGAAATCTTTTTATCTGAATTTTTTAACCTATGAGTTACAAACTCTCGCTCAAGGTTTGAACACATGTAAGCTCCCTGTTAGAAACTTTTAAAAGTTTTGGGTATAGGTCTAAAAGTGCTGAGGAATTATTGATCCATTAATAGGCCTACGTTTTTCTCTCATTTTACTCTCAGTTTTTTTTTCATGTAATTGCATGCCCTTGTCGTTTCTCTTTTTCTTTCTGTTATTCTCAAAAACCCTCATCCTCCCCTATCTGCATGTCCTTCTATGTGCTGTAACCTCTTCCTCATGCATTCGCTTCTCCTTCGTCTACCCAGCCCCCCATCTCTACCTTCTTAAAATCACCTATCCCAATCATCCGAAAACATGAATCGCCCTGAAAAAAATCTGACAACCTATACCAGTATCATAACTTAACTAAGCACTTACTCCATTGGAACAATCGTCTGACCACGGTTCTTAAATTAACCGTTATAGTGGAATTTCATCCTCATTCAACTATCTATGACAATATAACCCTGAACGACAATGAACAACTTTCAATAATAATAATATTTATGACTTTGGGGAGATTCTAAAAGATCTAGCAAAACCTCCGTCTTGTATCACAAATAAACGCTCACACCTTTCGTCCATGCAAACAGCTCTTGGACGATACACTCTATTACTAGCATCAGCTATTATTTGCTTAAATTTTCCGACAGGGGTCAACAATGTAATGGTGTGCAGGTCCCAGTCACATATGAGAATGTTCCCTTTGTTGTCACTGTATACTCCATGAGGACACTCTAGTTTGGGATCCGTTTTAGATTGATATATCCATTTAATTTCACCGGTTTGGGTAATGCATACGACCCTACAATTTCGGATATCCGACACCACTATATTGCCGTCAGGGGTCGTTGTAAGGTAATCTGGATTGCTGAAAAGCCTCTCAACACCAGGGTGTCCATCAATAGTAGATATAACTGTTCCCGAAGTGTCAATAATATCCAGAGATACACCACTAACTGCAAACTTTCCTGATCCTAAATAACAAATTCCGTCATAAAGATTATGGGCTTTTATTTTGGTTTCGATCTCAAGGACGCCAATGCCAACTTTTATGATAGAAATCAAACAACTTGTGGACATTGTTACAGCTACTTGATAAGATGAAACCTTAGCTATACGAAACGGACAACCAGGCATCTTCAGACGCTTACACCTGGTCTTGGAACCCATTTCTGTGAACGATTTGACTGCTTCGTTATGCCAGTCTGTAACCAACAGTACAGACATGCCGTTTATAGTTAAGTGCTCGACATCTGTAGCTCCAGCAGTGCTCTCCTTATCACCGTTTATTGACAAAGGAATGTTTTGTCCAGTAATCAACTGTAAACGACCATTGTTTGACTGTCGTCGATTATCTACTGCGTTTGGATTGGTCGGCACTTTAATGTCCGAAAGTTTTTTTAAAGAGTGATTTCTCAAAAGCTTCATACTTTTATGGACAATAGCACAGGCTTGACACATAGCTTCACAACACTGATAGCACCAATCTGTGGCTGGTGTTTCCTTGGATTGTTCTTGGCATGGTTCACAGACTAGAACATAAAATTATAGACTTAAACAATTCCGGGTTTAAAACTTGAAAAGTTGGAGCAGTTCTTGTTTAGTGATTTTGCTTTAGGAATGTATATCAAGACCATTTCGGTTCATCTCTCCCGTCTTAACCTTTCTTAGACAAATCGAAATAGATTCAAAATGTTCTAAATGCAATATCTCTAGGATAGATTTCCTACTTAAAATACATCCCTATGAAGGTAAATAATTAGAAATGAGAAAATATCCATACCTTGTTCATTTTTATCAAGCCAACCAAAATGAGGCCCTGTAAAGAAAACAGTGTGCATTGTGTATTTTAATGTTAGTTTTTTGATCCCATGCCCTAAAAGCGTCATCTAAATTGCGAAAAAAGTGATTCAAACAAATCCGTTGTTGAGCAAGAGACTATCTATTTTGAATGTACTTCGATAAAGACTTTTTGGGCAAATGTTCCTAGTCAAGAATTACTTTCTGAAAGATTCATTGTGACTGTTCCTTGCAGAACTACTATGACAACAGTTATGCGCCGATCAACATTAAATTAACTGTATTATGAGTCAATCTGGAATAAATATTAATACAAACACAAAAACTTGTGCATTTTGAAATATCCAATCACCTCAAAGAAATTACAACATTTGAGATGACAGCATAACAGCAATAATGAATTAAAAAAAGACAATGAACATACCTACTGCATGCAGTGAATTAGACAATATAATATTATAAAGGTAAGGTTGAATCTCTTTTATAACATCAATAAACTGGTGAATCTGTTCCCTGGATTTGGTTCGTAACTTAGTCACCAACATCTTGGCTTTTCTTTGAGCACCGTCGACATGAAGCAAGTCTTCATTTTCACCTGGCGTCAAGGTAAAATTCTGGAAGAGTCTGTCGACGACTTGTTCTGTATCAAGATGTTCTATGAGTACTACATAGTTCCTCTGAATTAGGTCCATAGGATCATCTCTTAGAGTGTCTTTCAACTTTTCTCTAGATTCCTACAATTCGAATTGAACTTAACTCTAATACTTGAGGTATTTTGAATGGGAGTTTGGCGAATTATGGGGCTTGACTGTTTTTCTAAGAGTGGGAAGTAACATGTAAGAAATAGATTAAAAACAACTTAATGGTCAATAAGTCAGCCTACCTGTTTTTCTTTTGAACCTCCAAGGCCCATTATTATACCTTTCTTTATCAGACAGTTATACCAACATCTAATCATCTCCTTTAGCTAACGGGAAGTTTTTTTCTACTCTTTGTCTTGAAAGCATGTTAATAACGAAGAATATTTGGTTAAAATGGCGACCGATTTCTTTCTTTACATTTACATAACAGGGGCAATAATAAAGGCGATCCCTTTCTTTTATTTCTTTTATTTACTGTACCTTGCACTATAAATATCTATATAGGGACAGTCATGACAATTATAAAACTATTATACATTCAATAATAGTTAACAAATAGGCTTTCGTTAGGCCTATATTATTTATATACTCAATATATCAATGATTTGAAACGAAGTTCAGGATTTTTATCTTTTTCATGAAAGATCTTGTCAGTGTAAATATGATTATGTCGATTTATTTTCATTTTTATGAGCATGTAGCACATCGCGTGTAGCATAGGGGTTTATTGTTCCATCTGAACGACTAAAAGCTTTTTCCATGTCACCCCTGATCCCTTCACACCTGCATCAGTGAACCGGGTTAAAAAAAATTCATCTTGACCTTTGCCGAGGTTGAATTAAACACTTTTGGACTCAGTTCTGTAATAAAATTTATGCTAATGATTGTCCTTGCAATATTTAGAAATCTTCTTTCTCCATCACTTTTATGATTTTGGAATGTTTTTAACGAGATTTCTGGAAGAAAGGTTTGATTTCTTATTTAATATGAAAACAGATGACAAATGAATTACTGGTCCTATTATAACTGCGCAACATATCATAAAACATGTAGTTACCTCCCTTGGCATAACCATACTAGATTATGTAAAATTAAATACACCAAATACATTATCACAATGTAGAAAAAAAAGGAAATAAAATGAGAAATATTTAATATGGAAAAAAACTTTTTTTTTGCAAATCAAATAAATAGGCTACGCATTTGCGACTGTTCTCCTACTAACTTCCCTCTATTTGAATCCATGTTCTTATCGTGATGTGATCGAGAGAATATTGTCGATTACGATGTATCTTCACAATGTCATGATAAAATTTATTATGTAAGACACTCAGCAAACCAGGAAGTAAATTAAACCAAGATAACAAATAAAATAGAAACAACTAGAGCAGATTGTCATGGTGAATGATAGTAGATAACATGGAGTATAAATGTATATTTATATCAATATCTTTACTGTATTCAGCAGTGCTAATTACAGGTAGGTTAATTAATACTGAATTTATTTACTAGTACTAATTACAGGTAGGTTAATTAATACTGAATTTATTTACTAGTACTAATTACAGGTAAGTGATACACACCTAAAAGACAAGTCTCCACGTAGAGAACAAGTGGTTGTCTAGCAAAATACGCCCTACGCCCATACTTCCTTCCTATATTTGAACTTAGCCAAGATCTTATATTTTAAATTTGTATCTTCACAAATGTAATTTGGTGTGTACTATTCTAATTTTATATTTAACAATTTTTCTTCGAAATGCCATCTTTGTCCCGTTGTGAGTCATCTACCCGTTTTGATTAAGCTTTTGATTACTTATGTAGGTTAGCCTTTTATTGATGTCTGGTTCAATATCGTGTTTTAGATATTGTCTTTCAAATTTGCCAAAAGATTCAACCGAGACTATAGTATTGACACTATTTGGCAATATGCTGATGTTGATAGTTTTCTGAAGAACGATGTTTTATTTGGACACAATGATTTAAATAAATAATATTTCGACACAAAATACGATGTATGAATTTTATATCATAGGTGAAAGGTAACACTAATAAGTTGTTTAATTATCATATTATTTATATTACAGGTCAATATACTTTAAGAGGAGTTCCTGAAAGTTATGCAGTGTTAGGTGAAAATTATAGATTACAATGTGATATTACAGATTCACCAAGTGCTATAGATTTCCGTAGAAACAATACTGCTGTATGTAATATGATAAACTGTGAGAGTCCACCAATAGATAATAGATATAAATGTGGATGTATAAATAATAACAACAAAACACTATATCTCAATATAAGTAATATAAATAAACAAGATGATACAACATGGTCTTGTAGAGGAAAGTTCTGGTAAACAAGGATCAACTAATATATCAGTTTATTGTAAGTTGATTTACATGGTAACTTTCTTTGTTATCGTTGAATATAAAATTTGTACGAATAGTCTTTTGCTTTACCAGCTAATATACTATCAGTTGTTGAGGGTATTTCTAAGAACTTTCATCTGAATATTGCTACTGTGGAGTGCAGAATAGTAAAATCTTGATTGCTTGATACTCTCAAATGAAATACATACTAGTAATAGGTTTGGTTTTATTCAACTGTAGAAAAACTGGAAATCGAGTTAGCAATCTCAAAAGTAACACGTTTAGCAGATACTCGCGAGGCATAAGAAAAGTTTTCACTATTTTAAAATCAAAGTGTAATATTTATAGATGGTCCAGAGAATATGAGATTTAACCCTATTAGTGATAATATAGGGTGTTATAGAAGGAAAGAGTCAGAGTGTTAACTGTTTAGCTGATTGTAAACCAGATTGTAACATCAACTGGTCTAAAGATGGTTCAACAACGATTCTTTAAACCCCTTTTTCACTTAGTACTAGAGATCAAACTGGTTCTTATAACCCGTACAGTTACACACACTTTTATTAAATAAACAACTTACAAAACAACTTCATGTTCAGATGTTTTTGTAAGTATATAATAATTTATCAATAAATACTAGACAACAAACTGATTGACAACATACTACAACTTAATACTCAGATGTATTGTAAGTATATAACCCTATTATTTCAGACGGTCCCGATTAACTTACTTTCTCACCAGATGTAACAAGTATTAATATAAAAGAAAATATAATCAAACTATAACATGTTTAACTGATTGTTATTATTTCCGACGGTCCTGATGAACTTTCTTTCTCACCAGATGTAACAAGTATCAATATAATAGAAAGTAGAAATCAAACTATAACATGTTTAGCTGATTATTATTATTTCAGACGGTCCTGATGAACTTACTTTCTCACCAGATGTAACAAGTGTTAATATAATCGAAGGTAGAAATCACACTATAACATGTTTAACTGATTGTTATTATTTCAGATGGTCCTGATGAACATACTTTCTCACCAGATGTAACAAGTGTTAATATAATAGAAGGTAGAAATCAAACTATAACATGTTTAACTGATTGTTATAAATGTTATTATAAATGGACTGGACCAGTTTCATCACCAACTAAAGATCTTGTATTGACTCAAATAAAAAGAAATCAAGAAGGAAACTATACATGTGAAGCTACCAATATTAAAAATACCAACCCTAAAACAAGATCTAAATCTATACTGGTTAATGTTCATTGTAAGTATAAAAACAATACAGATAAAGTATGGCATAAAAATTCATTTTTAGACTGTTTAAAGTTTTTCAGACTTATTAATCTCATTCTTTAAAAGGAATAGTGCCCGCATAGTTCACCCCTATATGATTTCAACTACGACATACGACTGCAATATTGAGCTTTTAAATCTAATATTATATTATACATGAATTTCTTAAGATTCTATTGTTAATTTGTTTAATTAAATTCTATATAGCTAATGCTCTATATTTCAGATCCACCAGAAATAACCAGTATAACATCTGATGCTGTAAATAACACAACTGATGAAGGTTCTGATGTTATATTTAACTGTAATGTTGATAGTAAACCAGTTGCTACTATAACCTGGTCATCTTCTACTAGTACTGATACTAACACTGGCCAACAGTGGACATTAACTCAAGCTAAATGTCAGGATACAGGAATCTATACATGTACAGCTAATAATGGTATTGGTCCAACAACTACTAAATCTTTACCATTAAATATTAGATGTAAGTATACATTACGTCAGTATACTGTAGTCTATACATGTACAGCTAATAATGGTATTGGTCAGTCGACTACCAAATCTTTGCCATTGAATATAAGATGTAAGTATATAATAAGTCAGTATACTGTAGTCTACGTACAGCTAATAATAGTATTTGACAATCAACAACTCAAACTGTTGTATTTCTTTCTCGAGACTCGTAGAATAGAGACACACAGATCAAAAAGTAACTGTAGATTTATTTAATCCAATAATGAATGCACAGCGAAACAACCATAATCCAAATAAAAGTACAATATATTAAGCACAAGATATAATACACTAATCATACATACAGTATTACCTCCCCACCAAAACTGATGTTACAAACGTCATCAACAAATTTTCACTTTTGGTTTGCGCTTTCGCTGGGATCGTCTTGGGATATCGGGTCCATACTCCGAAATTGGTTTCTTGGACTTAGGTTGATATGGTTGAGTTTCACCTTGAGGCATGCATTGTACTTCCGCTGAAGTTTCTGTCACAAATTCAGAATCAGTGTCTGGTTCCTCTCCAGGTTTGTTGTCCTCCGCAGTTGCGTATCGGGGTTGCAGCTGTTCCCAGCGTCTTCTCCAAACTAACCCATGAGGTACAACCTTAACATTGAAACAGCGGGTACCAAGAGCTTTCTTTATAATACAGAAACCCATCGAGGATGGTTGTCACGGTGAGGTCCAAAATACAGCGCATATACAGGGTCTCCAGCTTTATACTGTTTTCTCACCTTAGATACTCCTGTGGATTCCTGGTCACATGCCTCCTTGGTCTGTTTGACCTATGTGTATGTGTAGGTGAGGGCAGTAGGGTATCTCTTCGTGTCCGTATCTGTCTGGACATCAAGAGTTCACTCGGGGACAAGCCAGTTGCTGTTGGTGTTCTCCGGTACTACATCAGAAACTCATGAAGTGCTCTTTTTGGTGGTTGGAATGACTTTCTCATTGCTTGCTTGAATGTCTGTACCAAGCGTTCAGCTGCTCCGTTTGTAGCTGGATGATCAGATGCTCTGGAAAAGTGCGTAATACCCCGTTCTTTGCATCAACTCTGAAATTCATCTGAAGTAAAGGTAGTAGGATGAATGAAAGGATACTTTGAATAGGCATCTGTCTGTAATCACCAACCAATCTTTACCAATGAAGTTGATAGCATGATCCACGCGTAATCTACTCCAAGGCTTTTCTAGAAGCATCCACGGGTGTTTCACCTGTTCCATGCCAAAGTGTTATAAATGCAGAAGTTCAAGGATATTTGGTTGCGAGCTTTCTGGAATTACAATTCTTGTGCTGTGTAGGAGGCACCCATGACAGACGTTTGGTGAGTCTGATAGCTTTCTGAACTTTTCAATGTTC
This sequence comes from Nipponacmea schrenckii, assembly GCA_030562195.1. Classification (NCBI taxonomy): domain Eukaryota; kingdom Metazoa; phylum Mollusca; class Gastropoda; family Lottiidae; genus Nipponacmea; species Nipponacmea schrenckii. The sequence goes on from CM060202.1 coordinate 14,457,057, forward strand.
TCATTTTTCTCAGTATGCTTTGGTGGCCATCCTTCACGTACATAACGAATCACTGTAGCTACTACTGGATCCTTCCTGGACTCTTGTCGGAGGATGTAGGATTCCACTGGTTCGACTTGAAGGCTGAGAACTTTGATAGCGCAAACCATGTCCATATCTTCACCACCTTCCTCCCTGTCGAAATCAGAACTACCCTCACTTAGCAAGTGCATCTGCATTTTCAAGATCGGATGTTATCCGATATTCGATTTAGTAGTCGAATTGGTTTAACCATATGGCCCATCGAGCTAGTCTGTTAGCTGCAAGGAGTGGTGATCCTGATAAGGTGTGTCCAAGATATTCTACAGATGGTTGAGCAAATTTGCATTTGTCACGACGACATCTAATACCATTGTCATTTAGACATTTTAGTTGACAAGCATCATCTTGGAAAACTGAGACTCCAGGTAGATCTTTGAAATCTTTCCATGATTTTTTGAAAATAACTAGGTGGTGACTTGATTCCAAATGGTAGTCGCTGTTGAAGTAGTACTCCACGATGAGTGCTGAGGGCTAGCCTTTTTTGGCTCAGGAGTCAACATGATTTGCTTGTAGGCATCAGCAAGGCCAATCTTGGTATATCCAAATCCACCTCCTAGTCTCTACATTAATTCCACTGGTAGTGGCATTGGATGACGATGATCTTCTAACTGATCATTGACACCAACAGAGTAGTCACCACAAATTCGATACTTAGGTTTTGAAGTGAACTTGTTTTCCTTATTGGTACACTGGTGTTCTATAACTGTTAAACTGGACTAGCTTCCAGACTCCATTGGCGATAGCTTCTTCGTAACCTTTAGTTAGGTCATCTCGAAGAGCAAAAGGAAGCGGTCGTGCCTTGTGAAATACCGGTTTCGCATCAGATTTGAACTTCACATCTAGTTCAAAATCCTTTAGGCATCCCTATTCATCTTTAAATAGATCTGGAAATTCGTCACAGATGGTGCGGCAATCTTGTTGAAGGGTAGCATAAGTCTGGTCAAAGGTTGCTGAATGTTGAACTTTTACACTCGCACTCTTATCTTGGTTGTTAATGCTTTTAATTCCCAGAGCATTGTCCACTGAAATTCCCAGTGCCTGGATAGTATTACGTCCCAGTAAGTTTAGATCGGGGATCTTTGTAACAATGAAAGAAACTGAGCTTTCATTTCCAGTTTTTGGATCTACTGTTTGGGCGTTGAAGGTTCCCAACACTGGCATGTTGGGTTGACTGGCAGATTCATATTTACGTGTGACGTCTGCTAGTTTAAGTTTTCCAAGTTGTTTCCAGATCGGCAACGAGACAAAATTTCCCGAAGTTGCTAAGTCTAGTTCCATGGTAAACTCATGGTCTTTCATTGTGATTAGTACATCCAACTTTAGTACATCATCTGAAACTTCACCCAGAATCGCTCTAATTAGCTCAGATTTTCTTATTTTCTTCACTGAAGCTTCTGTGTGCTTCGATTGCTGTTGTTTCTTCTTGCAAACAGCTTCAAGGTGTCCTTTGTTCTCACAAAAGTGCCATTTAGAGTCTTTGTAAGGACAGTCTGGGCATTATGACCTTTTCCACGTCGGTAGTATTTACCCCCTGGTGTGTGAGTTTAGGTTGTTGATGGCCTTTATGTTGATTCATTCTGTTGTTCTGCTTAACTTTGTTCACTGGTTTTGGTTTGAAAGCGTGTACGGTTTCCTTGGAAACTTTTCCAAGATCTTCGGTCTCGACGGCGACTTGGACTGCCTTGGCAAAATCTAAATGATCGTCGCGTATTTTGAAGAGTGCCTTAATAACCGCTTCATCCAGTCCAGAATCGCTTTAATTAGCTCAGATTTTCTTATTTTCTTCACTGAAGCTTCTGTGTGCTTCGATTGCTGTTGTTTCTTCTTGCAAACAGCTTCAAGGTGTCCTTTGTTCTCACAAAAGTGCCATTTAGAGTCTTTGTAAGGACAGTCTGGGCATTATGACCTTTTCCACGTCGGTAGTATTTACCCCCTTGTGTGTGGGTTTAGGTTGTTGATGGCCTTTATGTTGATTCATTCTGTTGTTCTGCGTAACTTTGTTCACTGGTTTTGGTTTGAAAGCGTGTACGGTTTCCTTGAAACTTTTCCAAGATCTTCGGTCTCGACGGCGACTTGGACTGCCTTGGCAAAATCTAAATGATCGTCGCGTATTTTGAAGAGTGCCTTAATAACCGCTTCATTGTTAACAGAACATATGAATCATTGTCGTAGTGCTTCGTCCTGGGGATTCGTTATAGATGGGAAATCACATGAATAACCCTCGGGTATTTCAAAGAAGATTTATTAATTCTAAGAAGAATGATAACATCTGAAATAAAACTCAATGAGTACTGTCTCATGGGCAAAGGAAACTAATATTATGATTATAACTGAAGCACAATATGACATTATTTAACACACATACCATATAGAAAGTTCAATGCAAGTTTTTCACAGCATGCTTGACTCCATCTTTAATAAGGGAGGTCACTCTATGTTACCAGTTAATTGATTGAGGGTTTAAGACCACAATAAATATAATGTATAATTCTCTACCTCCCCCCAAGTTCCAGGATACGGCATGTGTTATACTGGGACTGATAGAGGACGTTGTCTACTATGTAGTGTAATCACAAACCAAATAGGTTCTCGTCGGGCTCTCTGACTCTACTGACATGTCAATGGTAGTTGGCAGAGGAGAGGGCGCATCCTCGATAGGCGGAGGAGGAGTAGATGGTGTCGTATCCGGAGATGGTGCAGTGTCATCTGACTGACTGGGGTGGGATTGATTGGCTGTCTAATGTTTTGGTGTTGCAGGAGGTATGGTAGGGTGCTGCAATGTATCTGGGCAAACATTGTCTCTTTCGTAAGAGGGATGATAAGGAATGGCTCGTAAATCAACTAGTATTGATCGTCGAGTTGCTGGTGCCTTAACAGGTGTGTATTTTCTGAGGAATTTCCTGTTGCGAAGGGTAGAGCGACCTGATCCATCTACGCGTACCAGGTATTGGTCGAATTGTTTGACTTCTATAACAACGCCAGTCTTATCCCATTTGGTTGGATGAGGGCCAGTTTGGTTTTGTATCCTAACAGTATCACCAACTTTCAGTGGCGGCAGGCGGCGTGTATGCTCAGACCAACGTTCAGCGTCATGCATGTGACGATTACGAAGAGCATCCTCACGCGCTGCCAAAGTAGATCGACAGTTGCTATGAGGAAAGGCCACAGATGACAATCGGTGATGGAATCCCCATTGTTGAAGGAAGATCCTCGTTGTGGCTGACGTGAATTCAGGTCCTCCATCAGAAGTCAATTCATCGGCTATACCATAAGTAGCGAAGGTACGACGTAGACAATTAACTAGGCCATTGGCACCCTCATGGGCTCTTTCAACGATTGACCAATTAGAGTAGCGGTCGGCGATGACCAGGTAGCAACTTCCCTTGTAATCGAAGTAATCAGCACATAGGCATTGAAATGGATAGAGAGGTTTATGGAGAGGTGTAGGTGGTGCACTGGGTTGAGATGGTGCGATTCTGTTACAGTGGCCACACTGTGATCTTGCCTGCGTGATTTCATTAGTGATACCTGGCCAGAAGAGAGATGATTCCGCCCTCGCCGTCATCGATGAAGTCCCCTGGTGGGTAGAGTGAAGGGCTCTGATACAGTCGTCACGTAGCGATTTAGGGATAATGATCCTGTTCTTGTACATAAGTACGCCATTGATGGTGTATAGGTGGTCTCTAAATTGGTGGTAGGGGCGCAGGATTGCAGGCCAGTCTTCGTATGATGCGGGAATTCAACCAGTTTCAAGCATGTTGATTAAGTCTGTAAGGTGTTCGTCAATACTTGTAGCCTCACGTACCTTATCCTAGGTGATTGAATGGAAATCCTCCAGGGATGCGGAGGCTGTTTCCAGTTCGAATTCTATTGTGGGTAGAGGTGGCGAATGTGTACGCAATGCAGAGAGGGGTGTGCCGACGCCTGGTTCACTCAATGTAAGGGCATCGTTGTCATCGACGAGGTGGTACTTGTTCTGTAGTGGGCGTGGGCCTGTTGGGGATCGTGACATGCAATCAGAAGCTTTGTTCTTTACTCCTGGAATGTGGATGAGCTGAAATCGATAACGGAGTGTCTTCTCTTTTAGATTGCAGAGGCGGGGGTTAGTGATATCGTCCAAGGCCCTTGAACCGAAGATTCCTAAAAGTGGTTTATGGTCGACAGCTACGATCAAATTTGTACAGCCTAATACAAAGTATCTAACTCGGTCAAGGGCGTCTGCTACGGCCTCACCCTCGATGGGGGCATAGCGGGATTCGGCTGAGTGGGTGAAACGACAACCCAACAATGTTACTTTCCATCCATCAGGGCAACAAAAGGGTCTTTTCACATCGACATGAGGACAGGGACAATGTTTTTGTAGCAACCAGAATCCGATGCCGTTTTTAGACCAATCGGTAATGAGGCATGTTGGTTTCGTTTTATCAAAGATTTGCACGCCTTTACAAATCTCGCCTAGAATGTGTTCCTTTGATGAATTGAACAATTTGTCTAGGGTGTCATCCCAGTAAAATGTTTGTCTGGGCTTAAGAAGCTCACGGAACGGTACCATTGTGGAAGCCATGGAAAAAGCGTAAGCCACTTGATTGACAAGGCCAAACCACGATCTAACATCTGTGACAGACTTTGGGGTTGGAAAATCCTTAGTGGCTCGTAAGTATTTCGGACTGGGTCGTACGGTGTTGGGGGTTATTTCGAATCCAGCGAATTCCACAGAATCTGTGGCAAATTTGAATTTCTCAGGGTTGAGTGTGATGCCCCCATTGCCACAAGTTTCTAGCCACTCGGTTGTCCTATGGAAGCTATCTTCAATCGAGTTAAACCATAGGAGGGTGTCATCCACACACTTTGCTTTATTGGTGGGCGGCTATTTCATCAAATCGGCGAGTGTACGCATCTCCAGAAGCGATGTATCCTTGTGGGCAAACTTTATAACGGTATCGTCCCCATGGTGTTATAAATGTCGTGTCTGGGTGAAGAGGTACACTGTGGTAACCGTTCCAGGCATCACTAACTGTCTTTTTTGTGTTTGGAGGTACACATCTTGCTCATTGAAAGGGGGACAGCGTATGGTGTGTTTCTCTAGTTGCGTTGGTGTTGAGTGCTTGCATGTCCACTGTGCGCCGAGGTTTGCCATTCTTCTTGGCACATATGACCATACGGTGACAATATGTGACTGGTGTTCCGACAGGGACAGGCTCAATGACACCCAAAGCAACGTCTCTATCCAGACCGGATTTTACGTCCTCTCGCCAGTGTATAGGGACAGAAATAGGGATATGGTGGGCCACTGGATCCTTGCCCTGGTCTATCATTAGTCGGAGTGGAGGACCTTCCATCATAGGTAAGGGCGAGTGTTCGCATGTATTAAACGTGGATGATGAGCAATATGCGTTCACGGTTGTCGTCCGTAGGTGGGAATGGGAGTTTGGTCGGTCTGGGTGGTGGTTTCTGGCGAGGAGCACATTTGCAGTCTGAATCGGTGGAGGTACTTATTGAAGACAAGTGCTCTCCTATGGTAGGAAAGTTGGAACCAATAATACCCAACTCCAGACAGGCCTCCCTGCTAATAAAGTAATTATCTGTGGAGTCTGTGATGTATGCTATCTGTTTTGTGCTATGACATGAGTTTTGATTGCTAGATAGAAGGACTATGACCGCTCCGATAATGCGGATGCTGGAACTAGTTGCTGCATGTATGGATATGGTGACAGGGAGTCACTGGTAGATAGACCAATGGGTGGTAGTATATTAGAACTCCAAAGACAGCTCTGACACCCAGTATCAGCTATGCAGCTCATGGTTATGGACTTATTGGTAATAGGTTTAGAAAATCCCAAAGTGTCATAATCCGAGTCTGCGACGCGTACACTTAGGTTGACGACAGGTTGGGGTAGGGAGCGTTGCCTTAGCCAGGTGTTTGTCAGATTATTGTGTATGTGATGACCCAGTGATATGGGAAGTCCTGTTGAACCATGGACGGAAGTGTTAATAGTGCACAATTTGTCAAATACGGCATTGTCATATGATTTACTGGCCTCACTTCTCCTATCAATCTGTCTCTCCTGACGACGGCCACCTCTGCCAACAGAGGAAAAATGGTTCTGTGTGCTGCATTTCTCACAAGTTTTGCCGAATGCGGGACATTGTGAACGTCTGATCCTAGCGGAGGCTAGATTGGCCACAATAGGAACAGGTTCCTTTGGATTCCCGTGGTCTGGTGACAGTTTGTTTTTCTGCGGCTTGTGAGTTCCATCCCTTTGTTTGTATGAGCTGCAGGCTGCAGTAGACTGTATGTTGTTAGAGAGGCGGGAGGCAGAACGTTTGCCGGATTCCTTCTTTTCTATAAAAAGGAGTGTTTCCTCAAGGGATATCTTTATCGGCTAGACCTTGGCATATAATATCCCTTACAACCAAATCCGTGTAGTCAACGGTATAGGCACATGCCGGACATGCCAGTGAATATTGACAGAATGCTGCTTGTCCGCGAACCCTTGCGCAATATCCACATACGGGCTCATCGTGACCTGGGATCATGGCTTGAAGTTCGGCTATCGCAACAATGGGACTCTCTGGTTTGACAGCGAGTTTCTTCATGCTGTCCAGTATTTTGTCGATGGTCTTAGATGTTTGGGAACCGACCGTATTTCTTCTGAGGTCATTGAGTTGGTCATCACACCATTCCAGGATTTGGATAAAAAGGGTTTTTCCAGTGATGCCGCTTGCTTCAACGTAATCTTTCCATCTTGTCTGGAAATAATTCCAATCGGCGGGGCTAACACCAGTGGTGATATACGGTCTGTGGACTTTCTCAACCTTAGCAGCTGTGGTGTTGTTATCTGTGAGACCATGAATTTTCAGTAATTCTACGGCGAGTTGTGAGTCGACATCCAGTGTCTGGAACGTGCAATCAGTGAATGGGCAGCTGACTACTGGCATTTCTGTCCAATATGGTTGTGCTGGAAGAATATGATGTTATCATAGAGAATAACCATCGGGTATTTCAAAGAAGATTTATTATTTCTAAGAAGAATGATAACATCTGAAATGGACAAAAATAAAACTCAATGAGTACTGTCTCATGGGCAAAGGAAACTAAGCTGAGCTAATAAGTAATAGTTGTCACAGATCATTGTTGAAATTTGAGCCATCGAATCTCTCCGAGTTTGAAATAACTCGCCATTTTCTATAGAGAAAGAACATAAATGACAGCAGGGAGAATAATTCCTATGTTAGGGTATTTATGAACGAATTGTGCGATTTCCTTGCATTTTATAAACATAATTATGAAGGCTATAAATTTCAAAATCAACCAATGAAGTAACGTAAGCTAAGAAGTATCTATTGAAAATATATATTTAAAACAAAGAGCATAAAAAGACTATATGGAAATGTCTATCTTTGTGTCCAATGATGTATATTTGAAAAAAAATAATAGAAACTCAAAAGGAAAATTTCAATCTCAAGAAAATAATTTCAAACTCATAAAAAAATCTCAAACTCAAAAAAGAAAATTTCAAATGCAAAGTTCAATAATACATAAACATAAAATGTCTTTACGGTTTATTAATGGTACTGGTCTGATAACAATTAAATCTTAATTAATTTAATTTATTTGACAAAATTTTGTTTCACGTTTTCCTAAATTATATCATTAAGAGGAATTTGTTTCAGGTTCGCCAAGAATAAATGGTGATATAAAAGATGAAGTAAAGAATAGACTAGGTGAAGAAGTAACATTACTAATTGATGTTATAGCCTATCCTAAACCTAGTTTTAAATGGATACAAGAATCAACTGGACAAGTATTAACACCAGATAAAACTCAACAAGAATCTACAAATAATTATATTTCTAGTCTAACATTTACAATACAACAATCATCATTTGGTGACTACATTGTAACTGTCACTAATGGTATAGGAGATGATAGAAGTTACACTATAAAGCTTATTGATGGAGGTAAGTTTAACCAACGTCTAATGTAAAGTTCTAAAGCTACATAATTGTTCATTATTCTATGTTTGAATACTGGTACTGAATTAGCAAGTGCAAAACCTTAGCTTCCAAATTGACTAGTCACATGGTCGAAGTTATTATTATCATTTGGTTGAAGTCGTTGTTGATATAATTGCTTGACTATGTTTCCAAAATTTGCCTTTTAATTCAATTCTGTTTAGATAAGCGCACTTTTGAGCCAGCTGAATAAATTACTTTTACGTTTGACTTTGTTTTCGCCAAAATATATCAATGCCACTCTTGAAATCTGTCTTATACATGTTATATTACAGATCCAAAAATATCTGAGCCACCATCAGAATTAAATATTCCTGCTGTTGTTGGTGGAATTTTAGCTGCAGTTGTTATAATAATGATAATTGTTATCGTAGCTGTAATTTTGATTAAAAGAAGTAAGTAGATTAAAAAAAGGGTTTCCCCTTATATTCATATATTTACATATATATACCATAATTGGACCGGTAATACTTATATCAATAGAAAGTAGAGGTGTTCTTATGACTGTGAAAAATACCAGATTGTCCCACAAGTCCTTAATTAACTCTGTAATTAGGATAATTACGATTTCCCTCGGCAGGGTACTGCCATAGGTATGTACGTCAAGTCTCAAATGTCGTTCAAATATAGTAAATTGTTTTTTTTTTGATCATCCAGTGTGTGAATTCCGTAAATAACCGGACGCTGTGGTTGTTAAGTATGCACGCATGCGTACTTGCCCACATTCCTTCATATTTTCCACAACAATGGCATTTTGGTATTCCATTTATTATCTCTAGCAAAAGGCAATAAAACGTTTAAATATCACTTTGTAAAAAATTGAAATAATTTACATAAGTTTTAACTCACTAATAATAAAATACAAAATCAATAATTACAAACCTTCATTCATATGACGTCATTTGGTCACGTGAACAAACATGGAGTCTAAATTTAGCGTCAGTAAGCTTACTTTGGCTGTAATTCATGAGGGAACACATCTTTAACCCTTATTTTGGTAAATGTTACTAATTGTATAGGTGATTATAAAAGTTACACTATAAAGATTGTTGATGGTAATAAGTTACTTAATGTAATCGTATTCAAGAATAACTATTTTTTACCACAGGTTATAGTTTGAGCATTTGCAGGTAGAGAAAACAAATGTTTCAGTTGACAGCAAAGTTCTTATTAAAACCAAACATTCCAGACGGAACCTTTCTCATGTCCTTTAGCAAGTTTCATCGCAAACTATCGCGTCGTTCTCTGATAATCGTGACACAATCAGCTCTGGTGTAAAAGTCTTGAATTAAAGGTTTATACATATTAGCAGGAAAATTTGTAGGATAAACAAAAGCCGTGTACTAGTTACTCTTACCATGATATCATCTGCCATTGCAACTTCAAACTTTTCGACTCCCGCCTTGAATAACTATACACAAAACTTTATTTAATGACTTTAATGCTATCAAATAATCCTAAACAAAATTTATACAATTAAAGAAAATACAATGATATCGATATTGATGTATAGGGTTAATTTATCATTTGGATGTAACTGAGTTCATTTATAAGTGAAATGTGTTGAGTACATTAATTTATCAGTTGATTCTGTTGGGTAATTTTATAAGTTAAATGTAATTTGGTGAATTTATTTGTTGTTTTTCTTCGGTAAAAATTTCAGTTGAATCTACGGAATAAATTTTGAAAATTAGTATTGGTTTGTGAGCATCTGAGGTCAGCAATATCGTTGATGTACAAAGATGGTCAGGTGTTTTTGATGAAATCATTTAGGACTTTTGGTGGGAGGTTTCCTTGACTTCCTACGCCCGTGACTGATATTATATAATGTTACTTTGTAGCCAAGAAGACATTACCGGAAGAAAGGTGGGTATATTTTCTTTTTAGTTCTATTTACTCTACTTTGGGCGAAAATAAATATTTTCAATCAATTCTGAATCCATTTATTCCCCTGAAGCTATTATAAAGTAACGATCATCAAGTTTGTTAATCTACAAAGTCAAGACTTATTATATCATCTTACTTTTCAGTTATGCAACGTTTTCCAACAGAAACCCAGCGGGTAAATTTCATTTTCTACACAGAAAACTCATTTTTATAACAAAAAGTAAAAGAACATCCATATGTTACATTTAGAACGGAAATGTGCATCGATAGGAATAAATGGGATAAGTATTAAATAATAATGATCCTAAAAAATCTAAAAAATGTATACTTGATGCCTAAAAACATCGTGAAATTTGCGTTATTTCACCAACTTTACACGACTATTCTAGAGTGTCTGTACCCCGAGGTTCTGATATTCACTTCAACTTACTGTAACTTCTTCCTTTACAGATAGAACATATGAAGATTTAAACACTAGACCTAGAATTTATGAGAACGATTTACATAATTCTGTAGATTATGAAAATTTATCAAGAAATTAGATTTTAAAAGGGACAAAAGAGATAATTGGTACAGTTACAAGTAGTATTGGATACTCTGACCCATGTATTTACTAATAGCCAACATCAAATCGTGTTTTCAGTTATACAATACTAGTAAAATCCAATGCTCACCCATGACATATAACAAACTGTAATATCTGATGCAGTACTACGTGAAGTAAAATCCAATATCAAAGGGTTTTGTTTTTCAATTTTCTTAATAATATAATAAATACATATGTATTATAGTCAACATTAATAAACACTTTCGACTGTAAATAAATACAGTATAAGCAATAAAATAGATTTTATTTTCGCTTTTTTGTTGATGAACCTCGTATTGTCAAATTTAATCTTGCATGCATGTCGACAAATAGACGCAATAACAATCTAGATCCAATCCTTAAATTTTCTTTTTTGATTTCGTTTGCCTCCTTTTATTTCAAATTCAAATTCTGTTTTTGTTCCTTTTCTTTCTCTTTCATTTTCATATTTTAAATTTTATTACCATCTACGCCATTTTGTAAAATATTTGTTAGGGAAAGGGCTTCATTTAAGTTATGAAATATGTGGAACTTTACTTTTCTTTTTTATTTTTATTTGAATTATTTTCGATCTGAAATTAATTTTCATATTTTTTTTTACTACAAATGCAATATTTATAAGGGTGGGTCACCTTAGATTACATTTCAGAAGCGGGGCATCAACCGAATTGTTATTTATACATTTATACTCCTTACCTAAAATCCACAAGAATTCGTTAAAAGAGTGATTTATCTCTAAACGGATGCCTAAGAGTGGTCCGTTTAAATCGTGTTAGTGAGTACACATGTACATGTATATGCAGCCACTTCTAACATTTACTACCAATAACATGCCAATATTGAGAATACCCCAGGAAAACAATTGAATTTGTAAACAGAATAAAAAAAACCCTTAGAATTCCTCTAATGATCTGCTTTGACATGTCACAAACAGTCTTGAAGGGGAGCTAGCCATTTGGATAATCGAGGTTATTCTCTGGACATACTTGCACTACGTCATTGTACGCTCATAAGTGTGAAATGTATATTGCTCGTAAACACTCTAGAAGGCACAATTTTATTCTTGATGGATTTTACCATTACTTTGTTCGTTATCACCTAATGGTGAACCATATTAAAATCAGCGAAATCGAAAAATATTAAATGAGTTATTGCCCTGGTTCTTAAAATGCTCGTAAACATTCTACAATGTGCAATTCTTGACGGATTTGTATAAGACTTTGTGTTAAAACGCGTTCGATTTTTAGCTCTTAAACATTCTACAAGGCACAATTCTTGACAGATTTTGACGAAACTGACTGAAATAGTTAATTATCACCCAAGGATTGTATTGAAAATAAAAAATATTGAAAAATATTGAAATGAATAATTGCCCCTGTTCTTTGAAATTTCAACATTGTCAGCCATCTTTGAAAGTCTCAAATTTGTTTAATAAAAGCTTAGTCCAGTAAAATAATTTATGCTAATTTAATCGAATTTGCACAAGCTCAACGCTTTTCAACCAAACTTGCACCATTGTTTTCTCAAAACTGAAAGAGCGGGCTCACTCGAACTATTAATGACTATGAATTCGAGTATAGCCAAAACGCTAAAAGATGGCCGAGACTCAAATCTCTCAAAACTGCCCAATTCTGCTCATTTCCTATCATTTGGACACAGGGGTCTAAAAAAAAACCCACATAAAATCCAAATATAAAACCGACCAAAAAAGCACAGCGTGGGGGACCAAGTCAAACTTGGCCAAAATCGAAAAAAACGCCATAACTTACAAAGTATGTAGGCTGATGATCTGAAATTCACAGGGAAAATCCGCATTGGCCCTCTCGACTTGTTGGAGATCCAAAGGAATCGAAGAACATTCTTTTGATATGGATAAGTTATGAGATGTTTCTCGTACGTCAGGAGTGTATACAGCCCGTACCTCACAAAAGTGCTCATACAAGCAAGAATGTCTACATCTAATTTTTCGACAACTAAACCCTAGAAATATAGGTCTCTTCCATCTCGTTGAAGAGTGAATTTAGTTTCTCCAACAATTTTAAGACGGGAAGTACCATCGGCCTGACGAGCAGATTGTGAGCTTCGTGATACATGTATGCAAAGTTTCTTTACAATGGAGGATCATATCATATTTCCTGTGGCTCCAGAGTCGAATGTAATACGCACACAGAGATGTTTATAAAATGTTTCCATAAATGGAGATTCCTCAACGTGAACTAGTCTAGCGGACGTTCCGCCTGTAGGAAGGTGTGTATCTGGGTCCTCGGTAGACAACAAGTCATCGGAATTGTCTTCAATATCTGCAGGTAAGTCGTTATCAAGGAGGAGCGCAATTGGACGAGCCCTCAAGATGTACTTGCAATCAGTCTCCGGAAGGAATTTCACTCGCTGAGAAAATGCTTCGCGGAACACCGAGGTGAGTTATACCAGAATCTCCCAGGAGAAGTTTATCTTCTATGAAAGCAGTCAAGCTTTGATAAAGATCTTCAGGTCGCCCTTCGATGCCTAAACTGATATCATCAAAATCCAAGAAATGGCTTCCGGTTGACTGAAAACCAAAGTGAAGGCAGATTGACTGCCATATATTCTAATGTTGTGACCTCTTGTATTGCAGTCTTCTGTTTTCTGATTTACGCTCCCCCGTCATCGTTGAATCCTCTATTTTCATCTTGGTCAAGTTCGAAATTAACATTTCGATATACTGTTTTTGAGTTATTGCACTTGACTTAGTCAAAACGCAGCTTGTGATTGCGATAGACAATACAGTTTTCATCTGATTCTAATGAAATGTGGTGTGAACATTTATATTGACGAGAACATGGATTAGACCTAAATAATCTCAGATTTTTTGCCTGTATTAAAACAGAAAATATATTTTAAAGTGGGCGTATCTTGCTAGGCAACCACTTGTTTTTGCAGCCAGCGTGATAAAAACGTGCTTTTCAATTTGCGAATATCAAGTCTCAAATGTCTTGTTGGAGTGTCGGAATGTGTGGGAGTGTGTCGGAGAAACCATGACACCGGGTACTCGACTATAACAAAAACTAGCCTGTAAAGAAAATCAACTACATGTATAGTACAAGCGACTTGGTGTAATGATTATTACTTAGTGACCATTGATTTGATAATGCATTAATGATTAATACAAGTAGATTCTGTAAAAATAAACATTTTTGCTCCAAAAGAGTATTAAAGTGTTGAAAGTACAGTTGACCTATGTACAGGGTTCACTAAATAATGGCATGATCAAAATATAGCTTTCCGGTACCGAAAAAATGAAAGGCTGCAATCTTACACAATAGCAAACACACAGACAGAACTGAAAAGACAACTAATAAAATAAACATTTGTATAACTTAAAGAGGCCCAGGCTTGATTTTATAGGGGTCGTTTTGGGCCTTTGTTACATTTAAACAGTCCTCAGAAATACTCAAGCTCTAAAAAAATCGCAAAATACCTTGAAATATACCTCAAACAAAAAATTTCACTTTTCATTTTTTTCCGTGCTGTACGCGGCTGGTCTCCAGTCAGTCTGAAAATTGTGTGTCCTGTTGACAAAGTCTACAATTGAAAATGCGTTGTAGTCTATTTATATAGATGACCGCTATTGTACGACGGGAAGGATAACTCTTTGATTATCAAGACGAACCGTTTTCCAATATGGCGGGACGTTCGTAATTTCTTACGACATTATGATTTTTCAAACACGGATAATTATGGATACACATGGATTTGAAGGCTCAAATTTCAAAGGTAAGCTCTGTAGACTATTTCTGATTAGCTAACCAAAAGATTTCATGTGTTTGAGGCTGTCGGATGATTGTCCGAAGCAAATAAAGCCTGGGCCTCTTTAAACATCCTTGAATCAGGCATATTATGTATGTTACAATAACAATAAACTGTAACATTTCATCATCATAGTAGATTAATGTTAAGATTTATTTTTTAAGTATATGGAATATATATTTATGTATATTGTAATATATTAAGTAATCAAAGACAATAAAGACATACAGAAAGGTATTGTATATCAAATGAAATGTAATAGACAGCCATTAAGAATGCGAATCAGAAAGCACAAGATATCCACTAACATGATCAATGGAAAATCAGCCAGCAACTGATATCACATCATAGAATGGAATGAATCAGAGCCCTGCTCGCCAATCTCAACACGAAAATACAATGAAAGCATCTCTATCAGAAAGCTACAACCTCCCTAATCAACTCGAAGTTTCTGTTTGTCTGTAATTTTGACATTTTTTCAAGTGAAAACAATTTAAACAAACGTTTATTTTTTTTACATTTTTCATGGGGGTCATTCTGGGAATTCAAAAGCACCTATTATAGTATGGCGCTGTTTGTGGTTAAAAAAAGGATCCAAATCAGATTGTATAAATTCTTAAAAGTGACTTATCTTATAAATTTGAAGTATTTTTACGTATAATATCTTATATCTTATATATTTTTTTTTCAATTTTAGTCATGTAATGTAAACTGTAGATTTTGTAGATTGTACCGTTCTCTACTGTATCGCTTCACTCGGATTACAATTCGACTAATGTAATGCGATCCAGTAGTGAAGTTCCTAATGTTACAATCCGACTGATACGATCAAGCAGTGAAGTTCCAAAGATTACATCCTGATTGACACGATCCAGTGGTGAAGATCTACAAAGTTAACTGTCATTCTAGAAAGACATATCATACGTAAAAATACTTTAATTTTATAAGATTAGTCACTTCTACCTTAGAAATGATATGTATACAATCTGATTTGGATCCTATTTTGATACATACAGCACCATATTATAATATACTATCCTGTCCACATGCACGTCTTGTGCCTGGGATGTTGGACACGATACTCATTTGATCATCCTGTATTGTATTGTATTGCTTTATTGTCGTATACATAGGTACATAGACATAGACACAATATATTCACAATCAAAGATATTAAGATGACAGAGGGTGGTGTATATAAATATCTAAATAAATATAATAGGAGAAAATATTACCAAATATAGTATTATATTAACTGCTTATTCCGTTTGATGGTAGCGTTGTACAGATATTTACCAAGGTTTTTTAAAATTCTAACATTTTTAGTATTTAATAGATTGATTAGCTTAAACATAGATGGGTTATTCCGATAATATGTGTCAATATAAAGTTCCCTTAAGGCTAGGTACGATGGACACACTAAAATAAAATGGTATTCGTCCTCGATATCATTCCCATTGCACAGTGAACAAAGTCTCTGGCTTCTATCAATATTAACGTATCGACCCGTTTCAACCATTAAATTATGGGCAGAAATTCGATATTTACAAATCAGGTTTTTATAATTAATGTTTTTACATAAATATAATTGTATTTCAAAGTTATTTTGATAATATTGATACATACAGCATCTTTTAGACGATTCAATATCTTGTCTAGTATTTTGTATGTGCATGTCCTTAATTCTTTGTGTAAAGGCATTGATGAATGCAGTCTCATTGAGCAAATATGTCTTTTGAACGATTTTATAACAGAACAATGTCCTTTTTCGTGAGCACGATAAATCTTCGGATATTTCCGCAAATTTCCGGCGATGACGTATAACCCAGAACGTTTTACAACCGGAAGGCAGAGTTAACATGGACGTCAGCGTATTCATAATTTATTTGGAACTTTATAACATCATAATGTTATAAATTGAGTATGCCTAGTCGGTGTGTTTATTACAATTGCAGAACTACTGACCGTTCATTGTTCTGGTGGCCTCAAGATCCGTTTCGAGGACGAAAATGGACTGCTTATGTCACCCGAAAGCGAGCCCAGTGGAAACCGGCAGGAACAAGTGTTTTGTGTAAGAGGCACTTTACCGATGATTCCTTTTCGAATTATTCAAAAATGTATGTATGAATAGGCCTAGCTCAATCCACACTACAGTACTACTAGACTACTACTAGTCTTACGTTTAAATAATTTTCTTCAGAATTAAATAATTTTCCAAATCTTTCCGTTTTATGACAAATGCGGGTAAACAGAAATGATTATTGACAAGATGCTGATACCTGATTGGCTAAATGTATAGTATCAGCCAATCAATGATCGTTTAATGTTGTTACTACAACAAAGCTAATTATAATGTATTGGATGGAGATATTCACGGTTTGATCGGTAATTCTATAGGCCTACAGTACAGTATATACAGCAGAATCAAGTTAATTAATGAATTAAATAAATAATAAATTTGTAAGAAATATCCGAAATCATTTGTGTCGAAATTCATGACAATCCTTTATTTTGCTTGAGAAAACCGTAATTTAAAGTGGTTTCACACTCGGTCATAATATTACGGTAGTTCAGTGTTGTGATTTTGAATTTCTGAATACAGAATTAATTTAAAAATAAATTTGTCTCACAGGCGAATTGATTAATTTATAGATTGATTGAAACCGTGGCAACCATTCCAAATATGCTAACGGTGAATCTTACCAGTCATCGAGTCGATCTATCTCAGCCTTAACATACTGATTCTGTCTGGGCGATTATCGGGCCTAGCACCATCTTCTTCGTCGTCGTCGGTTCGTATAATACGGTGGTTTATTATGATCGAGCGCTTCAAAACAAAAACCCTCGTCTAATGGTTCATCATCTGAATTCTCGAATTCTTGAATTGATTCACTCGACCCACTTGAAAAGGACGTATTTTCATCGCTTGTTTCGGCCATTTTGGAACGTTTAGGCTAACAAGGTTGTTCTGGGTTATAGGCCTACGTCACTCGGTGACGTCAGAGCCTTAGCGAGCATATTATTTTTTTTGAGTATCGGAAATGTTCGGAAGCCCATATGGTACCTCATGACTTAGAACTTACGACTTAATACTTACGACTTAGAACTTACGACTTAATACTTACGACTTAGAACTTACGACTTAGATGTCTTAGATATTTGTTATTTTAGGACACTAAATTATGCTAAAAATAAATATGGAGAATGAATTAATCAAGACATATTTTTACTCCGGACTGTCTTCTAAAGAGATATTGGGTGTTCTCTTTATTAGGCACAATATATGCTTAACATTCCGACAGTTAAAGAGAATTCTCAAGACTCTACATCTTAAACGACAATTTCAGCACACAGAAGACCAAGAGATAATTCAAACTATCAAGAGAGAGCTGGAAACTTCTTCAAACCATATAGGGTATAGAGCTATGTGGAGAAGGCTTGTAAAAGACCATCACTTAAACGTTCCTCGTAATAAAGTTATGATATTAATGAGAGAAATTGACCCTGATGGTGTAGCGATGCGCAAGACAAATAGATTGAAAAGAAGAGTTTATGTCAACAAAGGATCAAATTATGCCTGGCATATCGATGGTTTTGATAAGCTTAAACCCTTTGGTCTTTGCATTCATGGAGGCATTGACGGTTACAGTCGTAGGATCCTATGGTTTGAAGTGGCTTCTACTAACAATGATCCATATGTTATTGCTGGATATTTTTTAAACACTGTCACGAAATTGGGTATTGTTCCACGAGTACTTCGTGCTGATAAAGGCACTGAAAATTGTATTGTTTCGACACTGCAGCCATTCTTCAGGAATTTCTATGAAGATGCTTTGAGTGGATTAAAAAGTTTTCAGTACGGAAGAAGTGTTCACAACCAGAGGATTGAAGCTTGGTGGTCTATTTTGAAAAGAAGTGGGATACAATGGTGGATAAATTACTTTAAGGACCTAATGTCAAAAGGAGAGTTCTGACAACCTTCAAGTGGAATGTTTAAGATATTGCTATGCAAGTGTAGTTCAAGCTGAGTTGGATAGAATTGCAGATCACTGGAATTTGCACGAGATACGGCGACAAAAAAATTAAGAGTTACCCAATGGAAAACCTGATCTGTTATATTTTACACCCCAGCTATACTCAGGGAAATAATATGGATTCTCAGTTGACAAAGAAGATGTCAAAGTGTGCTCACAATTATATTCCAGAGAGAAACAGATTTACGGCGACGAATTTAAATCTTTGACACACCTGATATTGTCAGAGCATCCCCTTAACGTACATAGTGCATATGAAATGTATGTAAATCTCACATCCGAGTTTAGCAGTTCGACTCCCTCGATGTCATCTGATATAATTTTAGTGTTATTTGTAGAAATAATAACGAATTGCTCTTTTTTATATACTACGGTACCTTTTTTTATTAGAAATGAACTAATTGCTGTTGTACTAGTTACAGTGGTTTTTTGTATGGTAAAAAGAGATTGTGATCAAAGGGCATCCACCCAAGTATTTGTCAAAATCGCACAATTTTAAATGGTGTATCTCAGCTAAAAATTACCAGATAATCACAAATTCAATAGGAATCTTCCTTGCTATAAACAATACTCATTACAGAAAAAATACTAGTACATAAAATACTTCCTCAGTTTTTGCACAACAGTGAGTACAAGCTAAGTGTGGACAAACAAAAGACAGGCGACAAACTGCCAAGGTCATGTGTTTTACTTAACTTTTATTTACTTTAATGAAAAAATAATTACATAATAATTTGTAGATTAACGAGACAAAGAAAAAAACATAATTTCTAATAATAGGCCTATTTCTTACAGGCAAGACATATAAGTACCAAAGGAAGATAAATTGAACGTTACACCTGTAATTTATGTGCAATTGTTTATTTGAAAGACTCCTAAAATATCTAAAGCTGAAGGACGCTCTCTTGGATTCTTTGAAAATGCTGATCGAAGGATATTTCGAATGTCCGTGTCTACAATTCTTAATAAAGTTGGTGTTGTTTCCTCTTGTTATATTTGTTTGGTCAGAATTTCTCTTATGTCTTCTACGTCTTCTATTATACCCCATAGTGATTCTTCAGTGTATAACTCAACAAGTTGCACAGTTGCTTTTTCATTGTGTATTAAAACTTCTGGAGCCTGGTATAGAATAGTACCGGGCTGGGTTGACCCACCGGAACACATTGTTGAATTCACGGAGTTCATAGTGTATAATTTGCTTAGTCCTAGGTCAAACACTTTAACAATGGGAAAATCTTTTGATATCAATACATTTTCTGGTTTTATGTCCCTGTGTATAATTGTTGGATTACTGCGCAATTATGATACTGCCCTTAATATTTTGACCGCAATATCCTTTTTCAGGTTAAAGCTCAATATATTAACTTCGTTGTCCCTTTCCTCTCCAAAAAGCCAGTCATCTTAATTATTTCCATCAATATATTCAGTTACTAAAAATAAATTTTTGCTTTCGGTAGCATAAGCCAACAGTTGTATTATATTTGGATGCCTAATTGTACTGTGTACCTTTAGTTCCCTTTCAATGACTGGTGAGGCGAGTCTCATTCTTTTAATTGGTATTTGTTTAACTGCTACTGGGGTTCCAATCCAGTCTCCCTTATAGACAATGCCGAATCCTCCTCGACCAATTTGATCGATGATTTGAAAATCACTTCTATGAATTTTTGGTACAACTGCAGATGAACTCCAATTTGGTGATCCTTGAGTAGATGTTGCTGATTTTGATGATCCTTGAGTAGATGTTGCAGATTTTGATAACCCTTGAGTAGATGTTGTTGCTGATTTTGATGATCCTTGAGTAGATGTTGTTGCTGATTTTGATGATCCTAGAGTACAGGTTGTCGCAGATTTTGGTGATCCTTGTGTAGATGTCGCTGATTTTGATGATCCTTGAGTAGAGGTTGCCGCAGATTTTGGTGATCCTTGAGTAGATGTCGCTGATTTTGATGATCCTTGAGTACAGGTTGGTGCTGATTTTGATGATCCTTGAGTACAGGTTGGTGCTGTTTGGTCATAATTTTTATGTTGTTTGATAGGGTTAAAATCATCAACAGACTTTTGAATTTGAATACACAAAAGATATTCTTTGTTTTGTTTTTCTTTGATATCAATCTTCGGAGGTGGATCTAACATGTACAATATATTGTGAATGGTAACGCCAACACTATAAGAGCCTGATTCGTTTACTCGTATGAGACACAGATTGACTCCACTTTCTATTTGGGCATCATCCTTAAACCAAGTAAAGGTATGTCCAATGTTATGTTCTTTAATAATGCACTCAATCAATGCTACGTTTTCGTTCCCTGCCTCAATGCCGTATAATTCATGTGGCGAATGCAGAAAGATACCTGGATCTTCAACATAAGCTGCTGTTTTCTGTGGATATATGTAAGCCCCAGCATGATCGGTCGTTAAGTACTTAATGCCGGATACTTCTATATCAGTTATTAAAAATCCTTCTTTTATCGGATTAAACTGATTTAATTCCAGGACGTCATTATCGAAAGTTGCTTCATAACACGAAATCCACGAATAACAGTTCATTGTGCTTAGATTATCCGAATAGTTTGAAGTCATTGTTTTGCTATATTTGACTGATATAGTTTTCACGGGTTCTGGTTTAGATGCTGTCACCTCTTTACTGGCATTAATTACTTTTTCATTATCTAAATGCAATGATTGCCGCTTTTGAGTTCTAAGGTAAATATAAAATTGCGACGGATAGATACCTTGATCTTTTAGATATGCTTTAAAGGAACATACGTTTCCTTTTCCATCTTTAAAATTTTCTATTTCTGCACCGGCGTAATTGGATAATGCGGTATCCATCTCGTCGATATTACCATAGTAACTTTTGTTATTTGGAAAAAAAAGATTAACTCCTAAATCAATTAAAGATTTTACTGTGTGATCCTCTTCTTTGCTAAGTTCTATGGTACGAGTTCTATGGTACTTTAGCCTCTCTGTCGGACATTTTGTTAACATTAATGCCAATATTAAGTTCTAAGTCGTAAGTTTTAAGTTCTAAGTCGTAAGTTCTAAGTCGTAAGTATTAAGTTCTAAGTCGTAAGTATTAAGTTCTAAGTCGTAAGTTTTAAGTTCTAAGTCGTAAGAAAGTTTTAAGTTCTTATTACGGAGCTATACAGATTTTCGACATATCTGAAACATTTATTTCTAAGTAACTTCTTAAATTATAATCATTCTTATCTAAACAAATATCTGCTTGTAATGAATGTTTCGATAAATTTGAAGATCCGTAGGAATCCGAACTTATGACTTAGAACCTAGGACTTACAACTTAGAACTTTCGACTTAGAACTTAGGACTTAGAAATTAGAACTTACAACTTAAGTTTCATGACATGTCAATGAGGCAAAGATTAATGCTATAATAGACAGAATAAGGGAGAGAAAAAAAGTTTGGAATATGACACATTTACTTCAGTAAAACGACCAAAATTACAAAATATCTTACACGAAGCCTAACTTCTACGTCGTAAGTTCTAAGTCGTAAGTATCAAGTCGTAAGTTCTAAGTTCGAAGGTAACACATGGGCTACCGTAGAAATGTATTAAAAAATACGTTTTTTAAATATATCAAAACAGAAATCCAGTTTTTTATTTTTTTTAAATGATTTTTTATACGCCCAAAATGTATTTTGGTCGTATATTGTGATCACCCCTGTCTGTCTGTCTGTCTGTGTGTGTTTGTGTATGTGTGTGTGTGTGTGTGTGTGTGTGTGGTGTGTGTGTGTGTCTGTTCACATTTTTCTTGTACTCACTCTACAGTCTACAATTCTTAATGGATCTTTTTTGATTTTTGTTATATGGGTTAATTACATTACAAAGAGGATCCCTATTGATTTTGGTGCTGATCGGACAATTTTTGGCCGGGATATAGCATAAAACTTCAGGGTAACAGTCTTGTACTTATTTTCCAGCCGACAATATTGAAAATTCGACAGACCTCCCTTTTTTTGACATCACAACCAGTCCGAACGCGTGAATTCAATGAACCCCGCGAATTGTAGTCTCTGTCACCCAGACTAATTACTATTACATAGATATCAGAAGGACTGGATTGTCGAGTCTAAAATTTAATAAATTATGTCGATCTTGTCACTTCTACAGCTTAAATTTCTTTCTTTTTATATTTCACGAAGGTTTGTGTTTGTGTTATTATATTATCAAAGTATGCATTGTATTCGTCAAACAATGTTATTATGACATGTAAAATAGTGAGAGTCAATATCTTGACGACAATCTTCTCGACTGACTTTCCAAAGAAAATCTCCGATTAAGTAGGTCAAATTCTGGGTTCTGTTCTGTTGTGCTACTCATGTAATCACTCCCGACGTAATTGTCCTTGTTTGATTCAAAAGCCTGTTTGAATGTGAGCAAGTAACGTTACTGCCATAGAAAAGAATACATTATTTTAAGCTTACGCGTGTATGATATAAGAGGTGTGTAAGAGGAAGTAGTTTACTAAGCAGCATACAAGATCGAGACAGAAGATCTCGTTCAATATTACTTCATGATATGTGGTATAAATGTATATTGGTATCAATACTTATAGTTTGTTTACCAGTACTAATTATAGGTAAGAGATGTGTTTATTTTATCATTTACTTCTCATATATAATCCATGTAGATTAAAATATACGGCATAGCGTGAAATAACATGTTTATTTTCACTTTCAGTTTCGGGTTGTAGGCTGAAAATAGGTCAGTTACCTGAAGATCGCACAAGATTACATAGAAAATTTCGATCTATAATTGATTTCTTGAGCACTATTGTTACAATGCGTATTTTTCCTTATTGTATAGATCGTTTTGTTGACTATTGATTAATAACAGTATATGTTTTGTATATTTATTATTATAGTTTTAGTGTGGTTACCAGTACTTCTTATAGGTAAGCGATATAGGTTTTTATCCACCCTTGTCTTTTTGGACACAACAGAGAGCTGGTTTGTGTGGAGGTTTGTTATAACCCAATCCTTTTGAAAAACAGACCAATCGAATATTTAATAAGAGTTATTGCCCACAAAGGTACTATCAGTATCAAACTTTAAACATACCAATCACATATCATAATATAATAAAGCATGCTATCGATGTTGATGGACAATCAAACACAGATATTTTTGATGATCGTGGTGTCTCAAAATTTTGACACCACCAGTCCATATTTTAAGAGTATTCAATATAACGCATTTTTCTATGATTTGACTCTTGACCATATAATGGACTGGTTGTGTTTATTTTTTGACGGTACCCATGAACAAAAATATCTATGCTTGAGTTATATTACAGATATATGTATATATTTTGATGAAGAGGTGACCCTTGTGAACACGCTAATATATAAATTTTTATACGCCCACATGAAATTGGAGTTGTATATTGTCGTCACCCATGTCCGTCCGTACGCCCGTCTACAATTGCTCGTAAACACTCTACAAGGCGCAATTCTTGACGGATTTTGATGAAAGTCGATATGAGAGTTTATGATCTTACATGGATGATCTCTATTGAAAATCAGCGAAATCGGAAAAAATCTAGTATGAGTTATTGACCTTGTCCTTGAATGTCTCGTAAACACTCTTCGATGTGCAATTCTTGACCGATTTTGATGAAACTTGGTGTGTGAGTGTGTTATAACTCAAGGGTGAACCCTATTGAAAATCAGCGAAATCGAAAAATATTAAGTATGAGTTATTGCCCTTGTTCTTGAAAACGCGTTCAATTTGACCTTGTCAACACTCTAGAAAGAACAATTCTTAATGGATTTTGATGAAACTTAGCTTGAGTATTTGTTTTTACCCAAGGATGAACCCTATTGGAAATCAAATAAATCGAAATATAATGAGTGTCAGTTATTGCCCTTGTTTTTGAAAACGCGTTCAACTTTTTGGCTAATAAATACTCTAGAAGGCACAATTCGTGACCAATTTCGACAAAACTCGCTAAAATTGTTTGATATCACCCAGGGATGAGTCCTATTGAAAATTAAATAAAAAAAAATATTTAGTGTCAGTTATTGCCCTTGTTTTGAAAACGCTTTCAACTGTTTGCTTGTAAACACTCTAAACATTCATTTTTGACAAATTGTTTAAAGTTGGTTTCCCTTATTTTCATATATGTACATATATATGTAGATATGTTTTAATGACTGGGAAAATACCAGATAGATAGATATCTTTATTCTCTTTTGCGACCCCATAATAGGGTAAATGAGAAATACATACATACATACAATAATAATGAAATGTATACGTATATGAACACATACCAAAAATACACTGAAGATGTCGACAGGGAATATAAAGCACGGATAAGGTATAATGGATTATAAATAATTATAAATATATAAATAACAAATATAAACAAACATCAAAAGGATTCAGAAATGATTCTAATAAATTTGGCCAAATTAAGCAAATGGTTATGCAAATGATCCCACAAATCCTTAATGAACTCGTAATTAGGCTATTTTTAACGGGATTTCCCTCGGCTGGGTACTACCATAGGTATGTACGTCAAGTCTCAAATGTCGTTCTTTTTTTGATCATCCAGTTTGTTAATTCGGTACATAACCGGACGCTGTGGTTGTTAAGTATGCGTACTTGCCCACTCTCCTTAATATTTTCCACAACAACAATGGCATTTTGGTATTCAATTTATTATCTCTAGCAAAAGGCAAAAAAACGTTTAAATATCACTTTGTAAAAACATTATGAATTAATTTAAATAAGTTTAACTCACTAATAATAAAATACAAAATCAATTCACATTTGGTCACGTGAACAAACATGTCTAAATTTAGCGTTTCAAAGCAGATCAGAGTCAAATGGATTCAACAAGCATTTCTTCGTCCCCATGGGTCTTTTGAACTTGAGAATACATGGGTTATTCATTAGAAACCCCGATAAATCAATTAGTAAGCTTAATTTGGATCACCCATGGATGAGCCCTATTAAAAATTAAAAATATTATTAAGAGTGAACCCTATTGCAAATCATTCAAAAATACCGAAAAATATTTAATGAGGTGTTATTAGGTAGAATTCTTGACAGATTTTAATGAAACAAGACACCCTAGAAAAAAGTATATGGCGGAAGGTTGAATATTGGATTCCGCTAATTGTTACTGTACTGAAAAGTTTTTATTCAAAATCATTGCTGCCAGTGGGCGTATGTTACCTTGCCTGGCAATCTATCTTATATATATATATTTTAATATATTTATTGATTTTAGTTATAATTATTGTCATTGTTTATTGGCTTATGACTGCGATAGAAATTCGTACAAGATTTTAATTTGATATGCTTTATATAATAGTGATGATATTTTTTTTAAAACACATGTGATCCTGTGTGCATATTGCTTGGTTAAAAATGGTTAGGAAATGCTTTTTCAAACGTTAAAGCTGTATATGTTGTTCCATATATTCTCAAGGGGAGAAGAAGGTTCTTAATTGAGACAATCTTCCAGTTTGTCTTTATTTTAAGCAGAATTTGCATAAAAAAAGAAAAAAAGATTACACTAAGAATTAATATTAAGTTAAGACACGTAACTACGTCAAGACTACAGCCAACAGTTAAGTCATTACATAACAAGAAAAACTACATTGAATATGCTATTTCTCTTTAAATTAAGTTACATTTCAATTCACATATAGGAATCTGCATCAAACAATACTGAGTATAAATAGCAAATAATGGATAAATAATAATAGCAACAACTCACTAGGATTAGCACTAACAACATAAAAATACAGAAGCTGTAATAGTAATAGTTATAGTTACTTCCAGTATTAAGGCCAGAGTCCAAAGATACAAATATAATACAAACATTTCATATATTGTGTAAAAATATACGATTGATGTCGCCTGATATAAATATCTAGAAATTGCCCTAATAACATCAACATCTTAAATAGAACACAGTTGGCTAAATTTCATATAGGTGGGGTGGGAACTAAGTTTTCTGGGAGAAGTGCGTTTCTTATATCTCTATAAATAGGACAAGTTAATACAAAATGAAAAATATCTTCAGACAAATAATCACACAGCGAGAACTGCTTACCAATTTCCTTTTAAATAAAACACAAGCAACAGGGAAAAGATTAAGTCACAATATTATAATTTTTTGGTTTTATGTGAAATGAAATATTCATAGACAGATAGGACTCTTGCCATACTTTAATCTTAAACATTGAATATATTTGTAAGCTCTCACTGTTCTGTAATTTTGACGACAATTCTTGCAAGTTAATATCGGTTAGACGACGTTTAAGGGTGTTGATAAATAGTTTGGTGTTGCCAATACTACACACATGACACCATATAGTATATTGCTAGGTCATGACGTCCATCAGAGCACCTGTTGTGGAACTGCTTTTGTGGATTCCTAGAATAGATTTACAAAATTGTGAACAGTTACAATATCATTTCTGTATTCGTATCCCCAAATAGCACTGCCATACAAAGGTTTAATCATAAAATCAAATATCTTAGAACTAATATAAATTGGAGGTGACCCTACTTTACGGAGCAAGGTTTGAATAGGAATTAAAGCCTTCCTTGCCTTTATTGACATCGTGGATACAGCTTTACTCCAAATTAACCTGGAGGAAAATGTCAACTCTAAATAATAGTAGGGAGTCGTGTTGGCTCAGTGGGTTAGACGTTTGCCCGCTAACCTGAAGGTCCTGGGTTCATTCCCGGCAAAGGTTGGGATTAACCTTCGGATTTTTCAGCCCGGTTCCCCCTTGTCAGTGATGCAGGTCGAAGGGACTGACATGGAAAAAGCGTCAGCAATTACAGATTGGAACGTTTTATCATAACCGAAAAAATTTCACCAACAATACAAATTTTAAAACAATTTCTAAAATCTACCGATATCACTTTTCCTAATTTATTTGATCAAATTGAACACTGCCGCCCCACTTTGCCTGTAGTGATTTAAACGGAGAAAAGTTTTCACTTGAAGTTAGTGCATTTGAAAAAGCAGAACATTATTTCACCAATTGTCCGTTACTTTTAGATTCACGAAATAGACCAATTTCCCTGATGTCAATACATCTTTATTACTATTTTGCACTAAATGTCCTGATACATCTATAGCAATTTTCCAATCAGTTCATACTTTTTTTTAAACTTTCAAAAAGATTCTAATTTAATTATGTAAACACTATACTTCCTAGAATTTTTGTCTTATCCTGAGTTCTTTTCACGAAATCATTCAATATATTTTTTCGCTATATGTAACAATTTGCATATAATGTACATACATTGGTATTCCAGTTGCCTTTTTTGTATTTTTATATTGGGCTAATATGGTCAAAGCCTGTTCCCCAATCCATTTCATAATGTATAATCTCTGAATATACTTGGTGAATAAAATTTTATTAAAACACGATCTGACGCGACATTTCAAGTAAAAATGTGTCGTTGATTATTATCTGCCCTATTTATTTACTGTTAACTATTTTACTTCAACAATCTGAAAAGCATTCGAATCTTGAGGAATGCTCATATTTCCATGTTCGTTAAACCAAGAGATAGGTATGTGCTAATGGCATCCCTGTCATCAATCAATCAAATCGGATTTTTGAGTTATTAAGTCGGAATTTTTCGAGTTACTTAGTCGGAATTTTTCGAGTAATTAAGTCGGATTTTGGAGTTACTATGTCGGATTAGAACAAAAAGTGTGGCGCTATCACTCGTTTACTGAGATAAATATCTGTTTCATTCTAAACTCATTTTAACAGTCTCATTCAGACTAGAATTCATTAAATGTTCATATTGTTTATATTACAGGTCAATATACTTTAAGAGGAGTACCTGAAAGTTATGCAGTGTTAAATGAAAATTTTAGATTACAATGTGATGTTACAGATTCACCTAGTGGTGTAGAATTCCTCAGAAACAATATAGTTGAATGTAGTATATCTCCGACCTGTGCGAGTACTATAATAGATAATAGATATAAATGTGGATGTATAGGCAGCAAACATCTATATCTCAATATAAGTAATATAAATAAACAAGATGATACAACATGGTCTTGTAGAGGTAATTCTGGTAAACAAGGATCAACTTATGTACCAGTTTATTGTAAGGATAATATCTTTGTATTTTTGTTATAAATGAATACCCCAAACGTATGAACATATTCGTGTATGTACATGTACATGATATAATAAAGTCCTTTTCCCAGAAACTGAAATGAAGGTTCATAAAATCAGTACTTACATCTGAATATTGCACTGGTGGATGACAGAATAACCAAGAATTGATTTATCATAGTTCTGTGGCTTTTTTTTGTAATAGAAACACGGGTCGTGGTATAAACATTCTGCAAAGTTTCAGTATTATTTTGCGAGGCGTAAAATATATTTATCATTTTTTTTTCAAATCAAATTATTATTTTTAAAGATGGCCCAGAGAATATGAGATTTAACCTTACTAGTGATAAGATAGATGTTATAGAAGGAAAGAGTCAGAGTGTCAACTGTTTAGCTGATTGTAAACCAGATTGTAACATCAACTGGTCTAAAGATGGTTCAACAACAATTCTAAATAACCCTTTATCACTTAGTACTAGAGATCAAACTGGTTCTTATACCTGTACAGTTAGACATACTGTATTAAATAAACAACTTACAAAACAACTTAATGTTCAGATTCATTGTAAGTATATAATACTATACTTTATCGATAAATACTAGACTCATCTGTTTTCCCAGAAAATAAAATGAGAGAGTAGCAGTACTTACGTCTTATATTTGTTGATTAAAGAATGTTTCTATGTTAGGTTTTTATAGAAAAGCCGAGCGTGATATAATCATTCTAAATAGTTTTATTCGCGAGCCGAACAATTTAGTTATAATTATTTTTTCATAATCAAAGTATGATTTTTATAGATGGTCCAGAGAATATAAGATTTAACCCTACTAGTGATAATATATATGTTATAGAAGGAAAGAGTCAGAGTGTTAACTGTTTAGCTAATTGTCAACCAGATTGTAACATCACCTGGTCTAAAGATGGTTCAACCGCGATTCTAAATAACCCTTTATCACTTAGTACTAGAGATCAAACTGGTTCTTATAACTGTACAGTTACACATACTGTATTAAATGAACAACTTACAAAACAACTTCATGTTCAGATGTATTGTAAGTGTATAAATCTTATATTATTTACAAAAAGGGTTCTTTTGTTTCCCCAGTTAAACATATTGTATCAAATAAACAAAATACAAATTAACTTGATGTTACTGATTGGTATTATTTCAGATGGTCCTGATGAACTTACATTCTTACCAAATGTAACAAGTGTCAATATAATAGAAGGTAGAAATCAAACTATAACATGTTTAACTGATTGTTATTATTTCAGATGGTCCTGATGAACTTACATTCTCACCAAATGTAACAAGTATCAATATAATAGAAGGTAGAAATCAAACTATAACATGTTTAACTGATTGTTATAAATGTAATTATAAATGGACTGGACCAGTTTCATCATCAACTAAAGATCTTGTATTGACTCAAATAAAAAGAAATCAAGAAGGAATCTATACATGTGAAGCTACCAATGTTAAAAATACCAACCCTAAAACAAGATCTAAATCTATACTGGTTAATGTACATTGTAAGTATAAATATACATTATCAGATATAATACTAGAGCTGTGAACGCCACTGAGCGTGGCCTTCGATATTACCTTATAGCGTAGTCCTCTTACAAATTGTGATTTTAACTATTCGACAGGATTATTATTTATGACCGCTCAGTTCAAATCAGTTTCTTTGAGTTTTCATCGTGATATGGCAAATATACTAACAATATCGTAGATCCTGCCATTTTTGAAATCTAGTACATCTTATATTACAGATCCACCTAAATTAAATAACTGCCGCTACAATTCCACCAGCAACAGTATGGCTGTTATTATGATAATTGCTATTTTGGCTGTAATTTTGATTATAAGAAGTAAGTAGAAACTACACTGTTACTTATAGCATATATAATAATAACAGTTACATTATAAAGCTTTAGTTGCAAGTTCCTAAATAGCCCAATCCAATTATCATTTGGATAAATTGCTATATTATATATTAACCATCCAACTGAATTACTTCCTTTATTTGGGCAAATTTATTAAAGACATATAAGACGTATATCATTTGGATATATTGTACATTTATCAAGTATATGTATTGAATCATTTATCAAATATTTGTATTGGGTGAATATATCAGTTGACCGATTGGGTACAATTATCAAATATTTATTGGGTTGATTTATCAGTTTATTGTATTGGGTAAATCTATGAAAACGATACAGTACAATCTCATATTATATTATCTTTCTTTGTAGACTAGAAAACTTACCAGAAGGAACGTGGGTTATACTTTAAATTGTTTGGTTCAAAACTACGGTTCTTTTTACCTATTATGGGTAAAAATTATTTTACATTTAAATATCCATGACTATTTGAACAATAAATTAACGGAAACCAGTATATCACGGAAAATATTCCGAATTATAGATTTACCGATGTATAATACAATTACTATGTATGAGAGGTTTATACTACTCCTTTACTGTGGAATTCTTTACCACGAACTGTAATCCTTCACGTCCATGTTTCAAATTAGTTATAATTTAGAGTTAAAGAAACGAACTTTATCCGCCCTTTTAGCTCGCGGTCTACGATTGGCTGGCCTCGATTGTTTCCTCTAATTATTGGATGCACTGGCCCGACTTCTGGCGAACCTGCACCGTTTTTGTGAAATAAGAATACAAGTTGCTACTATATAATGTATAGTTTATTGTATTTCAATTCGCCTAACTCAAAAATTCTCGAATTGTTCACCACCCCGTGATGATCTTGCTATTGTTGGCTGATACATTGCTGGCTCTATAATTTGACACACCCACCAACACCCTATTTTATTTTATTTTACTTATGTTATGTTATATCTCTTGTATTTTTCTCATTTTAAGACTTGCTGGACAGTGTTCGGATTTTACAATAAAGTCTTTTTGCGCCCAAACTTTGCTTTGGTGTTTTCTTGATTGGGGAGTACATTTAAGTCGCTTGTTATAGATTATATTAAATGGATTCCGTTTAGAATTCCGAGGATTCACATATTAGTCGCTAATGAGTGACAGTTATTCTTCCCCGAACCATTGCACTAGCTACTCACGCTATGATGGAATGTTGAAGAGACCTCAGAATGTCCTACAATATTCATCATGGTTGTTCACAAACACTTTTAAATACTTCTACATAAAGGTGGAACTTTTAATGTTTCGTAAAACTTGTTTAGACAATGCTCTAAAAGTTTTGAGAATAGCTCGGTTCAATATCATCTAGAAACGACCATCAACAACGAATCAAGTAGACAAAGGGGTATTTCCTCAAGCGTGCTAAAAGCAGTCCCTGACGTTTGCAGATATATAGAAAGTCCTCATCGGTTCGTTTGGATCCGGGGTTTCGGATTGTCAATAAATACTGCGCTTATTACATTTATGGTTGATAGGGAATTGCTTTTATGGTGGGATATAATTATAAAATTTATGGTGGGGTTGTGTTACGCCTGCAGTCTTATTTATGTTTGATTTTTAATACCGGTACATTTATGGTGGGTTATAGTTATTACATTTATGGTTTATGTTATTACATTTATGGTTGTTAATTCATTTATGGTGGGTAGTATATTTAAGGTTGATTATTAATTTATGATGGGTATTACGTTTATGGATGTTATCACATTTTTTGATTATATATGTGATATTCTCTGTTGAATTTCTAGCTTGTCTCTCCTCCAACATAAAGCAATAAATACAGGAAACTGATGTTAGCGAAATTACCATGTGATAGATGTTGATACTTCTTGTTATAGAAAATTTTTATATCGGGGCTTTTTTTATATACTTGAATGTTAATTTTTAATGGTACTTTCGTACCATATTTCATTCACGTTATTCGCATGGCCATACGAAAGAACATCTAAAAGTTGTATTGAAATTCTAGCGGGTGTTGATAAAATGTAGTGGTTTACTTTCATTTTGTTTAGTTCAAAATTTTCATGGGCATGCTATATTGAAATTTTGTACAGAAACCAAGTATTGGTCAGGCTTTCATGTAACATATAAGAAAGTTTTCAACGAGATTTCTGGAAAAAGCTATGGAAGGTTGAATTTCGTGATTTAACATTGAAACAGATGGCAAATGAATTGGTGGACTGAGTCCATTTTATATTAGAGGAGTTTCTTCCCTTTCACTACTATTAAAACTACTGTCAGGACTCAGACCAGTAAAACATTTTATGCTAATATACGAATTTAGTTCGTTCTATTTTTAGAAATCCTCTTTCTCCCTTCCTTTGGGGGTTTTTGCATGCCCATTTTTGACTAATTTTTGGTCTAGATTTGAAATTTGATGTCTGAAATTGCATTTTCTTTCAGAATTTCTGAGACAATGAGAAATTTAATTGGCGGAAGGTTATTTCTAAAAATAGTGGTTTTGTGTGCAGTGAGAGTCAAGCGGATGTTGATAAAATGTAGTGGTTTACTTTCATTTTGTTTAGTTCAAAATTTTCATGGTCATGCTATATTGAAATTTTGTACAGAAACCAAGTATTGGCCAGGCTTTCATGTGACATACAGGAAAGCTTTCAACGAGATTTCTGGAAAAAGTTATGGAAGGTTGAATTTCGTGATTTAACATTGAAACAGATGGCAAATATGCACGTATGTACTATTTGCAAATTTTAAATAAATATTGTTTAAAAAAAACATTTGTGTTCTGTACGCAATGTAAAATAGAGAAAGTTTTCTTTGTATTATGAACATATATATATATATATATATATATGTGTGTTTTTGAAAACAAGACGGAGCTAGGTTATATTAATCCATTACCATTTAAAATAAAAAAAACAATATATACAAATACAAGATAGTTATGATTAAATTATTAACAAAAATAAATATTTACACTGCTTAAATAGTACATAATAATCCTTCAAATAAGTAAGTATAATAAAGTTCATATAACGTTAATTTCTCTCAATACGTATAAAGGTAGAATTAGAGGTGGTAGTGTTGTATAAATTGTAGCGATGAAATGAGATATGTTTGATGGAAGTTTTGCTCATCGAGGTCTCGACAGTCAATATGGCCCCACAGCGACCCTGTTTGATCGAGGCCAAAACAAGGATCGGGAATATCAAAAGGATCGATGAAAGGTCGCGTGAACCTCATACGATATGGTAAGCCAAAAGAACGAACAATAGATAAGGTAAGCCACAATAAAGGACCAATAGAGTAGGTAAGTCCAAATAAAACGAACAAAAAGCAACAAATATAAATAAAACGAAAAATAGACTGGGAAAGCTAAAACAAAAATAACAGATCCTCAATAAAACGAACGGAAAATAAGGTAAGCTTCAATAAAACGAACGAAAAATCAGCTAAGCTTTAATACAACGAACAAAAGGTCAGGTAAGCTTCAATAAAACGAACATAAGGTCAGATAGGCTTCAATAAAACGAACAAAAGGTCAGATAGGCTTCAATAAAACGAACAAAAGGTCAGGTGAGCTTCAATAAAACGAACAAAAGGTTAGGTAAGCTTCAATAGAACGAATGATAATAGATCAGGCCAGCTTCAATAGAACGAATGATAACAGATCAGGTAAGCTTCAATAGAACGCACATAAGCTTTTATGGGATGAACGATAGATTAGTTAAATTTCAATGGGACGAACGATAGGTCAGGTATGTTTCAATAGAACAAACAATAGATCAGTTATTTATATTTACCACTTTTCTTCTTGTCGAAAGGTTCAAGTGTACAATGAAAAGGAGAAGTCAAGGTTAACTCAACACAATATACAAATTGAACTCGTGATTAATACGGACAATATATTGCCACTCATTTAAGATCATTTATTTAACTTCAAAACCTTTATGTCAGTTTCATTCTGACTAGACTAGAATGGTCAACCAAAACCTATTTATAGTTCTCTGTGTTAAATGAACCCATTTCTCGTTACCTAAAAACCAATCAATGTTTTTTAAGACTTAAAGACCAAATTGCTTAAATTTACTTCCACGCCAACATCAATCATGAACATTCTTTAATGATTACCAAATTACTTCAAGTGTGAAAAATTGACTCAGAAAGTCACCTAATTTATGTTATATGCGGACATCCACAATATTATACAGAAATGGTATCTCTTGGAAGTAATTTGGTGGTCAAATGATGTGGTTACTTTAAGCAATGTGGTCTTGGATGTTAAAAACATTGATCATCAATGATCATCAAAAAATAATTAACTGAAATTTTAAATAAGCTCTTGCAGCTAATGAAGAAAGAAAATGCCAGTAAAATTTCACAGCAACAATTGACGTTTTTGTTGTTCATTTATAGAAACAGGAGGTAAAATTTTGTCCGATTTAGGGTATAATTCATTTCTATAATAATATATTTTAAATGTTAAGAGAATTATTTATTGGGGTGGTTTCAGGGTTTGGTCTGAGCCAGTTATAAATGACTGAGAACTATCTGTAAATTGTCTTCATCGCTTCATTTCATCCCCCATTTTAGGACATATTGGATATTGAATAACACGCATTAGTCTATCACATAAGTTTTCAACGTTTCCTACAGTGTCAAAACTATAAATCTAAAGTGTTTTGCAAATAATTAAATTAATTTTTCATGGCCCACAGAGGGTATGCATAGGTTTTTTAACATAAGGTCTTCTAGCTTTCCTGCTCACCTCTATACCCAACATCCTTCTGCCATTTTTGTTTTGTGAAAACACACTGGAAATAATACAATTTTTCTCAATTTTCACCTCAAGGGAAATAACTTTTATCGGAGGTTTTTCTTTTTATTTATAATTAGAGTAGGTCAAAGTGTTTTCACTAAGAATAATATTGGATGTAGCTGTGTTGTCGACATCTATAGAGTTAAGGATAATTTTACTATACGCCTGTAAGTAATTCTAATACTATTTACCATTATCAACCCAATAGCCACTCAAGCTTTCATAAGACAAGCTGTAAAATTATGGAATTACCCGTTACTGTTATTCGCTAAGCAAGAAGCATTCGAATTACTTGATTTGTAACACGATCGCTACTTCATCAAATACGGTGACATTAAAACTACATAGGATGGATATTAGTTAAAAATATTTAACATATTTAGAGACATTATTAATAATATTTATAAGGGGATGCAAATTGAAGGAATAAATTATTTTTCTTTTGTAGAATTGACTTAGTTAAGTCGAAAACTGGAGATTGTTGGTTCTGATATCGCTTGGGTAGGGAGAGTTTTAAACAAGTCATATTTTTCTTTTTGTTCCATTCAACCCATACCAAGGTCCAGTTTGTAGACCGGGTCGTATTGTCGTTACAGAATGCTACCTTGCTGCTGTGGGTCTTTTCTTTCAAATAATAAACTTAATTATATGATTAATTCCTTTCTTGCATTGTGGTAATCGCCAGTTACCTTCCTTGAACTATTCCTTGAGTCATTCGACTGGTTAAAATCAGAAGCGATCTTTAGACATCTGCCTGGCGCCATATATAGGAAAGCAAGATACCTTGTTTTAGTGCCTCAACTAACGTTCTGCAATTTCAGAGCCTAAAGGTGATATTTGAAGATGTATTTGGGAGTATAAAAATGAACTACCAACTTACTTTAGTCAAGAGCACATCTCTTAGTTAGAATAGTTAGTTTTGAAGGTGGTCATGCCATTTTGAGCCGTAAAGAAACCTCTGTTATAGACGTTGTTCAGGAGATATGATTTAGATTGTTGCATAATCGACAATTCATCATTTTCTATATAAGCGGCACACCAAACTGTCAAAGTACTGGACTATCTGAATCCAATGATGATGGTTTTGTTGCATTCCTGACTAATGATTCAACTCAATGTGTTAGCCACTTGGATGAGTTAAAAGACAAAGGCAGACTTTGCACACCCTCTCGAGATGTTGTTCAAATTTGTCTGCCCAATGAGAAATATTTTGATCAAAGTTTGCTAGCTTTCCGGTGACTTCCGGAAAGGGTTTTGGAAATTTTCAATCAATCGACTTAAGAAGAGCAAGCTTGAATTTTTATTGAACTTGAACCATCATGTATCTCGTCACAAATGGAATGTCATGCTTAATCTGTTCAACACCATTTCATTACGAAATAGTTACTTTTGATTGTTACACTTCCTCATGTTAACATTTCATTAGCTGCTATCGATGTTTCCCCGGTGCTAAAATTAATATCACAAATGCTGACGCTCTAACGCAAACTCAAAATCGTCCTGTCTCCATTATTTCGTCTAAAGAATTAGATCAGACGCACACTTCCACTACCTCTTCCAATAGAAAAAAATGTATTAAGTAATCAATGCGCTGCTACTGTGGTCAACAACATAGTTTTTTTTAAGGTCAAGAAAAGCTTGACATGGCGCGATTCTACATTTATAGGATTTCTAAAGACTCTAACGAATCAGGCCTCAAAAACTACCTGGATTCTTTAAAAAACAAATACTCCTTTATCATGTTCTTTAACAATGCGCATAAACGATACAACTCCACACAGGTCAATGTTTACAAACCATTCTTAAGTATGATGACTAACCCTACAACTTGCCCAAAAGGCATTTTTGTTAAACTATATGGTTGTCTCGAAACCGTTTCTTATCTGAGAAACGATAACATTCATAAATATTTTTACATGGAACTATCGCTGAATGCTTGAACGACCATGCTATATAGCCTTTCTATCAGAACATTGTTTAGAAGAACATTCATCATTCATACTTTGATGCTATTTGCAAATGTGAATCATTGTCTGGGGGTAGGAACTTTTTAGTTCTAACTTTAAAGGTAGAGTTGCATTTCTGATACGGAAATCGGTAGCAAATTATGTCTCGGTCATTGAAACTACTCTATGCCATGTTTGTGGGATAGAATTATGCTTTCCCATTAGCCA
The DNA here is from genome assembly GCA_030562195.1 of Nipponacmea schrenckii. Classification (NCBI taxonomy): domain Eukaryota; kingdom Metazoa; phylum Mollusca; class Gastropoda; family Lottiidae; genus Nipponacmea; species Nipponacmea schrenckii. The sequence goes on from CM060202.1 coordinate 14,494,491, forward strand.
GCCAATCTGTTCATAATTACTTCTTTAGTTTTCTATTTATCTATATTTAAATATAATTTTAACTGTTTTTCTTCCATTTACTTTATATTTCTTATGTATAAATAAATAAATAAATTTGTGACATAATCCGTAACCATTTCCAAATTATCCTATCCATGGAAGCTAACGCCGGAATGATTACATAATTCCGTCTCAGGCATCTTTCAGAATGATCTAATGTAGCAGCTCATATTATTCTCTCCGAGTATGTCAAAGGTTTTATAAATATTGAAATACTGTTTAGACTGTTATTGAAAGAGTATCGTCTAGTCAACACCAACCAGTATGTCGTAATTAGATTTCAAAGTCAGACTGACCGACATGCTCAAATTCGTATATAATGTCGTTAATTTCTAAGAATATTTGTGGCTGGTTAATTTTTTAAGATTTCTGGACTATCAACAAACTTCAATTGGCGATTCTGTATGTGAATAAAACAAGACAGTTGGAACAATACATTTCATAACGTCTCAAGTCAAGATATTTCCTTGGAACCTTCGATTGAAAATGTCACACAATGCTACGCACGTAGGCGTATAGTATAAAACACGGCATAGATTTATGTTAGCGCATCAAATGGGAAGGGTTTTAAATACAACAAAAACCCGAGAGAAAAGTTTTTTTTTCTTGAGTGAAGATGGGCTTGTGTGATGAAAATAAAAAAAGGGGCGCAACTCGTATATTTAGGACTTCAACTAGTGAGATAAAACAAAAACACAAGTGAATATACTATGGTATGACACCCATCTGATAACAAAGTAAATAACGTCGTCATCAGTGAAAAAAGGTGGTTTGTTAATAACGATTTTTTCCAGAGGATGCTGATGACACGAAACTCGGTTAACAGATAAAAGAAATAAGGTTGAATAATGTAATAAATGAAGCCATATGTGGAGAGTAGATTTCCGGCAAGAATGGGCTTTACATCCCAGAGGATATTGTGAGAGGGGAATTAGGTGCTCTGAAAAGGCTGATATCTTGAATCTTCTTTCCTGGTTGATGCTGCATACTCTTTGATGCGAGTCGAGATGGGGCGAGGGGTTTCTCCAATGTAACCTTCGTCGAAGCATACAAAGTCCGGAGATCAAGGGCAATAATTGCCATAATTTGGAAAAATTAATAGGGTTCACACTTGAATGGAAATCTTACTAAACTAGGTTTCATTTCCGAGCAGACTGAATTTTATTCCTTTATTTTTAAGAGATAAGAATCTAACTAGCATCGGAGCAAAATTCAATTTGCCTTACTAGTGTTCAATATTTATTTTCGTGGTGTTATGTGTAATTTCATATTTATATTGTTGGCACTCTTACCGTCTGTCCGTCGTCATTTCAAATAAACTCGCAACGATGGAGACATTTTAAACAACTCTGTTAAATATTGTATATACATGTAAGCCGTAAAATGGAGATCGAAAATACCCTTCATACGCCTACACATTAATGTGGGCGTAAATTGTGAAAACCATAGAGAGCTGGTTTCTTGGTGGACTTTGACGAAACTTGTGTTAGTCTTTGTAATCAACCAAACATGAATCCTATTAAAAGTCAGGCCAATCGAAAAATATTTACTATGGGTTATTGCCATTTTCTTGAATTTTTTGTGGACACGACACAGAGTTGGTGTCTTGATTGATTTTGACGAAACTTGGTGTATTAGTTATAACCAAAGGATTAACCCGTATTGAAAATCAGAAAATCGAAAAATATTTAATGAGTTTTTGCCCTTATTCTTGAAAACACCTCTTTGAATGTGTGAGTGTTCCCAATCACCCAAGAATACACTTTAATTACATTTCAGAAAAATCATTTACCAAAAAGTCTCGTCAACCTCCCGGACAAATTGGCTGCCATTATAAATGTGGGCGTATTACAATGGCCATCGGTATTTGTGGAAATGTGGACGTATATTGCCGTCGCCCCTGTCCGTCCGTCGGTCCGTCGGTCCGTCGTCAGTCCGTCGGTCCGTCCACATTTGTTGTATCCACGATAGAGGCTACAGTTTTTATTCGATCTTAATGAAACTTGGTATACATGTATATATTGATGATATCTCGGTCAAGTTCGAAAATGGAAATTATCGCATGAACGGTTTTTGAGTTATTGCACTTGACTTAGTAAAAACGCGTCAAATTTGGTTTGTATCCACAATAGAGGCTACAGTTTTTATTCGATCTTAATGAAACTCGGTATACATGTATATATTGATGATATCTCGGTCAAGTTCGAAAATGGAAATTATCGCATGAACGGTTTTTGAGTTATTGCACTTGACTTAGTAAAAACGCGTCAAATTTGGTTTGTATCCACAATAGAGGCTACAGTTTTTATCCGATATTAATGAAACTTGGTACACATGTATATATTGATGATATCTCGGTCAAGTTCGAAAATGGAAATTATCGCATGAACGGTTTTTGAGTTATTGCCCTTGACTTAGTAAAAACGCGTCAAATTTGGGTTGTATCCACAATAGAGGCTACAGTTTTTATCCGATCTTAATGAAACTTGGTATATATGTATATATTGATGATATCTCGGTCAAGTTCCAAAATGGAAATTATCGCATGAACGGTTTTTGAGTTATTGCACTTGACTTAATAAAAACGCGTCAAATTTGGTTTGTATCCACAATAGAGGCTACAGTTTTTATCCGATATTAATGAAACTTGGTATACATGTATATATTGATGATATCTCGGTCAAGGTCGAAAATAGAAATTATCGCATGAGCGGTTTTTTAATTATTGCCCTTGACTTAGTAATAACGCGTCAAATTTGGGTTGTATCCACAATAGAGGCTACAGTTTTTATCCGATCTTAATGAAACTTAGTATACATGTATATATTAAGGATATCTCGGACAAGTTCGAAAATGGAAATTATCGCATGAACGGTTTTAGAGTTATTGCCCTTGACTTAGTAAAAACGCGTCAAATTCGGGTTGTATCCACAATAGAAGCTACAGTTTTTATCCGATTTTAATGAAACTGGGTATACATGTATATATTGATGAAATCTGCGTCAAGTTTTAAAATGGAAATTATCGCATGAACGGTTTTTGAGTTATTGCCCTTGACTTAGAAAAATTTTGTCAAAATTTTAGTTTCGATGCAATAAATCCTCCAATTTTCAGAGGATGTTGATGAAACTTGGTGTGAGCATTGTAATTGATAAGGCCTCAGTCAAGTTTGAATTTGACAGTTTTTCAATGAATTGTTTTAAGTTATTGCCCTTGACTTAGTAAAATTGCGTCAAAATTCTATTGTGGTTGCAATAAGACGCTTTAATTTTCAAAGGATTTTGATAGAACTTGTTGTAAGCATCAGAATTGATAAGACATTAGTCAAGTTTGAATTTCTGACTTTTTTTAACAAATGGTTTTTTTGAGTTATTGCCCTTGACTTAGTAAAATTGCGTCAAAAATATTATTGGGTGCAAAATAAGCTAAAATTTTTTTAATAGATTTGATGAAACTTGGTATGAGTATTGAAATAGATAAGATGGTGGTCAAGTTCTAATTTGACTATTTTCTATGAACAGTTTTTGAGTATTTGCCCTTAACTTCAATATTAATTCAGTGAATGATTTTTGAGTTATTGCTCTATTAATTTCTCAAATTCAATGCTGCCAGTGGGCGTATGTTACCTTGCCTGGCAAGCTATCTTTACCTTTTTATCGACAATCAGGGCGTATATGGGTGCTGTAGCTAACACAAAACTTTTTATTATATTCACAATGAAAATTTTCTTATTGTATTGGTTTGTAGCTCATAATCTCAAGTTATCTCTCTGGGGACAAGTTCGACGATTTTGATGTGAAAAACTAAGTTATTAAAATAACCCTTTCTATGTAACATTTTTTATTAAAGTATATGCTTTTCATAATGTAAAGTTCTGCATGACTTCGGGCATCAGCTGGCTTATTTTGAATTGGTTAAAAGTTAAGCAATAATTATATTGCCAAATCAGACTGGCATGGGTGGCGAGAGTGAAAATGCATTATACATTTTATTTACGTAAATGAAAAAGAACTCCACATGCGTATACCAACTAGTGTTTGTGTCGGATGCAAACAACAAGACCTTCAGCATTATGGTGACAGCTGAGCCAGTTATTACTTAGATAAATACTCATTATTGAAAATGATAAGCTGTATATGATGATTTATTGATTAGACAGGTAGTAGAATCGTTACATTTTAGTACTATTTCAATCTAAAGACAATGTCTGCCAAATATCGTATAAGAAACATTGATTTTTAAGACTAGAATGAGTAGAATGATACAATATTGTGTGAAAGTCTATTAAATTGATTAATAAAATAAAAACACCTTTAACGCCGATTGTATCGCTAACAACCATCACGGAAAGCAAAGTCACGACTCGTGTTAAGCGCGATAAAACTCCGGCACACACAACCTGATGACGTAGTACCCAATTATTGAACGACAAGTATGATTTTTCGAGAAGGCGCTTCGGATCAATGTACATCCTTATAGTGTCGAATGCCATGGAACATCACGGATAAACCTTAGCATTCGGTCAATTTCAATACCATAGCTTTTCATTATATTATTGTTTGGAGAGAAAACACGAAATGAGCATGAGATTTATTCAAACTTTTCCGTTATATTTTCCATAATTGTGGATATATTTATAAAAATTGATTTAATTGGAAATGTGTTGTTAAATATGTGCAAAATAAAATTGTAATAATTCAATTTTCAATATTAATGATATCAATATATTAGAATAGTTAGTGATTAGATTCAACGGATTATCGGATAATCTTTTCATCTTGTACAGTCGGTGGGTAAGTTATTTATATCATTACTTTTAAAAACACAATACGCAATATCTTGAAAGATATCTTGTAAAAATATGTGATAATTCAATTCATAATAAATCAGATAGGATAACACATTCAGTAAACGATTCACAGAGAAATTATACATCGAATTGATAGCTTAATATACCATGTAATAAAGAAAAAAAAAAGCATTTAATACATGATACATTGTATAGACAACAAATACAACCAAATCCAGAAAATACAAAAATCCAACTTAGAAAGTTAAACACATGATATGTATATCATAAAATGAACCATCAAATAGTCAAATTCACCTAATAAACAATATAACATAATTGATTACCAATGGTGATACTATAACTAACGCAATCATCTTTGTGTTATATTTATTAGACGATACATGGATTCATGATATTGAAAAATTTAAAGTTTATACTACACTTTAGATGATTCAAACATTTTCCATCTTCGAGATGGACAATCAAAAACGATAAAATTTTCATAAATAGATATAACCAGAGAACGTTCCTGGTTAATAAATATTACTATCTTTTGAAAGCCCATGGAATTTTCGTATGATATATTTCATTAAAAATCCAAGTACTACATATTCACACATCGGCAGGGTAGTAACGAGATTGACCGTTTCATCCAATTCTTACCAGCCTCGATTTCAATAAGATAAATATCATGAACATAATATTGGGTTATATACTCGGATGCATTCTGCAATTGTGAAAGCAATTTACATAAACAAGTATATTTGAAATGTACAAATAAAAGTAAGTAATATATGATGTCGTAGTGTTATTTAATTGAGAAAAAAAAGATTGCGTTTGCCAAATGATTCTGTTTATGCCGACCTGTATGTTATATATAATTTGACCAACCATTGGTAGTTCCCAGCCTATCTATACTTTATAACAAATGCAATTTTCCCATAAATGGAATAAAATTATTTTCGATTCCACAGATTATTTAATCCGGTCTCCAAAAACCAGACTCGTGACGTCACCAGTCTGAAACTTTTATGTAGATAACGTTATTTTCGTCTTGATACCATAGCAATGAAAAATTTGGCAATTTATACTTCTAATTCTTGTGTTTATGTATGCTTTTGAAAATTTAAACGAAAAGCTAGCATCATATACACTATACCGAGATTTCTTTCCATCCATGGTCTTTTCATTTACAATTTCCACGGTGAAAATAAAGAATCATTAACTTTGTTTTACCTTATTTTGGTCAATTGTATATGTCAACTATCTGAAATGGGTTAAAGGATTTAAATTCTCCGCAGCGAATTACTAATAAGACATACTATGATATCAAATAAATTATGGTAGCTGAGCACGTTGTTCATTAAGGCTAGATTTATAGCAAGATTCAAGAGCTCAACCCGAAAAGTAGGACATAGAACATATTCATGATATATCGATTTAGCTATCTATGTAATGTTTATCATTACTGATTTTTATTGTCATTGCATTGTTACAAAATAGGCCTACATCTCTGAATAATGCCATGATGATACAAAATATTTCTTTGTGCACCTCTTACTTATATTCTGTGTATTCATTTATCTCTTATGTTTTAAGATGTAAATTGTCAAAAAATATTTCGAAAATATACATTAAATACGTTACACTATGTTTATCGACAAAAATGATATTATGCTTTAAATTCAGGTTTTACATAAAAAGGAAACTATTCCATGCGTTAATTGGATGTTTCTTAAAATATGAAACTCTACCATACAATACAAGTTTCACATGTGTGAATATCTTGTTTTCATATAAAGATACATCTTGATTTCTATAAATATTTTAAGTATGTTAATATCGTTATAATTGAGTGTATTCTTATAATTAATGAATACAAGGAAATGAAAGCTATGTAGATACCTTGGAAACACGGTGGGTTACATATATGTGGACATCCTGTTTACCTATATTTTTTTGTTTGGTTTACAATTGATATCTTGTTTACACGAATTTACATATAATATGTTATTTCGGTTCATATTATGTGAATAAATTAAATATTGTTACGTTGATATCTGTTTTTTACCAAACATTTTTAAATGGGCTAAAATCGAAAATGAATATCTTATTTCGTGCTAGACCGGAAGTTAGCTATTCAATAATGTGCACTTATTTTGTATCGAGTCTGTAGGGCTCATTTCTGGATCGATTTTCCTCGGATTTTCTTTAATATGTAAATTGTAAGAATATTTATGTGATACCGTTGAAAAATTCAAAATGTTGAAATTATTTTGTCAAAAATAAAAATATTCAAAAGTCTATATCTTGACCTTGACCTTCATTGACCTTGAAATGTTCAATGTTAAATTGATTGGATACTGCCAAATGTACATGCTGGTAATTTATTTGGCAAACCTAAACATATAATTAACAGGGATTTATTACCTTTTTAGTTTCTTGTTCTCATATTGTAGATATAACATTAGAAAATTCTTTGCCTGGGATTCGAACCAACGACCCCGAAACTATCGAGCAAGAACGTAAACCACAGGGCCAGACCTTTTAAGTTTCCATCATATCGGGATGTGGACCTTTTAATTCAGACTTTCAATTTATTTCATAAAACACAACCGTGACCTGGAAAGTTACTCCATTGACACGCTGAAGTATCCTGTATAAATTTTGATCACATAAATAGCCAGTCCATGACAAATAAATTTCAGAATTTAAACAGTTGCTAACAGAATTGCTTAACAGTAAGATCGATCTCATTTTCCGTAAAACCAATAATTTGTGTCATGAATACAATAGCTGATCTGTTGACAAAACTTTTAAATTGAGACTTTAACATCGACACTGTTTACTTGCTTTTTTATCTTGATGTATTAAATGTATAAAAATAGTTGATAAAACTGAATACACTTTGTCAGATAGTTGTATTTCCTTATAATGAAATTGTGGGAGGTTCAAGTCTGAGATTTTCTAGCTCGTGTTGAAAACATTTTATTTAGTATCTCTTAAGTTGTCTTCAGTTCTAAAACAATAATTATTTGTAGCCTATTCATAATGAAACATGTTTTATAAATTGTTATGTATATCAGTTTCACAACAAATACGAATTAGTCTCACATCAATGTGATGTATTTATAAATTAATTTCGCATACATTTGATTACAGTCTTAATTACAAATCAGTTTCACATCAATGTAGTGAACATGATACGTTTTTGTTTTACACCAGAAAAATTCATCTTAAACTAGTAGCTATAAATATATAGCTGATTTTAAATGATAAAACTCATCCAAAACTAGCATCTGTTATTGATATAACTGATTTACATGATAAAAACACATCTAAAACTAACACCTAATTATATGTTACTAATTTACACGAGATAAACTCAGCCAAAACTTGCTCATATATAAGTGATTTACATGAGAAAAGCTCACCTAAAACTATCACCTGTTTGTTATTTAACTGCTTTGAATGCGGAAAGCTCATCTAAAACTAGTATTTTAAAACTTATTTGTTTGTGACACATTTACGTGAGGGAAGGTCAACTGAATCTAAATACCCATTTATTGAGTATATCAACATGTAATTTACATGTATACATATATATATATATAAAACCTGTTTATCGTAATATCATAATCTATGTTTAGTCCAAATATTCATTAAAACCTGTAAAATAATACATATTACAAAATGTTGATTATTCCATTAAAGATATCTGTAAGAACGAGAGTGTTTTATTTACTCAAATATCTGGTTTTCTTACACATTATGAGAGTATGTCACGCAACATACATATTGTTTAAGCCATGTATGCAAAATAGTTGCCTTGAAAGCCACTTTACTGTCTGTAAGTTAGCATCGTACGATGTACGTACATACTATATGCATCTAAGTGATCGTTTACACTATTAAGTATTCAGTCCAATGTTCAGTTTTCGGCTTTTTGGCGACACAATTCCTAAATTCATATAACATTTTGTCATCAAGATATCTATTCATGCAACAGGCTTACTAAAATCGCAAGATTTCAAATTTAACAATTATTTAGCATCAGAACATTAATAAGTGCAGAAAACATGGCAAAATTTAATTTTACGATGTTCCAGAATAGAGTTCTTTGATAAACAATTATTAATTTGCAAAAAGATACATTAGGAATAAGATATATATTCAGCTTTTCAAAAAAATTGATAACTTTCCTTTAAAACGGATATTTTTCTTAACGCAATTTCCTGATGTTCTGACCTGAAAAGTAGAGATAAGGGCGCTAATGAAGTTGTGAAATGTGTTCATGTTTGTTAAAAAGTCAATAATTAAATATACTATAAAATATAAACCAGTTACTATGACAACATAATAAACAACAGGACATTGAGTTATTAAGACATTGTTTGGGTATTAATCATAATTATGAAAAAGAATAGAATTTTACTCATTAACGTGGGGTCAGATGTTGCCAGAAAGGTCGCATGTAAATTAATGATACATTTGAGACCAATTACATTAATGTTATGACGCAGTATAAACTTATTCTGCATTTTAATATAATATATGTTATAAATGAAAAGATGACATCGTCACGTTTCCAAGAGCAGACAATATTGTATATTTCGAATAATTTATGTTACCTAATATTTCTTAGGATTACGCGCTATTTGGGGTTTCTTATCGACACTTTAAATTAATTTTCAAAAAAGGTCGCTCAAACATTTGTACCGGATCACAAAATCGATCTGTTTACATAGAAACTTAGACACAGATCAGTAAAATGATGAAAATAGTGATATAAGTTATACAAGGTATTATTTGGAGGGCATTCTGCTGAGGGGCTGATGCAGACTTAGAGTATTCCTTTTACATCAATTTAAATTATAATGAATCTAGCTAAATATCAGTATTTCACACTATTGTCATGAACAAAGGAAAGATACAATATTCAATACGAACAAGTAAAGCTAAAACCATTAAAATTATATTACTCAATTAATTGATTGGGTTCGTTCTATATATTGTGTAACTAATTATTAATTTCATTGATAATCGCGACTACATCATTAATAATGGTGACATTACCCAGGCTTTTAAGTGACTTGAATTATCCTTGCTTTGGTGACGAAAAAATATTTTCATGGTTTATAGTCAATAGAATAATAAGAAAACAAAGCATAATTTCATATATATGATGTATTTAAGGAAAATACTTTCAGAAAGGTGAAAGAGTTGAAAAGAAACATCCTGAAATGACGGTACTAAGAAAAATAGCTCAATGGCAAATTTTAAATTAGAACTTGTAATCCCATGCACTTGATCAGACCTGTGGAAAGTTGACGTTACTTCCTACTTACTTTAATGTGAATCTTTTGAAACCTGGTTAGTAGAGGTTATATAGTAGAGAGTCTCATTCGTAGTTCTTTACATATTCATGTGAATAAAATAATGTATTATATTACATAATATAACACTATTTTATCTATATGAATATGAAATATATTATATAAAGAATAATAAATTTAGTTAGTTTTATTACTTTCATATTGTACAAAGCAAGCTGTGGCCTTTTATAACCTTTAAATTGACCTATGCTCGATTGCAACACGAAAAGTCGTTTAAGCTGCTTGGTAAGCCAGTGCGAACTTTTTACAATTACTATGTGTGAAATAGTAATAAAACAGATGTGCTGTCATTGTTATTGTGAATGTATTAATAGATTGTATTAGTATTAAACCCATTACAGATGCTTATCACCATATTAATTTCAATTTCATTACATTTAATACAGGTTGTTTGTGAAATTCAATACACAATTCCAATCATTGCAATAGTAAAAAAAAACCTTCAATTGCACATGTTTATTACTTGTTATCATGATTACGCAGATTATGTACCACAACTCATGTCAACCCATTTATTAGACTATTATCGAAAGGGTCTTTTAATGTCACTTTGTACTGTCATATTATTTTACTCTAAAGATCAGCCAAGGCTCTGCGACCAGAAATTCCGATGACTCCAAGTTACTTTTTGGGGTTTTTCATAATCACTTCTCAACCGAATATTCGTAGTCCTTGCCAGCCGCTCGACCTATCACTAAAAACGTCATCAGCAATCAGATGAGCATTTTAGATCAATGCTTTAAATCGCCAGTCGACAAAACCAACCTATTGGCAACTGCAAGCACAATTAGTCTAGTTATATCGGCTTCGTCTGAAGAAATCTAATGTGAATTTAAAAAATATCATCTAGTCTGATACTGGATGTACGAGATCAAATATCTTGAGGGATCCTTGGAACTAATATCGACCTAGTTAATATAACTAAAATTTCAGTCTCGAATGATTACTTATTTAATAACTGACATCAGTATATCGTGTAATGATGTTCATAATATCCCAACAGGCATCTTTAGAATTTCCAATTTTAGGACTTTATGCCCATATTCTACTTTATCTACTCTACCTTCCTGGTTAGAATCCGCACAAAGTCCTGGTGACCTAAGAAAATGTGAAACATTAAAAAGAATAGTTTATATATTTTTTGAGGATACATGCAGATTCCAATTTCCTGCAGGTTTCTGCTATTCCAGTAAACGTTACCAAATTATGATGCATTTTTAAGATGTCACAAAGTATTTGTTAAATTACTGGAGCCAGTTACACTGGAATCAAGTGGAATTTATAAAGAATTAATCTCGAAAGATTGTGACATCAGTACGTAATGATATTCTTAATAATTAAATAGGCATCTTGGGGATTTTATTTGCAGATTTCAATATTTTAACACCAGTACGTCTTCACTTGATGCGGTCCAAGCTTTCTGATTGTGATTGTTACTGCTGTGATGTTGTCTAGTCATCTAGTCCCACTTTCTCCACGCTTGGCTTCGACGAAAGTAGTACTCAATAAAGTGCCTAACAAATTTGAAATGCCTCTTGGCCATTTCACAAACTTCAACACCTCCAACAAAATGGTTTTGTTCAAAATGCAAGATTCTTCAGTGTGAGAGGCATTGTGCTTTAAGTATTGTTTCACTTGCTTAAATGGATTACACTTACAACATATTCATAATATTTCGCATGAAATGTCAACTTGGTTGACAGTGTATAATAAGTTTTTATTAACCTCGATGATTTATAATAGTGTGATAAGTGTAAGAAAACTGAAGAGGACTTTCTTTGTTCTGACTGCTATAAGGAAAGAAAAATAATGGAAAGGTTGTTGATTTATTGGAATTCATTTCCAATTGAGGAAATATCGAGGCCGTTTGATATTGTGTCATTCTATATGGATGAAGTTAGTGAGGCACTTCAAGGAACTCGTTGATTCAGTATAGTTTCTTTTCAAAATTATATAGCGTATACCACCAACCTCCACATTCTCAGAGCTTTGTCAGAGTTGACAAACCCGGGCACAGAGGGATATCAGTTGGTTCTTAAAATGGTAAAGTGAAGATACAATTATTATTTGACGTATCAAAGTCGTGTTCTTGTAACATCTGATTCATTAATATCCTTTTCACCTGAATAATCGGGAAATAAAGTTTATATGGAATAGACATTTTTAAAGTTCTTTTTCACACCTTTACATATCAGTGGGCAGAAGGGTTTTTTCCATTTTATAAAACGAACATGAATATTGATGATGATAATGCTGCTTCTCAATGATAGCTTACAACATATTGTCTGCTCTGTTCAATGTAAACCAACCTATGACTGTAGAGAATAATGATAGAATAGTAAGTGATTATCTATGGTTCAATATATCAGGTAACAGGTGTAAAATACAGTATTAAGTCTATTTATTAGAACAGATTATAGTTTATATCAGTACTCATGACAACAAATATGTATAATATGAATTATTGACTTATTGACTAATGTGTCGTTAGTATGTGGTGCATGGAGAAGCTGAGCTCATTATTCTACATATGTTCTCCAGTTTTATTGGTTTCCTGAGTCCTCTATAGTAAATAGAGTATATCATAATATGATGATTAAAACTCGAAGTGTAATTCTTCTGTTGAAACCACATTCTTGCAGGTTTCACCTTTTTTAATTCAAATTTCATTTTCTGCCACAATACATAAACTTCCATTTTGTTAAAAGTTGTGTCTGTTAAAAAATGTTTACATAATTTTATATTGACTACATATTTGACATTAAGTACAAAACTTATACAATTTTGGAATAATTGAATGTGTTGTGTTGGACATACCACTGTAAATAAGCTTATACATAGCTTACGGCGATTTTGAATATAGCAAAGGGTTAGGCTAGGGATGGCGAGTGCGTGACATATTTGATCCCATGATGATTGTCTGATGACAGATTTCCACTTGTATTGATCTGGAGATAATATACGATAAATAACAATATTTGGTAACCACCGCGATTGATTACTACGTAGACAATTTATGTATATCAATAAACCCTGTTACCATGGTGAATACACAATTTTTCCGGAGTGATGGCGAAATCGACGAAATCGTTCATCTATTAAATTAAAATTACCTTAATGAACGAGTTAATCAGAATATTGAGATGAAATCAAATCATCATAAACATTTGCGTCAGCTTTCAAAAAGTTCCATGACGTCAAAGTCTGGAAATATTTAAATCTTTTTATATATTCGTCTTTCATTAAGCCCCAGCTTTGAATTTTATGTCAAGAAATCTGTCTATGGAAAATAGATTTACAAGGCTTGAATGATGTGCTTGTGCTAGTCTTGATGAAAGAACTGACCTGGGTCACTCACAAGAACCATTCCATAGTTCCAAGTTCAATTTGAATACTGTCATTTAAAAAGACACCATTTGTCATCTAGTCATTATATACGCATATCAATTTTATCGTGAACAGGTCATCATCTTTAATCTATTATTGCAATATTTTCCGCAATTACTTATATTAAAACTAAATTGTTGCCAGGTCAATCTGATCCCTCTTCGACATAATGCAGTACAGTCTTTCGGGCTCCTATAAGCAATTGTAATAGGCAAGTTGGATTATGTCTTGTAGAATGACCTCTGTTTAACTATTGACCTTACAATGGACATCGAAGTCATTACTGAATTACCGGAAATGGAATTGAAGCTTTGTTGTGTGACAGACTATTATTGTCATTGTGTAGTATTACTGTAATAAAATATGTAAGTGAAGGACATTTCTGGATACAAATGATCAACACTCTTCTAAGAGAGCATCTGAACAACATAAGCTTAAGATTTTCTAATTGTTTATTTCATTTTATTCGTAAATAAATGAATCTTCTAATCAGAACAGCATTTTGGTATACAACTTTATCTTCAGATAGTGCATTATATTAGTACACAGTATAATGTTTATTATGTTATTATTCGGAAAATAATATTTCTTTGATAGGGCTAAGAAGGTACCATCTCATACAACTTAAATTTAAGTAATTTGACATATTCCAATATTAAATATTTAACTTGTCAATAGTTCATTTATTGACATTGTAATAAGACAAACTGGTGAATACTTCGTCTGATGTCTTTAGTTTCTACGTTTGGCCTTTTGTAAAATTTCCATGTTGCACACAATATATACTGCACACCAATTACATGCAAGATGATGTAGCTTAAATATCTTGTTTTCTTGGTGTTTCGGCTTTCCACACAATTTAAAGAACAATTTCGTAGGAAACAGTCGCCAACAGAATAACAAAGCGAAATATCTTGATTTATATTTTTAGGCATCCTAAACATTTATATTTATATGGACCGAAATAGTTTTATTTCCTTCAAAAACAATGATTTTTGATCCTGCTTTTATGTGTCATGACTTTACACAAATATACATTTTAAGGAAAATAGTTGGGTGTAAATCCCAAATTAAAGAATAAACGCGGTGACTTGAATAAGTAAGTATTCAAAGTTAACGTGTTCATAGTTAGACATTATATTGAAGACAATTTTCTTATATGTTTTTTTCTCGTGATATAAGCATCAGTTTCCATGGCAACTGAAAATAATATATCAATCATTGAAGTGAGGGACTATAATTATGAAAATGACATCGTCAAGGGATCGGTGAGACTTTCTTATTATTTATCATATATAGTGTGTAATCCTTACTTTTATTGGTTCGTAATAACCGATTTATTCAGTTAAGTTCAGCTTAAACCCTTAACTATTTGAGCATTGTAAAGCTATATTTTTTCTTAACAGGGATGAAGTGTTATAAGCGATAAATATCAGTACAATTTCAAATATAACTATAAATTATCTTGCTATTTATGTACACGATAATCTTCTCAATTTTTCTCAAAGGCTACTGGCTTTTTATCCACAAATAGCGTGAAAAACTTAATTTGTGCAACATAATGAGCTTAAAGTGTAGTCTTTTATTTCATAGCTAGATTGTTTGTGTTATACCTGGCGTCACAGTAATACAACAGAATCCCTGTACAATCCTATAAGTTCATTAAACCAATTAATATACATTGAATTACATGCATCGTAAAATACATTTTCATCGTTTATCAATGATAACTTTGTTGAACAGATCTATTGTCACATACATGGATTCTGTGGTTTAGATATACTACCAGATAGGTCCATATATTTTTCATTGATTATTGGCCTAGATTGAGAATTTAAAATTTACGTTCAATCAATGGTCGCATTGCTTTAAATATTATAGCTGGATTCATCACATCTTTACATCCAAAAGTTTATATCGCATGGGTAAATGCTATGGTCAGACTCTGTGCTGCTACTGTCATTTTATTCACTTGTGCCTTAGGTTATATATTTCTTGTGTCATTTTTCATGTCACTGCATAACCTACCAGAGTCGCATCTACCTCACTGTATTGACTTGTATTATAACTTAACGTTGCTTGGATATGGTGTACATCACATCTTGAATTTTAAGGTTAATTTACGTCCATCACATGGATAATGTTATGACTATATTCGAGTGTGTTCATCACACCTTTAAGTCTTTATATTTAGTCAAAAAACATAACCTCATGTAGATATATTTGTGATGGTAACATCCACTGTCGGCTAGACAAGACAACTCATCAAGTCTTTACACCGTAGCTAATTTATATTAGCTCCTCACAACGTAAGACCCGGAATTTATTTGTGAATGGCGAATACCTAAAATTTGTGTTCATCATATGGCCAGCATTAGATTTATTTGTGTCACAATCACATGACAAGATATATATCTGTTCATCACATATTATATAAAAACAATGTTCATCACATCTTAAATTTAATTAGGTCTAAATATGTTCATTACATTTATTGCATTGCAAGTATGTGTGGTATGGAATCAGATTAAATTTAAGAGATAACTGAGAGGGCATATTAAATAACATATTTTAATACTCTTTTTGATTAATCCGAGGTTTATACTAAATCTAGCTTAACCTATATCTACCATCCCTGCCCGGGGATCCAAGAGTGACCCTATAATCTGCTGATATTTTAACATTTAGTGAGTTAAATGTACATCTATGTAAAGTGCAGTATTTATCGATTATGAACTTTGATTGGAGGGTGAGACTTACGTACCCACCCAGCATGATTGAACTTTTTACCTCTTCTATCATATTCCGAAAAAAGATCGTGGCCAGTATTTTGCAATGGTTACCACTTATTCGTAATGTTCTAGCCTTCTATATGATTCTAATATTTATACTAGAAAAAACCATACACACCAAGATATGTAGATAAGGCAATCTACGTAGGCAAGAATGGGATATTTGAATCTGGTGTTCTATTAAAGCCAATTTTCTCCATGGACATCAATCAAAGAAATGTAATTACATGATAGAAAAGGTCTTAGCAACAGTGACTGTGGAGAAAGTTTACCTTAGTTACAGATAGATCGCAATTAGCATCATTTAGCACACATTTATCACTGTAATCACTAGCTGATTATATCAAATTAAGAATTTTTCATTAATTATATTACAGGTACATTATTCAACGTAACTAATTAGTAGGTGACGGTCAGTACAGAGGTAATAAATTGATATTCACCTTGTTGGAACTGCTGTGACTGAAGTGAAAGGAAATTGTTACTAGGGTCTACATATCGTATATATGGCTTGAACACATCAGTACAACAGATTGGACTGTTCATAAATTGTATAATCAACATGTGTTAATTGTGGCCATATGAATAATATCGATTATGACGTGTGCGAAACCAGTCCTACGTTCTGCACATGATTAGTCTGGTAACGCCTTGTAGTGTGCAACGAGAACCATTGTCCATGTCAGTGGCATAAGCCTACACTTTGTTTTATCTCCAAAATTGTTAGGATCTATTTAACGTACAGATTGTGTGCAAAATTTAAGTAGTTTTTTTTGCGAAAACTGAGCAATTTGAAAAGAAAAATGGGAAATTGAAATAAGCTCATGTAGTAGGCGTGCAAAATGTTGTCAGTATGTAAAAGTAATGAGAATTAAAACAACAAAAACGAGCTGCAATTTAAACTCCATCATCTCTTTGTGGTGGCAAATATAATATCTTCAAGACTAGTCATTTAATATTAAACCATAGAATAAAAACAAAATGGAATACATCAAACAAGAGTGAAGAAAACAAGAAAGATATTTCACGTTTTTCATACAGTCTTGCCGACAGTCTCAGATCCTAGGCCACTTTGAAGATTCGTTATTCAAATTATTCTCCTTGTAGAGTATTATCAAACTTTGACATCTAGTCTTTAGTGTTTTGGTGCCAATCAGGATTGGTATTAGACAATACACTTATTGCGATATTTATAATCCACCAGTTTTTTGTAGTTTAAGGTCAAAAAGACAATATGTACATGTAGAAGGGAAGGACAAAGAGAGTAATCTGAAAACATAACAGCAGTTGCATCAGGCAGAATGGACACCGACTGAATGTCGATAACTATTACACATCGGCATCTTGGGTCCAAAAGCTATTCGGGCGTTCTGCAGTGATTACTTTGACCAGAGATGCTAGCTAGATTCAGGTAAACTTCCTTACATTCCACTTCCAAGTTGTGATTTCGGTAACAATTTAGCATAGAATACATTGCGAAAGTGTATATAGGTTTTAAATAAACCTTATGCTCCATAAATAATATTTTCAATGTTTTAAGAAAATAATGTGCTCAATATATCTGTAATACCCCTGTTTTAGTATTTCTCAAGAATTTTCTACAATTCCTGAAATCCGCGCAACTGGATGCTGTGAAAATAGATTTCACAGTTCAGGAAATTTCATATCTTAGCGCCTTCAACTGAGCGTTAACACGCCTATCAGAAGTCGACAAGACTAGTCTATTTGGTTTATTTAACATAAGTTTAAACATGGTCACGATAAAATAATAGTGTAATTGTCAAAAGTCAACGAGTCCATAAAAAGCGAAACCCTAGAAGATGAATTAAGCTAGAAGTAGAAGCCTTTCATTTTCTTGAGTATAATCGTTACACAGATAACATTCAAGCACCATTCAAGTCAATTAGAAACCTACAGTATGTTTGTTTAATAACCACTGATTGCTAATGAAAGATTCTTGCAATGACAAACTTAACTGCCACCTATCATATGACAAAAACCAACAGCTTTGGTGAATTTAACAAAAGCAAGGTGTCTGAAACATTAAAACGTGTTTATATTGTCGAAAGACGTTAAATGAAGGTGTAAATTACATTGAAAGGACACATTTAACACGTTACCCATTTTTATTTTTTTCCCCTATAATTATGTCATTGACTTGTTTTTCACGTTGCTTTCTAACATAATTCAATATATTTGAATTTTTATATTGAAATCAAGACAAGAAGACAATATTCCATTCATCTGTGTATCATGCACAGTTATTCTTCGGCCACTACAACCATATCAGAGCTGATATTCCAATTATCCTGAAAATAATGAGTAACATTTTGATATGCCGACTCTAGTTTAAGGATATTGCATTCGTAAAGTCAACATCGGGTTCAAATGGTATACGAGACGACATAAGTTTCTCGTCAGTATGGAAACATTTCAAGATAAAATCTTCAACCTCAAACGATTACCAAATAAAAGCTTTATTTTCTTTATCACAAGAAACTGGTAGTTTCCATTACACTTCATAAGGATGACATATCTCCATGTATAATTCATGAATCGATAAATGACTATTTGATTTGACGAGGCCAATGATTTTGTGCTTGTCCAAAACCACGTGAAATTACTTTCCAACTATCTCGGTGGCAATCAAATTTCTCGGCATGTTGCTTCAAAACATCAAACCCAGATGAAAGTTGAAATTTATAACATCCTTAAAGGAATTGGTTTCTGGAAGTTTAGTTATCTAACATTCTTTAACAATGATTGGGTCAAACCAAATTTGGGATTATTTTATTCTCTATTTTCATTAAAGAAACGGTTTTGTGGAATTCTCTCAAAGATAATGTTTTCAATTTTCTTTGATCAAAATGGATTAAAATTCTATCTTTTTCAACTTAAAATTTCAAGTATA
Source organism: Nipponacmea schrenckii (assembly GCA_030562195.1). NCBI lineage: Eukaryota > Metazoa > Mollusca > Gastropoda > Lottiidae > Nipponacmea > Nipponacmea schrenckii. Next base: position 14,513,829 of record CM060202.1, read on the forward strand.
TCAAGTTTAATTTTCATATTAAAAGAAGTATTTTACCAATAATTTCAGCGAATAAGATAGTATTTTATAGTAAAACATCAACTGCAGGGGGAGAAAATAAGATAGTACATTCATCAAAAATATTTTAATTGAAAACTTTTTCTTAAAAGAGTTTTTACTCGATAGATATTCTGTATTAAAGTCGTCATCTACGAAATGAATTCAAGATTTGAATAGAAAAAATGAAATAGGTTCTATGAAGTGTTTTAAAAATCGATATTTTCACTCGTAACTTCACTGCAAGTATGAATTTTATTGTGCTTTAAGACATTTTATAAGTCGATTAAGTATCGCATCATAGCCAATATTTGCATTATCTTGTATTTTATGTATTCACCATAAACCCCCACGATATTATAGCTTCTTTTTTCATTTTGTTGAAATTATTTAACTAAGGGCAAGTGCTTTTGGAAACAGCTTATATCGCAATCATTGGATATATACATTTTTAAGTAGCTTGTAGTACACTCTTTTTTACATCATTGGAAACTTAAAATGGCAGCATTTGCTTTGGTGCTTCAAGTCGACCCAGCTGTTTACGACAATGGATGATCCGTGAGATGATGGAAAGGATACTAGTGAACCCATGTGTTATTATTGATGGTTCTTCATTTATTACATCTGCTACCCGCCTCAGTAGCCAAATAATTTTCAAGTGACAAAAACTGTTATTAGGCCTACAGTGAAAATCCAGTTCGGTACATTATAAATATTGACAATGTAGAACTTAGAATGAAGTTTTTAATCATTCGCGAAAAACAAACGATATTATTATTTACATGTAATATACAGAAAACAAATACAAAAGTTTAACCGGTAAGTAACCGATTATCAGAAAATTAAAATCAAAAGCACGTAAAAGAAAAAATCACACTTTTTCTCAGGAAAGGGGGGTTTGGATCTATCAAAAGGGCAAGCCTAGAGTGGAATATGAGCTACCCGGTGGTCTCAATCGGCTGATCAGTTTTGGTAAAGTAGCAATATTTACTCATGGGACCAGATAAGATTTCGCTCTTACACGTATTCTTCGGTCCATGGTAGTTTGTTAGTATCAGTCAACGTTCATGCAATATCGATATGACCGTTTATATATACAGGCTTTACGATCTGAGGTTACATAAATCACCTCCTTTATGGAGAAAAGGTTACAAAACAAAGACAGAGTATTGATCGTGTGAGACCAATATCAATACAGACAGTATATAATAGTACCAATAAAATTTCACTGTCGTCATACTTGTATCGGCGCTTGAAAGTCTTTGGCACAATTTTAAAATACTTTCGGTCCCGAAAACTCTGACCAACATGCATTGATTAATCTAATCTAAATTGCACAGTAAATCCAGTGTCACTTATGTGACTGATATGAAAACATTTACGAATGTTAATTTGGGAAGAGGGTTCAAAAATCATTTTATCATCAGATAGGTTTACCTGCCTTTCGAAGATACAACAGTTTGAACCTAAGTACCATAGGAATCGCAAAAAATACCACCAGCTAAATAACAAATCGAAATGGTCGTGACAAAGTGAGGAACAAACACAAACATCTATAAAATGTAAATTCATCTTATTTCGGGGAAGATAGGGTTTGATTTCGTCAAATGTGCAGGCCTGTGTTAAAGAAATAAAACACTTCGTTTAGAAATTGGAAACGTTTTCTGTAGCTATTGATATAACAGCGAGAGTAATTCATGCTAGAAGTAGGCGTAGAAGAAGTATCATGTTTACCAGACGCTGTTATTATATAAGATGGAATAATGAATAACTCAGTCTAAAATTGAACAATTTTATTGAATAAAAGTAGAAAACATTAACTTTTTAAATTATATGCCTTGCATAAAGTAGTTCAAGTTTGAATATAACGCCCATGTCGTGGCTTTCTACAAATTGGATAAAGAATTATGTTTCTGTCGTGCTGATCTTTGTTGTATTACCTGTACAGTTTTTCAAAAGTCGTATTTTTTATATTTGACATATTTTAATTTCCAACAAAAGTGTTCGAGTCCGACATTTCAATCATTCAAACAAAGAATTGAAGCAAACCATTATTTGGTATTGACCGCAACTTGTCTTCTATAAATCTTTGCCCATATTCTTCGCACGCTGTCACATGGAAATGACTGTTGCTTACCCTAGTTTGTAAATAACAAGTTGATGTATTGTTGTGGCAGTACGGTATCGGTTTCTGCTGTGATAAAACAAAATATATCTAACAGTTTGCTAATAGTCTTGAGAATTATTGATTTCGAATCTGGAAATTCAATTTGAAGACGTTAACTAAATTCCAAAATTAACGGAAGCAACGTAGCATGAATAATGGCGGCATTAGTTTAGTAGGCGAGAATAACCAGCCGCTCTAATGGCTCCACCTCTAACCCTTTTCCTACTTAGAATATTTGATATATATGTTTATAGAGGTGCTTAACCGCAAACTTTCAGACAAAAGAACATCCTATAGAATGTCAAATGCAGTGGTAAGAGAGTATTGTGCCAGAAATGACAATTTGTAATGTACTTTTAGGCTAATTACTTTAGTCCAAAGTCCGAGATATTAATGAAACTTAATGAAACTTTTGCGGAACTCCTGATACCACACTGCTATTAATAATCAGGTAAATCCACATATTAATATATCTCAAATTATATAACATTGTCTATACAAACATAACCTAAGACCATACTTCTATGAAAAAAAACCAAGGTATTTGAAGACCGGATTATTATTATTGGCTAAGTACCTTAAATAACACCATAACTGACGAATTCTCCATTATGCTTGATTGTAATGTAAATGCTTACGGTATACACAACTCAAGACTGTTTTTATCTCCCCCGAGTCCCAAACCGATTTCTTAGACCAGGAGAACCATAAGTTCCCATTGTCTGAGAGAATACAAGATTAGCATAATTAACCTTCGAAAGTCCCAAAGCAATAACACGACTTAATTTTATTCACATTACGTTGCTATCATTTTCTTCTTAGCTATAATCCGAGACCATTAGAGCTCTGCAAGCCAGACTAGTGACATTCCGTGTTATGTTATGAGGAACTAGCTATGGATTACAGATCGTCAGAGATGGATGAACAACGCCCTGGTAATCATATAATATTTTTAATTAAAAATGGTCTAGATATGATTTGCTGATGGCTAAGGAAGTGCAAGTGCTCTTCAAATGACGAACTACTCTTTTAAGAAATATCGGCTTGCGAGATTCCTTCTTATAGCACAAATACCATACAAAGGACATACTGTTCACGGAAATAAAATCATTACTCTTCGATATGCTTGATCGGAACAAGAACGAAACCTTGGGCAGAAATAGAAACTGAATCTCCAACATCTTCAAGAATTCGTCGCATCTTCGAGTAGACAGATTCACGATTTGAAGTGTTTAGGACTAGTTTATCTGGTGGAGAAAATGGCCAAAGAAACTCGTGAGAGAAGTCATTGAGAATTATCAATCCACTTGAAATATCTCCTTCATAGTCACGACTACCGTAGTTATAATACTAAAATATCACATTCATAACAACCTTATATCACATAGTTGCCGTGTTATCTTTAGTGAAACTAGAACATGACTCTCAAGGTTTGAGGACATTGGCCACCGATCAGGTTCAAATATTAGGTAATGTAATCGGTATACTGTACCATATGAACTGAATTTGATAGCTGGATCAATATGTAACCTTCAAGAACGAGATATTCCTTGCAAGGACTTCTGTTCTACTGGAACCGAATTTGTTACATCTAATAACGATCCCTAAGAAGACGATATATAAAAATATTAATGTTCATACCAACAATAATTATTTATAAGATATTGCAAATATTTTTTAACAAAATTTTTTTAGTAGCTACCAAACAGTTAATTTCCATAGCACTTACATCTTTTCATAATTCCATTGATGTAGGCAGATAAAATAGACAAAAAATAGAATGTTCACCAATTCTCTAAAGATTAATAAACGACAACGGAAATGAAAAAAGATTTAAGAATCCTGTATGAAAGAAGCAGACTGGAATTATCTAACAATATTCTTCTGTATTGTAGCTGGTTCACAAGTCACGTAGTTTTTACCGTTTTGTCTCGTTTTATTGACATCGATACCAAATTTGTGAAAGCCGGCTATTCAGAACTGGACTTGGGTTTCAGTCATAATAGTTTCGTTTCAAATGTGTAAGTCGAGGCTATTAGTCAAATTGATCCCAAAATGAAAGGTCGTTCTTGGCAATAACTGTTATTTGCCAAGACTATTGGTTTGGTTGTAAGTTTGAGATGGTTAGGACTAGTCTGACCTTTTGTTTCGTATAAAACTAACCGGTTTACAGAATATTTTGAAGAATTTCTTGAAATTTGTAATATTCTTGGTAAATTTAGTTCTTTTTTAAAGGTGGAATGAGCAAAGCATCCCAATTTGCACTGTCATTGATTTCAATAAGTTCCATTTTTAAGTATATTCCAGCGACTTAAACATTCCACAGCAGAAAATCCATGGTTTGGTTGATGACCTAACGTAGTGTCTGTAATAATGTACGAACAAAATAGTTGAATTGAAAGACTAAGCGCAAATGTATGGACATGGCATATTCTATTACCATTTTAAAATTTGAATCTCCAGAAAGCAACGAAAGTGTAAGGAAAGTGCAATGTGTATCTGATGCCACTAGAAAACTAGTGAAAATAGTATTTATGTCCAAAAATGTGAATGTTACACAATCTTGTTATATTTATATAAACGTTGAAAATATTCCAATATTTATTTCTTCTTTCATTAAAAGGGGTAATTTTCAGCCATTGATTTTTGTTCCGTTCATGCAACAATTTATTTTAAGTGGTTGTCATAGCATACAAATGCCTCCCCCAATGTACTGTTAGCATGAACATCACAATAAATATGAAATTTAATGGAATTTAACTTTCTATAGTGAAGCTATCGATTTTCTAGAACTGGTATATAGCGTAATGGAAATTAAATGATGGCAAAGAAAAAACCCAACATGGCGTCTAATAGACTTAAGACTAGTCTTTGTTTCGTATGTTTAAATAGTAATTGAAAAACTTAAACTTTACATCAGTTCGTGGTGACGTGTACTGACAATAAAACATTGCACAACAAAGCAATTAGTTTAGTGTTTTGATTGTGTATATTTTGTCGTTATGTCGAGGTAAAGTTTTTATTGGATTATGATAGTAGTGTTAAGTGTACATTCGATATAAATAATGTGAAACTAATTGTTTCCGTTGTGCATTATGAATTGGACTCCAAACATTATTAAACTGTATTTTGTTCCGGTCATTCCGTTTTATCACTTGAATCAATTCTGACCTCGTATTCTTATGGCATTTCGTCAATATGTATGAAACAGTAACCATCTCTCAAATACAATTCATTAGCTCTTTTGGATCATAGTTTTTTGAGGATGCATGCAAGTGTGTAACATGACTCTTAAAGTCACAAATGAAAACTATTGACCAAACGTCAGGCTGTACTGATGTTTAAGAAATGCGAAGGTTTTTAACCTTTCCAAACATCCATACCAAAGGTATTAGCACCTGCTCTTCAATAGAATATTGGCTATTGGACTAAGATCTGCTTTGCATTATTTTTATGGATTAAAGTTCACAAAATATTAACTATATTATGATATGATTTTTATGCTAATTCTGCCTTGGAGCTTAACATTAATCGTAGTCATTCCTTACAGTGATATTGTAGCTGAATTAGAATGATGGTATCCTAAAATTTTGACATGACCTTGAGCTCTTCGTACTTTGCAATGACAATAACAGTTATAAAGTATTATCTGGTTATCTACAGCTCTAATGCTGTTCAAGGTGTTAATGGACTCATTGAATATAAAGTATTTATTCTAACATTATGTAGACAGTGTTGGGTCTATTGAAATAATGGTCTAAGGTTAGATGTCCATTAAATGACATTGTTGTGAACTACCAGCAATTTATTTTCACTTTTTGAAATCAAATGTTTCAGTAGACAGCATTAAGATAGACGTTTTATCTTCGAGGATTAAGACTTAACCTTGTTGATTATTCATATCTTTTTAAGTGGAAAAGTAAGTGATATAAGTCAAGGTGATATACCAAGAGACTGTCCAACATCCCGTCGTTAATCCATTACTCATGTCCAACATCCCGTCGTTAATCCATAAATCAAGTCGAATTGTCCACACTTTTCCATCACCGATGTCCGTAAAGAATGGACATGATATCATCTATGTCACTAAATAAATTCATGTTTGGACACTTGAGTGATATTGACTACCAACGTATGGCTTTGAACTTCAATAAAATACACAATGATCGCAGAATGTCGTGAGTACTACCAATAAATCATACAGGAAAGTGCGAGTTATGCGTATTTAAGCGGGATAACTGTAAAAGTGAAACAAAGCCATAAATCACTTTCGAGTAGTCCTCAACCATTATCAATCTGATTTCAGATCAGTTTTCTGTTACCCACATACACTTCAATTAGCCCCAATTTACATGAGATAATGCACTCGGCTCCAGGACAAAAGCAATATTAATGTCAATAATAGCCTATAAAGAAGTGGTTTGATTTTGTTGTTATCCGGTAAAGAGCAGTGGAAGTAAGTGATATTCGATCGCGTTAGAAATTTAATCTGCAGTATTCATAGTATTTATTCATTCGTGCTGAAAAGGAGAATTTCAATGATTAAAGAATTATGAAATATTGTAATATTAGTCATTTTAAGCCAATATTTGAAATTGTTCATAATTTCTTTTCATTTCTGCTAAACAACAGAATTGCAATTATGCAAAAATGTTATGGAATATTTGCAATTGTTAATCAACCACGCATGAATATCATGTTGACTCACCAGCTGTGGAATTGTGAATTTAAGAATTCAAAAGGTTTCAACCGCATGACACTTCATCACATTGAAGACGATCTGTAAATGCAATGTTTTTAACTCCTTGTACCATCAACATTCACGTGATGGATCTAAATTGTTTCACCATCTTCATAGAAAAATAAGACAAATAGTTTTACCTCCTGATTCAGTGCACCTGAAGATGTTTATGAATTGGCAGTGTGCAATGAGGAACATTTTTTATTCATTTCCTTTTTGAACATTTTAACGTTCTTTAACGTGCCTAATCCATATAAGATGAACCTGATGTGGAAACACCTTTCTGTGAGACGAGATATAATATACGAGATCAAAAGGGTTCTGTAATTGTATCATTGATTAATTAAGAGAGGTATCCGTGTTATGTTTCAAGTTTCTGTTGGATTTTTACGACTTGCTGTATAATTTAATCGAGGTCAACTGTTGTTTTAATCACTTATATGTAAGATAGTAAAGCTCGTGCGTGAAGCCTAAAATTGACTCTAAGATTCCCCCTTGTATTTGTGTTCCTGATTTGTCATAAGAAGATGGATCATTCCAGGAGCATTCAGTAAAGTTTTTTTTAAATTTTCACTTACCAATGAACTATAAGCGTTGTGCCTTTGAAAGCAAGTTTTTTCCTTGTTCCTGTTCGATGATGTCAATTTTGGCATATTACACATAATATTATATTACGTTTTAACATATTATAGCAAGCTAAATGGACAGAAAACCCTTATCCAATGACAGCACAATGATGCAATTTTTCACTTAAATAATCTCTCCTAATACTATCCCTTAGTTGACACAATATCCATTTGAACTTGTAATTTAGTGCTAAAAAGTAAGTTTTTTTTAGTCATTCTATAATGACTCAAAATGTATTAAAATAAGTTCTAAATTTTTATGATCATAATAGCGTGATGCCTGTACATGTCAAAATTCAATTGGAGAGAAAAAATGTATTTTTTATGTATTCCTATGCATGTATATCTGATTATTTGTCAACACCTACCATTTGCGTCAGGTTTTTTTTCCACGATATGGATGTGTTTCAGTCTTAAAGAGTTTTGAAATCGGATTACCAGTCTTCGTATGTAAAATGGGGAAACATAGAGCTTCTGTATTTCCAGTTGAACGTTTTTGATCAGGTAAGTATATGAAAAACTTGACCAGAATATGAGGTCAGTAATACAGAAAACCATGTGAATTTAATATGTTTTTGTGCGACAATGACAATCATCATCATCTAGACAAGAATGTGGGGCTGTGGTATATGCAGCTACCAGACAGCCTTTATTGTTTTAGGGCTAACTCTAAAAGTGATCATACGTCAATCTGACGGTTCACCAAAGAATAAACTGGCACTGTTTGGAGTGTACACCTAACTTAGATCCCCCACCTGAAAACCTCCCTGAATAAATAAGATAACATCTAATGGGGTTTAGACAAATTTAACGTTCTAAGATCATTACCTGCATTAGAAAAGCATTCTTATACACAAAATCAAGCATTTGGTTTATGTTATTGGTTTTCTAGTTACATTTTACGTCACGCGAATTTTAACGGGATTTTACGATTTCCGGTAATTTTCTACATCACGAAACTTTTGACGGCTAAGTGGTTAAATCACGGGATTAACTATCAACATTAATGATGACAATAGTCAATATTAATCCTGAATAGCAAATAGGTGAAGGCAAAAAAAAAATGTTTTAAACTTTAAACTGCTTAGATGATTCAGACATATATGTAAAGGATACAGTAGCCTACGAAAACTGTCTATTAAGCTCTATCTTACTTAAATAATAGCCCTACAAAGTTAAACTAATTGTAATCAACCGAACTCATTGATTGATTAATAGTTATGTGGGTTCAGATTGTGATTTAGACTGTGACAAACATACTCTGCAGGTGTCTTCTACATACAATGTATTCGTCAAGTGAAAACGATATATTTATAATTCAATCCACCTTTAGAAATACATCCCAAGTCGAGCCAATGGATAATATTTAGTATGAACAATCCAATTTTCAAATACGGAAAGACCTTTTTTCTGATATTTCATGTGATGATAACAAAGTAAGAGCAAAAAGAAGATGAAAATAAGGATATATATCGAACTCTTATGCCACAACAATTAGGTTTAACAAACCTTTGGAAAAAAACTGACATAGATGCGATTGTTAACAAAGGCCTATCAGAAAAAACAGAATCAAAAACACGCTGTATTTCACTTTCTCAAATGGGAACGTTGTAAAATAAAACTGAATATATAATTTAATTGCTTTGTCAGTGAAAAGATAGAAAGTCCAAACAACTAAAAAATAATGGACACTTTTAAAAAAAATAATGGACACTTTTTTAAAAATAATGGACATTTAGTGAACAATTTTCATGAAATAGTGGACAGTTAGTGAGTAGTTCAAACAACACAACAAAGGATGACGTCATAGCTGTTATTTAGAGGGATGATAGGCGTTAGAATACACTCGTCCTACGGCTTAAATTTGTGTTTATTATTGACTATTAGTTAAATAAGTATGCATCCCACACTCACCAAATTTTAAAAAGCCACAATAAAAATATATACGGAATTTTAAAAAAAAGTGAGCCAGCAACGATTCCATTCAGTTTAAGAATAAAAGCTTCTGGTAAATCAACGCTAAAACATCATTGTGCCATTCAACAGTAGGGGTCAAGGACGCGTGAAAACCCACATGTTAGAGTTACTTCCCTTTATATTTTACAATTTGAAAATCGCTTGATGGAAGTATTAAGCGTTGTATAATTAACTACATGATTTTGTAGATTTATCCGATAATAGAGGGATTTTGATGTATTGTTATGACACCAGGTAAGTCCACTGATGGATATATACTGTTATTGTCCAAATTTGAGTGAAATTAAATTTCTATGTTCCTTCTAACGCCTATTATCCAGTCCAATCTGAACCTGAAGCTTAAATGTTAAGTAAAATAGAAAGTGACATACCATAGTAACTTTATATTCAAATGGCATAGCAAACCAACATGTATACCTTAATGACATATCACAGAAACATGTATCTCAATTGCCACATTATAGAAACATATATACTCAAATGGCATACCACAGCAACATGTGATACAATGACATATCACAGAAACATGTATCTCAATTGCCACATTATAGAAACATATATACTCAAATGGCATACCACAGCAACATGTATACTCAAATAGCACACATGTAGATAGCAATTGACATATCACAGCAACATGTTTACTCAAATGCCACATCATAGAAACATATATACTCAAATGGCATACCACAGCAACATGTATACTCAAATAGCACACATGTAGATAGCAATTGACATATCACAGCAACATGTTTACTCAAATGCCACATTATAGAAAAAGATATACTCAAATGGCATACCACAGCAACATGTATACTCAAATAGCACACATGTTTATAGCAATTGACATACCACAGCAACATGTATACTCAAATAGCACACATGTTTATAGCAATTGACATACCACAGCAACATGTATACTCAAATAGCACACATGTATAATAGCAATTGACATATCACAGCAACATGTTAACTCAAATGCCACATTATAGAAATAGATATACTCAAATGGCATACCACACATGTATATAGCAATTGACATATCACAGCAACATATATACTCAAATGACAAACCACAGCATTATGTATACCCAGATAGCACACATGTATACTCAAATGGCATATTACAGCAACATTTGTACCCAAATGGCATATATATTACAGCAACATGTATAACCAAATGGTATACATGTGTATGAAGTAACATGTATAATCAAATGGCATATACATGACAGCAAAATGTATACTAGTACTCAAATGTCATATTACAGCAACATGTAGACTCAAATTGGTTCAACATAATTTTCTTTATTACAACGTTCTTATAACGTTAATATTGAAACCTATAATATAAATATGTTATAAATAACCGGTTGGGCTGGCGATTTTTATTTATTTATTTTTTTTTATAATTTTTTAGAGCAGGTTTTCTGGCGCAACGTCATGAATAAGTCACCAGTGCAATCGCATTGGAGGAAAGTATAATAAAATTGATAATTTGATTTGTAGTTTCTATTAAGCCAGTCGAATCATATTCTTAATGAGCTTTGTTTTACTTGTTGGATGAAAATAGGATGCATCTAATAAAACCGAAAGTTGGTTACAATTTGTTTTAAAAGAAATTAGGAATGGTTCACAGATAAACAATATTTATATCGTATGCCGCTAGATATCGAAACCGAAAGTACATGTATATGCTAATCTTTTTGTTTTTGTACTATGTTTTAGAACAAAGTGCCAAATGAAATGGGATGAAATATTAGTTCTTAAAGCAAATCTCAAGGTTGAGGAACTCTATCAGTGATTTTGAAAACACTCCGTATTGATTTATATTTACCGGATCTATTGATGCGGACAGTTAGAATCCAGCACGACCTCAAACTCTATTGCCGTGTTCGACCCCAAACCTCTTGAGTATACGAGAAGAAATTGGATGGAAATTAAAACTGCCGACTTGATTTCTTAGTTCGTTAAACTTCTTGATTGTTTGTTGTACATGACCCGTACAAGGATAACCAACTTGCTTGTCAATCTCGATTTATTGACTATGATATCTACATGATCAACAACACTTCTTCTTAAGCCAGCATGACTGTTTACAATGGTTGAATTATACATCTTGTTGTATTAGGTAAACATGGGTTTTATGGTCTACTATTAAGCAGTATACCATGCTAGAATTGGTCGTTCTAGACATGTGGTCTATCATTCTGAATGAGTACATAGCCAATATCAATTTGAATGAGTGGATGTTTTCACCTTCATCCTTGGTGATTTAACCCCGGTAAGAATATACTATTGAGCTTTTTAAGCAATGAAAATCGTCCAACGATGACAATTAAGTTTGAAACATGCCAATGAATCTTTGCTTCTTTGTAGTAAGCATTGATCAGTCTGTCAGCTAAGCGTCTGAACTAGAATATCATGAACTTGTATATAGCACACCGGAGTTTATTTGGTTTACATTTATGAAACATCTAAAAAAAAAAAAAGGAATCCTTTTGTCGAGCAACAAATTTGTTGGACTTTTCATATATATTAAAATATACAAATTAACCAATATTAAACACATAGACACTAAGAAAGGATACCGACCAAGCCACAGGCAAATCTAATATTTTTGGATTGACTATACCTATTATTTCGTAGCTTTTTATTTTTTAATACAATAATACAACATAGTATAACATTTCACGATTTTGCCTTTGTGTAAGGGGGTTGAAAACAATTAAGCAATTTGTTCACAACAACAAATAAATTCACTTAATGATTGTTGTAAACTGTGCAATTTCCTTAATGGCGTCAATGAAAATTATTAGGGCAAAGCAAATATTCTATTAAATTAGATTTTATTCCGATTTCCCCTATTTACCAAGACAGCAAAATAAACTTTATCATACAAATACATAGAGCCAGTAATGAGCCTTTGGCAACACACGCTCGACAATCTGTACATAACTCAATTATCGTGCTGGTCCATCCACTTCAGATACTTGACTTAATGAGCTACGGAATATCTTAAAATTTCTATTGATTTGATTTAGATACTATAACCAATATTTGGCGTATCCATGTACCCTGATGGAATATTTATCCGTCTAAAGAACCAACCCTGGGTCTATTTAACTTGATTACTATCATCAGGTAGAGGGGTGGAGAGACATGGGATTCTGAGGCCAGGTTTTGTACATAAACTGTTGAAATTATGTTTAAGCTCAAGGTACAATTTGTATGCAAATTGTGCAGTTTTGCCCTAAAACTGAAATCTTAAAATACATAAATGCATTATAGCGAAACATTTGTATCTGGACTCAGACTGATAATTCATTTGCCATCTGTTTCTATGTTAAATCACAAAATTCAACCTTCCATAAATTTTTATTATCATGACCACGGAAATCTTAAGCCAGTCAAAATGAAAGTAGACCACTTCCTTTTAACAACACCCGCTGAATTGTTATTCTGCTGAAAATGACTATTTTTAGAATAATCCTATCAAATCTTTTATTATCTCACAAATTGTGAAAGTATAAGTGCAATTTCTGACATCGAATGCCAAATCTAGACAAACCAGAACACTGACTTTTTTACAATCATTAGCATAAAATGTCCTATTACATGTATTATAAAAGTGTTGGCATTTCGCATGTTTGTTGATAAGGTTTACAGTTTTCCAAATACTTTAAAATGTAGGTGTTAGAATTAGTGATGTCAATTTCAAGGATGCACCTTGGTACTAAATGTTCTGTCATATCATTGTTTTTTGGACAATGTAAACGATCTAGTCATGAGTATCCTTACATTGTTGTGTGAATAATTCCGGAATTTTGGAGGGGTTTTGTTTGGTATCCTATTAACATCATAGTCCCATAACTCTGTTGATGAACAAGACTTTGTCAGAGACCTACTTGTCAACTGTTCAAATTGACTGAATTGAATTAATTTAAACATGACATCCCTTTTAGAATTCAGAAAGCATATATTGCTTTATTTCATATAGTTGTTTTCAGACCTCCGGGATTTATTCATCTTTGAAGCATTATCAAATAATATGAGCATTAACATACTTATATAACCTTGAAGGTGAAGTCTGTGTATGGAACGTAGAACACCATCATCAGGGTAAACTATTGAAGATGCAACACCGAGAACACGTCCTTTAGTAATACTACTTAACACCAAATCAAGGAATATTCACGAAATATTGATTTTAAACTCAATAATTATCATCGAAACTTGCTACTAAATATTGATTCGATATATGACATAAGGAAGCGAGGGGTTGATTGATATTTACTTCTCGTGTCTCCACATAGAATAATATTATTTTAGATCATATGGCGTGGATCTTAAAGATCGACCGACTTAAAAATGAAGGGGGGATATCTTGGGAGGAAACCAGAATTCTGCTAGATGCCTACGCTAGGTACAGAGTTGCTCCTGACCTTTTTTGTCTGTACTATTACCCAAAATAATAATTATAAGCAAAATATTCGCGAATTGGGTTTTTATGGTGGTAGTGCGTTTTTAAATGAGCACTAACAGTTTTCAAGGTCTGGCCAGCGATGATTTCTTGTCCTCAGGATTTTACGCCTTTCAACCGTTTCAACTGAAAGATTTTTCCGTCTTCAATTGATCAATGCCGTTCATTAGAATGGTGTGACCTTTAAATGTGACAACCAAATCACGAATTCAACCTCTTCAAGACTAGATCTTAATGATAATGAAATTTTCACTTTTACAATTTCAACAAATAAAAAGAGAACAGTTGTGAAGTGAATTTTTTTTTTTGTCAATTTGAAATCAATAAAATTAATATCTTGAAATCGTCAATATCGTATGTTTGTTTCATCATTACTTCAGTGCAATGGAAAAGACTATCACATAAAAGACGGTTTGTGAGATGTTGAAAATGCTCTCTACGTTTAAAAATGTATCTGTCACGCCAAAACTGGTCGTCTTCTACCCTAAGTTGTCGTTTTTCTTTTAATTAGCCCAATCAAGTACAGAAAAGTAGATTGTAAAATGAATCATTCTAAAGAATGAATAATATCGAAGGTTCTATGACCATATATCTACATTGGCGGGAAAACGATATTATGTTATTGTCAAATTATGACTGTCGTAAACTGTAGAGAGCTGATAGCGGAAGCTGGAATTGCTCAATTTCATATCAACTTCAATTATATTAGTTTTCAATAAGTCTTTGATCTTGCGAAAATGTTTCCTTTGAGACTCCATTTTCTGAAAGCTTCTCTCGATTTTGCGACAATTAAATCTTCTTTGTGTTAGTTTTTCACTTCTATACTTCACTTCTGATGAGAAGTAGGTCAGAATATCCGGACGTAAAACAGAGGCATTTCTATGAGGGGTCGAGTAGGCGAGGTGAGGGCAAAGTACAACGTCTACCGATTTTTCACCCAATCTCTTGATTTTTCAAGGCAAATCTCCCGAATTTTTTTCATGACCTGTACACATGTATGTATTTCGAATAGATTTACCTTGAAAAAACAAGCACATACTTTGGGACAAATAAATTTGTGACTTAAACTATTTTACATATTCATACATGTATAAATATCACCCCTCTAACTTCTGTTGATCTTAAAAATTCATCATAGATCTGCCTGTCAATACCTGGTTTGGATGCGAAGCAACAAAGTTGCAATTAAGGTGGTCGATGTGTTTGATTTTCCTTTTTCGCCTCAATGCTATTAAATAGCATAGCAAATAACTAGTCAATAATTGATTTGAATCTGTATTAAAACGGCACAAATCAATCAGATCAATTGCTAACGATCAGGTAGCACTGTATGTTTCTCGATGAGATAAATCACAACTTGCTATTTTTGTTCCAATGTTAAAAAAGCTATGTTCTAGTCAGAGAATAAGTCTCGCAATAGCCATTATCAGAAAAAACAACTCTTTAACTGTATAAGGTGAAATAAATTGATTTATGCATTTTTTTCAAAATTTTCCGGTTTTTTAAAAATTTAACATTCAGTTTAAACTCAGACAGCTTCACTTACAAGATACATTTACCCTGAAATAACTTTTTTATTTTAATTACTCTAAAATGTCGAATCATGACAGGAATTGTTAGTCTTTGGTGAGGTGACCAGCTTTCTGAATATAACCTTTTGACCCCTATTTCTTTAGGAAAAGAAGAGTTTAGTGGAAAACCTGAACCTCATGCATTAACTTTTTCTTCTTAAAGAAATAGTTGTTTTGAAATAATGAAGAAAAAGAAAACTAAAACCAGTCTTTCTTATAATTAAATAAGTTCATCTAAGATTTTCTCCAAGGACCTAGATAACGCTAAGATTAAAAGCTTGTCGTAAACTGGTGAAAAGACGGTAGAGACGACATAATAAAATTGAAATCCGATATATACCAGTTTTAGCTTCACATCTAAATACAGCTAAATCAACCCATATACTCTTGGGAAAAATAAAGAATGGCTGACTTTGACAAAATACCAGTGTGAAGATATTTGAAGAATGAAAGGAGATTTGAAATTCATTGATCGTTTATTCAATGTATGTTAATGCTATACTGAGTCAACTATATTGGCTCTCTTAGAAAGGGTAATGTTATGGAAATTTGAATATTAGATAAATAAATATTTATGATAATTATAACATTATTTTCCAACTTCTCTGTTTTATAATGTATTCTTACAGTAGGATGGTATTTATAAACGCAAAATCATTCAGAGGTTACTAATTGGACAATAGCTTGTTGCTGTTTGATTTAGCGAATTAATCAGCATCCGTCACAATTTTATGATAATTAATTTTATGTTGATTGACTATGCTTTATTACACTTATGACCTTCGAACTAATAACTTTATGAAGTTTCTCATACTGCAAATTAACAATGCAATTCTACAGCCATAATTAGTAAGTGAATTGGCAAAGGAAATGAATCCAATCATATTAGATCTTCATCAAAATATGCTCCTTTCGCCTGTTTTGTGCCTGCACTGTTCAACGATATGATGTTGACCTTGGACCTTATTCTGTGAAACTTAACCATAGATTTCTATATTTTTGATAAATCTGGATTACATTTACGTTAAGATCTGGAGAATAGGGTCCCAGTACAACTATAGACCTGGGGTTCTTGGAGGCGTCCGCAACCGTAACGATGGCCGTCATCCCGTAAAGGTAAAATTATTAGATTCGATATTATTATATATATATAATACGCCTTTTTGTCCTTGATAACCAATTGTCTGTGAAACTCTAAACGAACACAGTTAATGTCTTGTCTAATAGCTTAATTTAGTGGTAGTGGAATCACATTTAGAAAGGGCTTTCTTCTTTCTACTTATGTATGTCTGTCCTTACAAACCATACCTTTATCTTCCTAAGAGAGATCAGATCAAGTTTTTGCCTGGCAAAGAGTAGAAGGTAGTGACGTTTGAAGTAATTTGATTCAGTGCTATTTGTAGATCCTGGGCGCCCCAACGATTAAAAATAGCAGTTGCCAATTTAGTCTACAGAATACTGCTTTTTAACAGTTTAATAAAGTAATCGGCGTAGAGGCTCTTTTAAAAAAGAGTTTTAACTCTTATGGTTTGCTGGGTTTTATACAAGTATGTCATACAACATTGTGAACATTGCGCCCCAAAGATAAAAAAAATAGCAATTCCATTGGTTACAATTTTTACAGAATATAGTTTTGAAATGGAAACGAGAACCCTAATCTGCGACCCTCAAGTGGTGAAAGATTCACTAAATAAGCTATCTGATATCGACAAAAGCCCATTTACACCTTGTCCCACCCATATCATAACAAATCTCGTTTCTCTCACAAAGAGCATTTAACAAAACAAGATTGGTTAACATTAGACATAATGGTTCCATTATATTCAATTCTTGTAATTCAGTAGGACCACGGTTTCGTAGTGTGATCTTATTTTCTAACTCGTAAACATGTATACATATGAATGATATGTAAAATCTCCTCTGCATATTTTCTTTAAACAGAATTTCCTCTGTTCCATCAGCCTTAAATTGTATGTGGAAAAAATCTTCTTTAATTTGATTATGGTCGTTAATCATGGCTAGCTACTTGTAAAATTCAGCTCAGCGGTAGACATTATAATTGCATAATATTGGTGACAATGATACTTTTACACATTAAACCATGATTGCCAAGAATCATTTAAATCATTGTACATAAGCATTGCAATGTAACGTTTTAATTTATTGACTTAGACTTTGAAAAGGAGCAAAAGCAACACAATATTATAAACAGTATGTCCAAAAAGTTCAAATACACCAAGGCACTCTTTCTTTAGTTCCAAACTAAAACACCAATAGATGAACGGCTGGAACGTAAATAACGGATGGTGACCAGTGTACGGCAACTGAACTGCAACTATAAAGGTCTGGAACTGCTGGAAGACTGGAACACTGAGACGTCTGGAACATACGGGAACGGTTGGAAACTGGATGAGACTGGAACATTCACGTTGTGTAGGTGACAACTTTGGTTCGTTTTGTCGTAAGACAAAAAAAAAAAAAAAAAAAACAAATCCTGGTCTCAAACGGCTCCAATGTAACTTGTGCATTGTAACATTTGTAACGTTTCTTGTTGGTATTGATAGACAGACGGGGTCTCTGGAGGTTCGGGAAAATACAACACAGGTACATTGACATCTATATATAATATTTAAACAATAGGAACACTTCTAAAACTAGTAAAACAGAATCATATCAACCCACTGCTACATGTCGGCATGTCAGAACAACGGTTAACTCCAATCCCTAACTCTGACCAGTACCATACTTATATCTCTTTATCTGGCGAACACCACTCACCTCTCATGTCCAAATTAGGCTGACCGGTGGAGAGTACATCAGTAACTGATCCGTACCAAACATATTAATAGTTACTAATAGTGAACGGATCAGGTTACAGCAAATGAAAAGGTTGACTTAGAAAGACAAAGATACGTCCGAGGATAACTGGACCTAAAGTAAATGTTTTCAAAGTACAAGTAGGGCCAAAGGAATTTCTATCATTGATAACCTTGTCAGCTTTCAACCCCTATTGCCTAAAGTATAAGCCTGTTTAACTATGCTTTACTTAGATGAGGATAAGAACTCTTGAGGATATTTTCCTGGGTGATTAATCGGAACGAGCTTTGCATCATTTCGAAGAGTTGTATATATAGTAATATTTTACGCCTTAATAGTGTTTTAAATAAAACATGAAACACTGATTTGGTTTTTCATCTCTTGGAGACATCCATAACAAATGCTGAAAGACCGTATTCAGGATGGTTCACGATAAAAAGTCCTCTTGTAAATAAATGTTATGTTTAATGCCGACATTTCGGGCAATATAGAAAACTTTATTTTTGGTATGTATAGTTCTTGGCAATCAACCTTTAAGTTTTTTTAAAAAGTAATGATAGCTGTCAATTGATATTATGTGAATTGTTTACACGGCAACAAGCGTATTATAAAAATCAATGAAAGAATTATCCTATTAATATTACACCAGTATAACATATCATTTCATCAATTTTAGTGGTTTTCCATTATATAAAGGAATTTCCGACTTATCAGCTGGTGGATTTAAGTAACTTATAATAGGTTCTCTAGAGTATGCATTGGTGTCAGGGGAATCTTATAACGTTTAGTATTTGTATTGTCTGTTAGACGTCTTTGGCTCTGGTATGTTCAGAACGTCTTGGACATACTAACGCCGATACCATTCAGACAGAACGGTTTTTAGCCACAATGTCGTCATGATCTGTGAAGCCGAATTAGAGCACTGAAAATACGATACACACCATCATTCTGTATCAGAAATTGCTTTTAAAGTCTGTATGTAAATAACCCAGTTCGCTGGAGGCTAAATTATTTCCACATTATCTGGACTTAAAAACTGTTATCAAGCTTGCTTTCCAGACTCAATAATGGCATTGAGAATTGCCAGTCCTCAAACAATAATATCGACACAGTAATAACGACATAGAATCTAGTGGACGACTTTTTTTTACGGTCTACGAGTTATTGTTCAGAACTTTCTAATAATATAGTGTCTTGTTATTGGAATAACAGTCATTTACTCTTTAATTTTCTAAAGTATTTTTACGAAACATATTTCAAAGGTCCCTTAATTTACAGAAATGCAATTACGACGTTTAATCTGGATATAGAATATAAAATACATTCAAAATATCTGAAAAAAATATCTGATAGAATTTTATATTTTCTGCATCTGGTTAGTATAATAAAATGAAGACAGAACTTTAATATATTTCATATCGAATTCAACCGTCAATGGCTCTTACCGTGCGTGATCTCAAGCAAATACTTACTGCAATAGAGCGAGTCCATCGTTGTCAGGAAAACATTGGGTTGCGTTTTTAGTATACTGTATTTTTTATAGGTATGCACTTTTTTACCTTAACTGAATCAACCGCCTGTGATCATACATAGTAAATGTCAAGCTTGAAAGTTCGCGTAGAAGATAACTTTGGAAAAAAGCCTTCTACTGCAATTTAATCAGAGATCTTGTGAACACACATGGCAAAAAGCATATTTGCACGATGAGTAAGACGCTAAAAATGTGCCATCTGCGAATGATAAATTCTACATCTGGTTATATAGATATTGTAGATGCTAATAGTGTGGTCATGTCTGAATTTACTACAGGTCATGTCTATTCATCAGAATGACAAGATGCTGGTTGGGTATCTCTTATTTCATCATCTCCTATATTTATTGGCTCTTTTATCTCATGTCTACGGTCAATAATGAATCGTTAGGTTGCGATTGGTAAATTACTTTAATTGAGGATAGTTTCTAATATGTCTTCCTCGCCATAAATAGTCGGCTCTTGTTCCGAACGTCAAACGACGAACTACGATTGATTTAAATCATGAACTCTTTCAGAATAAATCACATCTTGTTTCAAACATTTGGGTCGAACATATTCTGCTCTTGAAACTTACTCTCGAGGATGTGAATGTCAGTCATGACATAAATTGTGTTCTACTATAGCTGATTATTAAAATGGTTTTACCGACCGAAAATAAAAGCTCATGTCAAATTAATTCATCAAATTTAGTCTACAGAATACTGCTTTTTAACAGTTTAATAAAGTAATCAGCGTAGATTTTTAATGACAGTGTAATTTAAGAATGTAAGTGAGTACATTTCAAACAGATGTAATGGTTTCGAAAGAGACGACTCTAGACTTTAAACTCACAAACTACATGTATGTTCATATCGTCCAACCGCAGACACGGTACCATTGTCGTCCATTGCCTGAAAGATCGGCGAGAACTTTTATATATTGGAAGAATTGTTTCAGACATGATCATTATTAATTTAAGATATTGTTTGTTCGGACGGTCTGTGCACTTAGACTGGGAATAATTCAATCTGTTGAGTGGAAAGTGAGATAGATCCTTCATGCTCATCGCTTACATATCACGAGGAATAGGCAGACGAGAAGAAGTCAATTTATCAGAAGATCAATAAATGACCCCTGGCTTAATTTGATGTCATATAACAAGCATGGTTATAAACCATATTGCTGTAGAAAGCTGTAGAATCTATATAAAAAAAACTACATGTTAGCCTCCATCGAACAACTTAAATCGAAATCGATTGACATATATATACCAAATTCAGAAAATTAATGGCATTGCGGTACATTGCGGGGTATTCAAACGTAAATCGAATTTAGGTAGTAAATGATGAGATATGTTCAGAATAAGGCAAAAATATCTAATTATCTGAAAGATCTCGGGTAAAAAGAAGAACACCCCCCATGGAGTTTCCGATTCGCAAGACATTTTCAGAAACTACAAATACTCTATAGAGAATAGGGAGAACTCCGCTTGGTAGTTTTCTGTCAACAAGGAATGCTAACTGGTAGGTTAACAAAATTAGAATATTGAAGCATTGTAATCATGGTACTTACATCGAGACACTTTATCTAAAGCTGGAAGCTAATTTAAATAAATATGACCAAACAATGACCTGAGGGCCTTGATAGAAGGTCAGAACATCGAGATCAATTAGAGACTGGATTGTTCTGAATGGTGATAATTTATACAGCTTATGGCTTTCAGACTGGGCAACAGAATCAAGTCAAATCACATATTGATTGTAGATGGGTATTGTTTGTATCTTTCCGATTTCATTGTTAGTGATATATTGGGATGTTTATGCTGTAGTTAATAACAGTAGGGATACTTCAACATCCTATCCTCTCTGCAGTTTTTGTTTTCCTCACTGCAATATACGCTTTCCTTCATAATGCCACCTTCCTCTCGAAGCAGTATCGTCTGTCATATAAGCATTACTATTATTTCTTTCGCGATATTAATAAAAATGGATACTACGTGCTAGACATTGAAGGAGGGTGGCTTTCCGGTGCCAGTGTACAATAAACTTGACTCACCTTGAGTAACAACCAGTCGTGAGTTAATTAACTTATTGCGCTAAGATGTGTTCGGAAATAATTTTGCTAGATTATTCCACACATAAAACTTGTTATAAAATTAAATTTACAATGAAGTGCTTTCGATTTATTTATTTGGAACACGTCTACTGTTTCATCTACATGTGATCCAATATTTAAGTCAATTTATTGCCTCATAACGACAACACGGTCAAATTAATTGACATTGAGGTTCATTAAGTCATTTAGTATTAATTAAGGCGAATCGGTTTACCAATACTTTTATTGCTGTCATATTCCAAGCCGTGTTTAAGCAATAACATTCTTCACTTTTACAACAACATCTGAATTTTATCAATTAGTTCATTAAGTGTGCATAAGAACAGGGCCGTCATTTTCTTCATTCCATCTTCTTCTTTAACGTAATCCTTAGATGCCTAGACTTTTTTTAACATTACGATTTTGCGTCAAACACATACTCGCGATAGATATCTCATTATCTAAAGGTGGGCTTATGTCGGCTTGCGACGCTCCTCGATTGTCGGCATCTAGCTGGAACTGATAAAATCGGAGCGCTCAGGTCGGCTGCAACGCTCCTCGACGGATCTGGACGGATACAGCGGCAACTGGTTTTCGCTAATCGTAAGAGCGCTCATGTCGGCTGCGACTGTCTACGACTCATTCAGTTTTCGACGGCCATGTGATACATTTTAACATGGCGGCGCCCATGAAACTTCACGCTTTGTGTGTTCGTTTTTAACTTGTTTTTTAAAGTTTTGCAACGCTTCCTTGGTACTTCGACTACCTGTAGTCATATGTTAACCCCATATTTCAGTGTTGATAGGATTATTTCACTCAATTCTCATGAAAAACTGGTACAAATTAAGAACAACAACTACAACAACTTCAAGAAATACTACACATGTAATCTATGAAAGATTGATTTAAAATTAATTTAATTTCGAGCTCGTCAGACCATTCATCAGCCATCTTGACTTCTGCTTGACTTGAGATAATAACGCCACCAAGCAGGGAATAAACTAAGCGCGCGTTGATTTGCTAATATCTACAACTCAGTTGTGTCGCGGAGTAGGTTTGACTCAGGTTTGATCATCGGCAACTACCTGGAACTCGTAGGTCAGAGTAGAACACGCGCGACTCACTGAATATGGCTGAATCTCAGTTGCCGACAGTCGCAAGGGGGCTATTTGCGTCCTAAGCCAACTCAGGTCGGCAGGAACTGTCAGCCTACCGTAGGCCGACAGTTGCGGCAACTGACTGGATCTGCCAGTTGCCTACAATCGAGGAGCGTAGCAAGCCGACATAAGCCCAACTTAAGAGATAATTTAATGTCATCAGAAAGTGGTGTTGCAACAATATTTTGGCTAAAATTGGCTGAGACCCGAACGGGTTTCGAACCAGCGATCTCTTAGTCAGGCACCTAATCGCCAGCAATACATGTCAACCATCTAGACCACTCGGCCAACGGACCATCCACAAAAATGGAAGGCAGCGGACCGGTAGACTTTACTGCGAACACGCATTACCCCTCTGATAATCAGTAACGACACAGCTCCCAAGGCTAAATAAAAGAGATGATTTAATGTCATTTAGAAAGTGGTGTTGCAACAATATTTTCGTTATTGGCATAACTGGACTCTGAGATCTTTAGTTCGAAACCCGTTCGGGTCTCAGCCAATTTTCAGCACGAGAATCTGTGCTATACCAACATAAAGTGTTAACCCAATAACGAAAATATTGTTATCTCATTATCTAGTATTTCAAGAAACACAGACACAATGGGTAATTTAAAATAAAAATTCTTTTTTTTAAATTGCCGTAAGATGCCAGGAGGTCTGTTTAGGGGCAGTTATATATCTGTATAATCAAATTTCCAACATTTAATTTTGGAAACAAACTCGACCTTAAGTGACTAGGCCTGATCGCAAAATAGAATAATCGATACTGAAAGAGAAAAATTGTCCAGTGTTTTCACAGCTTTAGTCGTGAACAATTCTGGATGCTGATTAAATGCGTTTCAAATGTCATCGTTTCCGTCCATTAAGCTAATGTATCATGTAGGCCCTGTTCTGATTTCTCAGGTTTATCGGAAAACGTACCAGACAATATCTAGGTCAATTATAAACTTGATTTCTAATTTACTATTTAAAGCCTTGATGTTCTTTTTATTGTTCAGTACAAAAAGGCATTCATCTGCCAATTACTCTAATACACATGTCCTGTTCTTCAATCAATAATCAAATTCAGATTTAAATAGCAAAATTGGAAGGAGAAAAAACCTATACAGCAGTGTTCGAATATATGACAAAATGCAAAAACAATTTTTCATTTGTGGTCTCGAAGAGAAATGTTATATTATTGTCTAAATCAATGTGATTTAAGTCATTAAAAGGTTCCTTGATCTAAATACAAATATTAGATTTGATCCATTAGGTTGAGTAGCTAAAGGTGTATCTGACGTAGCCAATACACTACGTAACAAATCACTACAAATAGTTTCGATGTAGGCGTTGATCTTATCCGGAGATTAACAGATCCAGTCCAGATACACACTTCCTGTGGTTGAGCCAATCGATGGACTTATTAGCATCTGCCTAGAGGATTAAATACAAACTCATTGGTAATTCATAACCTATCAATGTTTTTTATACTGATTTATCCCATGTGTAAATTTATCTTCTAAATCGACCATAAAACGTCCAAACGACAAAACCTGTATTTCACAGGTTTGTTTAAATCCAATGAAGATTTGGTAGATGTCAACCAGTTTAAGTTAAAACAGGCGTTGTTGTTATTAGTTGCTATTGGTACGATATTCCGAGAGCTTCAAACGTTAGAAATTAGTAGTATCAGGCAGCAAAATGGATCTCTTTCATTGACATTGTCAATTTTTGTTCAATTATTATAGTACGACTCCAATAATTTTCAACAATTATTTCTCTTAAAAGAAAACAAAACGGTTTAGAATGTTTGGCCAATATAAATGCATCAGTAATAAAAAATTACTGAGAACATTCAAGGAAATTAAACGTAACGTTGGTCTAGAAACGGGTCAAATTGCTGGTTTAGGGGTACCAGTGTATATTTTATTAAAAGATTACATGACAGTTGCCATTTCAATCAAGGAAACAACCACGGTTAAGCGCGGAAAGACTTCCGGTGTAAAAGTAGACGTTAAATCGATCACTCCGCCATTGATAAGTCGCGTGATTTAGTTCTTTGATAAGATTCCATTCGCTCGGTAAATGGGATATTGAGAGCGTGATTCTTTGATTTGTATTATTACTAGTAAGTATAATTGTTAACTGATGGTAGCGTCATTAAATGACGAGAAACAAGATGGTTGGAAATTAGTCTAAATTACAATCCTCGGTCTATTTACGATAATATGAACTTTGATCAAAATCGGTTACGAAGCATGTAGACAACTAAGTTTTTATAACATATCTATGTACCGAAATCAAATGTTTAGTTTACATTTTATGCAGTACCGCATTAATATTGAATGAACACCATTCCCTTTGATACACCTCTTTAAAATAAATCGAAATGGTATAATCATGTCCTCAAGTGAAAACGCACTTAGATGTGAACGAGGACACATCCAATCTGTTCATACGTTTCAAGATAGGTGACCTTATCTCGATATTTGCTTATCCACCAACAATTAACTGTTAAAGTGGTGACTGGCGAATGACTATAAGTTATGTGCACGGATCTAATCTACACCCTCTCCTACCTAAGCTGTTAACCAAAGGTATTTGTTAATCAATGGGTTCGGCACGCTCATCGGAAACTAGAGGTGCAGCAGCTGTATATGATGTGGTTTATTCGCACAGACCATCTTCGAACTGTGTCTTCACAACCCTCAAAATAACTTTCCCGGATATAGGTATGATGTCCTCGTGTCTTCTGTAAACGAATGGGACTCAGAATTGGTTGGAATTTGAAGAAGACTAAACTGTGTAAGTCTGAAATCTCTTGACCTCATATGAAAGTGCTTTCCCCGGAAGGTACAAGAAGGATCATAATTGAAGATGACTTGAGTAAATTAAGAGAGTCTAACATAATTAAGTCTACAGAATGTCCAAGAGTAGGAACCTAATGAGTAATTTGCTCTTACACAAACCACATGTGACATAAACTAAAATCTAATGGCTTATTTGTAGATATTCGTCCAGACTTCTAAATAATCCATGTCTTTAGACGTCGTTTTTCAGACAAACAAAAATTTCTTGACTTTCATGATGATGTTAATGAAAGTTGTTGTTTAGCCTTCAGGGAATAAACAATTTCGTCAGTTTTTCATTACTTTATTTTTTTTTTTTTAAAAAGCGCCTAGAGGTTTCCGACTTTTTAGACTTTGAATTTATTCATAAAAAGTATAGACTTAGAATCTTAATAGTGCTCACAAAATACTTTTCATGTTAATTTTGTAGAAATCGAAACTAGCTTAGAATACTTAGTATACTTGTTCATACGACCTACACAAACAGATAATTTTGACTTGACAGGATCAGCTCAAGATAATTCCAGAGTTAGTTTTAACTGGTAATGATCGTTCCTTCAAATAAAAATTTCGCTACCAATATAACGGATTGTCAATTTATTTACGAATGTTTTTGTTTCTGAAACAGATATAGAGGTAGTGAAATGTCATTAATTAATATTTGAATCTTTCTTAAAATTATTGAATTACACAGTTTTCACCTTAACTAATATTTAGTTCCTTTATTTAGATTTTATGTTCCACAAACCAATTAAGAAACATATAATATATTAAAGATTGGAAACGAACGAACTCCCTTTAGTAGAAAATAATGCCTTTATTGATGGAAAATATAGATAGCTTGATACAGTAACCAAACAAATCATCAGTATTGCCAGACATTATTACCAATGCTTAACAAGCCGTTTTGTGTTGTCCATTTTTAAAAAATTTTAGGGAGCCGTGGTGGCTCAATGGATTAGACGTTTGCCCACTAACCTGAGGGTCCCGGGTTCAATCCCGGCAAAGGTCGAGATTAACCTTCGGATTTTTCAGCCCGGTTTCCCCTTGTCAGTGATGCAGGTCGGAGGGACTGACATGGAAAAGTCGTCTAGTCGTTTGGATGGGACAATAAACCGAGGCCCCATGTGCTACAGGCTGTGCACGTTAAAGATCCCTCGAAAGTTGGAAATCGAAAAAGAGCAGGCTAATGCCACTGTCCTGGCAAAATTTCCCTCATAGCACACTGCATGGCGTTGCCCGTGTTCGTTAGCCCATAAGGTGCAGAAAAATAGGACGTAAAACTCCATTCATTTTATTTCATTTAAAAACTTTTATTCTTAGTTGTTAGTTTAGATGCTTAACGGCGGCGCCCGCTTACCAATTTTCTAACATACGCCGTACACAAATGAGAGGGACGTGATGTCAGTGCAAACTTTTTAATGCGCTTTTAGCTTGTCCGTTATATGCTAATTATTTTTTTGTTGTTGCAAGTCCAAGTACGTCTTCTGGATGGTAGAAAAGTCGTCTAGTCGTTTGGATGGGACAATAAACCGAGGCCCCATGTGCTACAGGCTGTGCACGTTAAAGATCCCTCGAAAGTTGGAAATCGAAAAAGAGCAGGCCAATGCCACTGTCCTGGCAAAATTTCCCTCATAGCACACTGCATGGCGTTGCCCGTGTTCGTTAGCCCATAAGGTGCAGAAAAATAGGACGTAAAACTCCATTCATTTTATTTCATTTAAAAACTTTATCCTATAGTTTTAGGGCTTAAAAGGGCCGCAAACTAACATACGCCGTACACAAATGAGAGGGACGTGATGTCAGTGCAAACTTTTTAATGCGCTTTTAGCTTGTCCGTTATATGCTAATTATTTTTTTGTTGTTGCAAGTCCAAGTACGTCTTCTGGATGGTAGAAATAGGCTTGGAAGTAGCCGCCAAGTGAGCACGTGATACGATTGGTTGATCTTGAAGCTTGGTGACGGCATATTATCGGGAACGTCAGGACATCTTTCGATCAAACATGCAAGATATCCGAAAACTCCCGATTTTGTTCCAGGGTTGTCAAAGACAAACCCACCGACCTACTTTTGGAACCAAATATATATGCCTAATAGCTTTTAGGGCATTAAAAAGGAGCACAGCAAACAAATCGAGTCGCAGTATTGAACCATAGATTGTGAACGTTATTGCTACCACTGGATCTGCTCTAGAACTCATTGTCAATCTATTTTCTGAACATGATTCGTCAAGTCTGAATGTGTGCCAACATCTCTTATTAGAACCAAACTTCGATTACATAAAGGTTAATAACATCATCGACCAGCAAAGTCATTCTAAAAAGCAACCTAATCGTTACATCACTCCCAATTCGTGTATCGACTAATTCTAACGTAATGATGGTTGTCATGATTGATACCATTTCTATTCGATCTGCTCTTTTCTTTTGCTCGTTAGACTTAGACAACGTACGGATCACAGTTTACTAAACTAATGTCCACTGGCTGGTCAGCAGTGGTCATTGCATTGATTTCTTTAACATATATTGACATTTTCCAGGAAAACAAATCACCAGGAATTGACCACGGGAATAATTCAATTCTTGTTCAACATCATGAATTTCTAGCCAGTACAAATTATCCCTAATACGTGATGTCCTTAAACTCTGGCGAGTAGTCCGTGTCTGGCACGTGATGTTATTAGATCTTTTCGACTGGCCATTGAAGTTAACCTGCAAACTTTGTTATCTTATTAGATCTTATTCTTTTGGAATATTAAAGCTAGGATAAAAAAAAATGCACAGAAGATTAAACGCACTATGTCTTTTAATGTTATTCCTGGAAATGACCTATTCGTCTTTTGTCGAAGAAACAAATGGGACAAAAGCCGCGTAAACTGTAATCTAGATCAACGGACATTAAGAATCGATAAATTGTCTCCCTCATTGCATACTGCGTGACATTGCTCAGTCCAATAAGGCGGAGTAACCAGATGTACTAACATCTGGCAACGAACGAGTTTATGAATTGTACATAAGAGATTGTTTTAGACGTTTTGTGTTACATATTCGTTCCTAACCAAAACGTAATCTCTGTCCTTCTGCTCCCGACTTTATTAATGGAAATAAGCACTATGCAAAGAGGGAAATATTGCTTTGATTTATTTCTCATCCGAACGACAAGAGAATTTTCCCAGCAACTGGTAATCCAATAGAAAGAGCAACAGATCTAGGTAACATCGATTGAAATAGAAGCAAATAAAAATATTGACTAAGTTAACAATGATGGAAAAGGTAGACGAGATATTGACAACAACAATGAATTCAATAAACAATATCATCCATTATCCCCATGTCTGTTACGATGTAAAAGTAATTTATAATAATACAATCAGGTTCCATAAGATAAATAGCTACATTATAAACTGTAACAATCTATTTGCTTTCCTCTCCATTGTTTCCTTGCTGCGGGGAATATTTGTACGTGTGGAGTTTTTTTTCACGTGAAAGTTTATTATCTACGAACTGTTGTCAATAAGTTTTCTCGTACAAATGGTGGTCTTAGGTTATAAAACTGCTCATCGTGAAAGTATGTTCACCGTCACGAAATCGTATTTCCTCATTATTTCAAAGGACCCAGCTGTAAATGGGTGCAGACAATCCCAGAAAGATCATGGCTAAAGGGTTTGTCAAAGGACCAGCTGGCAGAAAGACCTAATGAATCATGGTTATTATCCTTGTAACAAATTTTTATTTGTATTCTGTCTTAAGTTGTGTTTACTCTTCATACAATCTTTTGGGAAAAGGAGGGTTGGATCTTACAGTAATCATGTATCATACACAATAGACCTAAAATCACATCAAAAGTGGAACTTGTTGGAGAAAACTGCATCTTCCCAGTTCACTTTGACCTCCAAAACCTCTCTTTGTAACTGTTTCATCAAGAATTGACTTGTTCTTTTTTATTATTTTAAGCCGTCTACTGGGTTAAAACTTGACATTGTGACAGAACAATTTGAAACGTTCATAAATCAAAGAGCCGCAAGAGACACAATCACTTACAGGAGGTTACACACGACCATCAACCATTGATTGTATTTTCTTTGAAAAGAAGAAGTGTATTCTTGTGTTGCGCAAGTCAACTGCATGTCTCACGAGGGTTAATCCTTTCTTTATTATTTCTACTCCATCTTTTATTTTGTTGCTACTTTCCATTTTTTGATTGTGTTTTGAAATATGCCTGATGCGCCTGATTTTTTCAACCATCGTATCTTTTGGAGAGACCATTTAACCAATTTTATTTTAATCAATCTTTTGACATAAATCCAGAGGTTAACACGGAAAAAGCGTCCGAGTCGTACGGATGGTACAATATAATGGCGTGCACGTTAAAAATACATCAGCAATTCGAAATAGAAAAACAAGTAGACTCATGCCGTTGCCTTGGCAAATTTCCCTCATTGCACACCGTTTTCATCAGCCCTTTAGGTGCATTTAATTGTGACCTAAATCCGTCAATGGAACCCGCTCAGAGACGAGGACAAACTAGAACTTTCATCTTCACTTATAATTCTAGTCGACTGAGCTGTAAATAGGTAGGGATAATCCGAGAAAGATCATTCCAAGAGGTTTGGCCAAGGACCAGCTGGTAGGAAAATTATCCTTGTGAAATATATATCCCAGACAATTGCCGAATATTAAATAGCATATTGTTACTGATTTTGCTCTCTTTTCTTTAAAGCGGCCCAGGCTTGATTTTTAGGGGTCGTTTTGGGCCATTGTTACATTTAAACAGTCCTCAGAAATACTCAAGCTCTAAGAAAATCGCAAAATACCTTGAAATATACCTCAAACAAAAAATTTCATTTTTCATTTTTTTTCCGTGCTGTACGCGGCTGGTCTCCAGTCAGTCTGAAAATTGTGTGTCCTGTTGACAAAGTCTACAATTGAAAATGCGTTGTAGTCTATTTATATAGATGACCGCTATTGCACGACGGGAAGGATAACTCTTTGATTATCAAGACGAACCGTTTTCCAATATGGCGGGACGTTCGTAATTTCTTAATAAATAATGATTTTCAAATACGGATAATTATGGATACACATGGATTTGAAGGCTCAAATTTCAAAGGTAAGCTCTGTACACTATTTCTGATTAGCTAACCGAAAGATTTCATGTGTTTGAGGCTGTCGGATGATTGTCCGAAACAAATAAAGCCTGGGCCTCTTTAAACTAACAATTATTAAAATTAATAACATCAAATATTGTCGAAAAAGCAGAATACCAATGTTTTTTTTTTGTCAATTCAACTGTGGCGTCTCTTGGGTCAACATTGATAATTGACAATTCAAACACGTCTCTGACTTTAAAAATATAATTTACATGCTTAGAATGAAAGTTGGTAACACAAAGGCCTCCAGACAGATAGAATCTTGTTATTTGAAACATTGTTAGTGAGAGATTTTATTTGTGAAAGACAGGTTTAACGTTGCTTTAACTTAATGATCCAGCACTTGACAGGAATGGAAATCCTCAAGCAGGCGTTTCATCTACGTTAGATTACACGACATGATAATATGCGCTTGCATTGTGTGGCAATCCAGCATTATCTGGACTGTGGCAATCCAGCATTATCTGGATTGATTTCAAATTAGTTGATGACATGATTAAATATATTTACGGTAATTAATGAAATTACATTTATTTGTGCCCATTACAGTGCAAAGAGGTGTACGATGAATCAAGTTCCTTAAGGACGTATTCTCCTGTCCGTCGCACTATTTACTACCGTGATGAATACTCGTACGTATAATTGCGATTCCCACCGTTATTGGGTACTCGCAAACAAACAATTTGTTACACAGTCAAAATGTAAAATGACGAAAATAAGCACAATGCAATCAACTGTACGCAATATGTTGAATAGAAATACAATATTAGTATTTGATTTATGTCGAGTAAAAATCATTATTTATACAGATAGATCAATGTAGGCCTAGCTCGATTAAATCAATGTTATTACAGAAATTAATTCACATTTCATTCAATTTCATCTCGCATTACCGTATTATTCAGTTTCCTTTGGGTCATTTGATCAAAAATATGAATTAACGTATATAGAAGTAATATTGAAAATGGTTAAACCGTTGATATTTTAATCGATAGTCTTTTAAGATTTAATAGTTCGTGTTAACTTGAATAAAAACAAGTGAATTCTACGAAAGCATGATATGAACATATAAAGGAAGTCGTTTTAGAAATTCGGGTAACCAACAACAAAATATTTGTTGAGTTATGCAAGGCTTTAATACTGTAACATTCACCATTAATGTAATAAACATAAACCATAATATAATAATCGACCCAACCATAAATGCAATACCTTATCAACTATAAACGAAATAAACAACAGTGCAGTCTATAAAAACAATAAATCGAATGAATTAATTGAAGTCACATATGACGATGACCGTGAGTTCAAAATACAAAGATTACTTATGTGGCTCTATGTCTTTCCTCTATACCTTTATAATAGGATGCTGCTACAAATTCTGGGATATTTGTTTTTTGCTTTGGGGCAAATGAAATTGATCCAGCACTGTCAAGTATTATAATAAACATAAATGTAAGCGGTGTAATAAAAAGACGCGTGCAATTCACTCTTCTGGCCATCCAGCAGTGATTTTGCCCACTTCAGCATTAAGATTGAAACTAGACTGATCAGATTTCAGCCCAGAAATAATAGCACACTCTCTTCATCCGAATGTGCTCTTTCTTATTGTATTGGCAAAAGCATCAAGGCATTCTATGGAAGACTAGTGCTTAAACCGGTAATACATGAAATTTCTAGGTAAAGTCCTCAACAGAAAATCCATACATTATAGTTCTATTTTGAAGTGGTATTCAGTGTTCACATGACATTTTTGTGACTTTACTGTTCAATCATTGCTGACTTTTTAGTAACTACTTTTTTTGCACGTCACCGTTGATGGAGTATTACATTTACGGTTAAATGTTTTTACATTCATGGGTACTACAAGGAAATTGAGATTGGGATTTGTTTTAAGGGCCCAAATCTAGTACACATCGCCCAATAACAATTAGATACGATGAGGTGAAAATAAGACAGTTACAGAGCACCAATTCTGGTAACGTATGAAACTTAATAGGTTCACCGCTTTCAGTTATGATGAAATACAGAGCTCACCAATCAGAAAATATACATTGAATTGTGTGTACCCTATGACTTCAACAAACGACCGAAATATTGAAAGAGATGATTTACTCTATCACAGTCAGTAAACTTTGTCGTTAAAAGGTTATTAGTAAACAGGGTCCAGGACCATCATTTTTTTGACAATATCAGGCAAACGACGTCTTCATTCTAATGTTCTATTTTGCTCCTCCTCATAATCAGAAAAAGATTTGAGCATTTTACCTCAGACCTAATTTGACTTTATTTCTCATAGAAAAACATTCAAGAGTTATTTATGACCATGAGTAAGGGGGGGATTCGACTTGGAGCAGTCTTTTCGTGTCACGACAAATCTGACTTACTTGATTTAAATCAATGAAATATTGTAACCAACCGAACAGAAATGGAAAGTCATGTTTCTTTATTAAGTTCTCATTAATTGTTCATGGCTTCAATGTAACATCTCCTTATGACAACCAACGACTAACTATTATAGGATTAGCTATTTTCTGAGAGTTTAGTCGAGATAACCGACATAACATCACATGCAATATTGCATCAAATAGTTAATATTAACTTTGTTTATACGATTTGATTACTTCAATATGCCTTGAATAATATAAGAAGTGAAGTTTAGTAAGGTTTTACCACCTGAGTGAGAATCCATTATAGTACAGCTCAAATTTAGTCGAGTTTTTGAGTTTGAATTGCTTGATGCTACACTGTTGAAGAATATGCCCGTTTGGTTCATTTAATATTTCATCCCGATTGACAAATGTTTTGCGTGTATAGACTGTCCCTGCATAACAGTTATGAGTTTTTAGTAGTGCTTTTCGTCAATTCACAAGACGAATACTCTGATGTTTCTCCGTACAGGCGGAATAAAATATGGTATTGGGTGTCTTGTTGGGTGTCTAAGACGTGATGTGTGGTTGTGAAAGGACGAAGTTACTAAAAGGAAAAATTTGATCCTGTCTGTTCTTGAAAATTGAAAACATATAATGATATATGCAGTCCAAACAGTTCATATGTTAACGAATCGATGTACATACATAATGAAGCCAATCAGCAAATTATTAATACCAATATGTCTACTTTGTTTTTGTTTTGTTTGTTTTTTCGATCGAAGCATGCAATTAGTAATTATCATTCACATAACTCATTATTTCTTACACGATAAAAAAAAATAACTATATCTCATTTTAATATATATTGTCATTTATTCATATAAATATGTTATCTTGTTGTATTTGCTAATTCGAAGATCAGTATCACGTACAAACAGGTATTATATAAAATTCTCCTTACAGACATAAGTAGATTTAGTTAGCCAAACGGGCGTACAAACTACTAAAGTTCCTTTTTTACCACAAATTACCCATTATCGACTTTAAATTCCTAAAGTGGTAGTGCGTCTTGCAATGGACATAAAATTTAAGTTCACCAAAAAAGGTGAATATGTGTATAAATTCATCAGTGAACAAGCCTGGTATCATAAAGTAATTTTTATGGATAATTACTAATTTTATATTTTGGATTTTTCATATAATATAAGGATTCGGTTTATCTGCTGATGAATATTTTGGCCAAGTTAAGTTTTGAAATTTTATGTTCTTTCTAAGACGCAGATAGCCATCTTGATCTTGACGGATCCGATGAAATTACGGTATTTCGAATCGTAAATCATATCGTTTCAATAAACAAAATACGAACTGGATCGTAACAGAATAAGACAACCCAGGGGACTTTTTAGCTGGATATTAAACCACCAGTTACTACTGAGTGGTGTTTGTTGTGTCTGTTTATCAGATTCTCTTTGATCCGACCATTTGCTGGCAATCATAAAATATTATAAGATCCACAAGACTTGAATAATAGTACATATTTATTGAAATGACACGAATCAACCTCAATACGCAATCCGATCCCATCCCTTGACAGATCTATTCAGATTCAGAACCTTATTACTTCGAGAACGTTATCATAATATGATGCCAATGGAAATTTGACAGGCTCGATAACCCTTTGAATATTTGATCGTAATTTGTCATACAATAAATGTCAGGATCAAGATAGATTTTTCTCCGCACAAAAACAAACGATTGGGATCGTTTAAGATACAGACGATATGGCAACTACACTTGAATAAATTCGTATTAGTGTTGACACATTATATCCATACGTCGCAATACGACATTCTACGATAATCGTGAGCGTGACAGCTTATTTTGATGATCCCTATCATTATACCCAACTTTTACTCCAATAATATGTTCTATTTAGTTTTCAATCAGTTATTCAATTAAGAGAAATATTCTGGTGAGGTTTTACCAAACCCTAATTCAAATATTATATCGATTTTCGGAAATTTTAGTTCTGTCTAGTGCAGCGATCAGTGACAACTGCCATTCGTCATCGAAGAAGGAGTGGTTTTTACTCTGATCACACCTTCATCGTCAGCTGACTTATCTGCTGCTTGAAATAGTGTGTAACGGTTGATGTCAGCTCTCGTAGTGTCTGTGCTTCATGTTTTTCAATTTTGCCATCTTTATGTCATCTTTGAGTGTCATCATTTAGGGTATCTAACAACTACTCCTGTTGCTAGTTCTTCCCGATGCCATATTAAATCTGTATGATGGTTACAAACTCTTATAAAATAATTTGATGAATGATATCAAGCACTTTATATATCTACTAAACGTTTTCACAGAAATTATAGACGAGGTAAGAGATTGTCGATACACTACGATGACAAAACTAATGCACTGCTTTAACAATAATAACATTTATTTCGGACATGATCAACTAGAATAGATGACGTCTCAGTGTCTCAGGTATTGTTAAGTATGGCAAAGTTTCAGCAGACTGGAGATTCCTCTTAAATGTTGATGTATTTCATTTCTTTTTGTTGAACATAATTCATTGTTGTGTATTCTGAGTCTGACCCATGTAAAATAAAGACTGTATTATTATTATTATTATTTCTTAAGTCATACAATACGTAAAGAATACGTGGAAATGTTGGCTTGGCCACTTAACGTCATTATAGTTTATTTTTTATAAAAACAAATGTGTATCAACGATCTCTTTATAACAATTATAAATCAAAGGCCGAGGAAACAAAACTATAGATTCAAAGGCCGAGGAAACAAAACTATAGATTTAAGATATCCTCTATAAGTTATTGATTAGATCTATTAAATCAATCTAAACATAGAATAATCATAATAGATACATTGATCCAAAAGGCGTTTATCTAGGGCGGTTTTCTTTGCCAGAACTGTGCCACCAATCAAAGACAGTTTACATTGCATGAGCGGTGTTAACACGATGGAATGAACTTGAATGAATCACCCATAAGGAACAAATCTCTCGAAACTTTATCGTATGATTCGACAACTTTCGGTGTGCGAAGACGATGATATTTGGAAATAGACTACAAATGAACTAGAAACTGTAAATTTCTGTGATAGCCGAATGGTAACAATGTTTATTATATTCATATAACCTTCAAGTGGTTTCAAGTTTAAAAAAAAAAAACCCTTATAGGCGGTTATTACTTAGAAATACATGTAAATGATATGAAGCACGATTCTACGAGAAACAATATACGACGAATCTAAAGTTTACTGAGCTGAAAATCATTCATCAAGGATCTATCATTTTCGAGACAATTCAACTTATTCTTTGGCCCTTATTAGATTCAGATTTTGACTTACATTCCAATATAGCTTTTCAAAGCATTTGTTTATCTGTATTGTGTACTATCGTGCTGTAAAGTTGCCAATAGCACTTTATAAAGTGTGATAGTATCTTTAAATTCAAATCAATTATTTAATGACACCGTATTATCATTAGTTACACTGCAATATCAAAACATCTTTTATTAATTAAAACAAGCTCTAATTATATTTCAAATTTCCTTGCTTCATTATTGACAACAGTTTCAATATTGCCATAGAGATATCGCTCTTTACATTCATATGCGATACTGTTGAATTTATGGTGATACATGTACATGTACTGTCTTCCAAATGAGTCAGCCATGCAAATCATTCAGGACGTTTAGACTGGACAAATAAACAGAGCCCTCGCTTGTGTACTTAAGGGGAATTTAGTTATTTGGGCAATAAATAAATGGACACAATTATATGCATAAAAATTACTTTTATAAATCTATGCAAGTCATTTATTAAAGTAATTAATTTCTATACAGTAATCTCCGACAGTTGTAAATGGCAAACCACTAAAATTGTTTAATTATCTATATTAGCACCTTTAAAGCTGTCAAGTTTTGAGCTAGAGATGACTTCTTTCAAAAATAAACGTTGCGTCCTTGATTTAATTGGATAAATTATCCTTGACAGCTGGTTATTTTTCCGTTTTGATAATTATTTTCTGTAGTTTATGCGGGGTGGGCGTTTTGGTCAATAATTGAAGGGCCGGGTTGTGCCAAAATTGAGAAACTAAAATGTTTACAATTTAAAGAATTATTTTATATAACGTTATTTTTAAGCTCGTATATAAAGTGTCAGACACTTATATAAAGTAATTATAGTTCTTCAATTTAAATCAAACTCAATCACCTTCTGTCATTACAGAAAAAAATTCAATTTAAAATCCCTGATTTGATTTAGTTCACATTTCAAACCCACAAGTAGCTTACCTTGCTAATTTGTATAAAATCACCGCCAAAGGGCACTATGAAATTATCTTCTAGAGAGCTGCTGTTGAACCAGCCAGTCAATATAATCGACACAAAACGTCTAGAAGGTTTAAAACACGTCTCAGTCTTTTACTTGTCGTTTGTAAACAGGGGAGGTAATCGATGATATTTTGTTTCCTTTTCTTTTGTAATTCTTCCTGCTATTAGTTCTGACAATCGACTGTTTGTAACGTTTCTTTTTATATATGATTATATCTAAAGGCAGTTGTCGGCGTAAAATCTAAGAAATCTGATTCTCTGTCGTCCCTAGAAAACTATTATTGAGCATTGGTGCAACATAATATATAGGGTAGTTCGAGCTGTAGGCCTACACTATTCCAATAGTTGGCTTTCTCCATTAAATTATCCAATTCCATTGAATCATGATATAACATTACATGGTATACAACTTCTATCATTTTGTATAGACTTTACGTATCCAGAATGCTTATTTTGACTGCGCACTTTCACTTTTAAATCTAGGCAACTATTGACAAGTTTCATTTTTATAACTTTCTTGTAATAATAATATTTAAGGATGAATTGAAAACAAATGTTAGCTTTAGTCCAATAACGAAATATTTGACACGGAAATCGAAATCGATTTAAATTTGGCCCTACCCGGGGTGGAGGAACTGTGAAGATTGATAGCTCAGTTACCCTTTTGCCTAAAAAACAATAGTTATATAAGTCTTATTATTGGGATAAATAGATTGTTATAATATAACCCTTCAACAAGCAAAGTAGCAATATTTCCTCTTCATAGAGCTTTCAATTTGTTACACTCAAAGACAAGACAAAAGGTACTACTACCCTTTCATTAATAATCTTTATAAACATGTTATAATGTATATATAGCCATTGTCATGCTTTATAGCTATATATAGCTTGGAATTATATCATATATAGCCATCTTTTAATCTTCAGACGATATTCCTCTTGTAGATTATCAGCCTAGTTAATTGGATTCAACACAGTCTTTCAAGTTTAGACTGACTTGAGTTATTTGATATCTGATCTAAACTTGACTGCTAAATTGCATCTCGTCTGTGTGTGTATTTATATGTCAGATGGACTACAATCCTTCCAAGTTTTCGAATGGGTTGTTAAGAACACTGGCTCATGACTTCCATTACATCAGAAAGCTGGTTGCTGTACCGAGTCGTTTGAATTCCAATTAAAATAATTTATATTATATTCCAACTAAATTCCATGTATTTTGTTGTCGCATTTGTGAGTTTCGTTCTGTAATCGCTTAATCTTTCTGTGCCTGATGAACCAGTGGATCAAGGGAATAAATAATTGAATTGAGACCAAATAGATCATTTAGTTGAGAGGGTGACACTTGACTTCTTCCAATAGGTAAGAACTTGTGTGGTCAAGGACAACTGTTTGTTAATTTTCTTTAAGTGGAATTACTGTTTACGATTAAACTGTCTTAATAACTAAATAAGGGTCAAAGAATTGATAAGATGAAACTATGTTTAACCGAATACGGATAAAAGAATTAATAAGAAGAATGTAAAGATAGCTAAATAAGGGTCAAATAATTGATCAGAACAATGCATGAATAATTGAATATGGATGGAAACAGAGTTTAAGTAAATATTGTGGAACTATTGTTTATTGACCTTTGTCTATTTGACGGCCTGAATCTTTAACGAGGGTCGCCCAGTTGAAAAATTCCGAAGGTATTATCCTGACTTTAAACGGAATTCAACTGAACCTTCAGGTCAGAGAAAAACTTCGTACACCTGAAATGTCAGAAAGAACTATAAACGATGACGGTATTGACATATGAATACGAAGCACGCTGCAGTTAATCACGAAGTACTCGCAGATGACCAAACCATTAAGGCAGTTGCGTGAGAGTAATTATCACGTATTCATAAATTCACAGTTTTGCGTATTACTTTGGGCAAATGGGCGTAGGTTATGTAACATGGAAGCAATTGCTTCGAAATTGATATTTCGATCATAAAAATATCAACACTAACACTGTTGTATACGTTCAATACGGTGGTTGAATGCCACGGTATATTTACGCTGTGAGATCGTAAATTAATCTTTATTTACAATAAGTGGATTTTAAACGTGTTTTTATTTCGGATTTGTTGGGAATACAGTATGTAAAATTGCCGATTAATTGATTTTAAAGTCTCTTGAATGGTCAAATTGTGAAACAAATGTGAAAGTTTGGAAATACGAATTGTTATCGTATGTTTTGCTAATTAAGTGCTTCTGTATGGCCATAACTTTGTTGTTTTTTATTTGCGCATTACATACATTGTGGGATTTTCGTTACCAAAGTTTTTGTGTGTACGGATTACTTCCATTGTAATTCAAATTACTGAACATATTAAACATGTGGTAAGCGACTGAAGATACCTTGGAAAACTCCTAGATGATTTTGCATTTTGCAATTATTATGGAATTAAATACAATTAAATACAGAAAGTATAAAACAAAGTAGGAAAGTTCATATTATGTGATTAAGACAGTTTTATATACATTTTACTATTGATAAGATACACAGACTCTTAAAACATCCTAATTAATTTACTAGATTAACTAAATGTTAACATGTCTAAATTTCATTATTCACATAAACTCAACATTGATGGTTATTTAAGCTTTGACATTCATTGAAACCGTCACATTAAAGTGAAACCTGATCTGTACTTACAAGGTACTGCAATATATATGCCTAACAACAACTAAACATTAGCAAGGCATTTCACCTCCTACATATACATAGCTTATTAATCTTAAGAAAAAGTTCAATTTTTTAACATAAAAATTACAATTATATTGGTCTCGATAATGACAAACTCAAATTTGTTTCCATTCCAGATGAATAAGGCGGGTTAACAATCTATGGCGTCCACCAGTCAGTCACAGGACAAACTGACAAATAAAAAATCTTACGAAGATGATCTGGAGGTGATAGAAAATGGCGGACTTAGTCCGCAACTCTCAGTCAAAACAGACGACGACGCCTGCTCAGAAATTATACGCATTGAGCAAACAGCTGCAGCAGAAGATAAATATGGTAATTCAACTTTAGGCAGAATTGTACGCACATTACAGGTAAGGCTACACTTTCTAATCATTATTGTACAGTAAAGGAACATCGTATTGAAAATAGTTTCTTTGCCGATTCCAACTGTCGTTAATTAAGCTTTCATTAGTTTTGTCATAACGAGAAATACCATAAACAACAGATGTTGCTTTGTTAAATTCGGAAAACCTTTACTCTATACCACTAGTTAAACCTAAAGGCAAATACTAATGAAATGAAATATCTGAAAAAATGGACGTTTAATAACGATAGATGCCGTTCAGTATTCGAAATATTGCTATTTCTTGTACAATATCTTACTGTTTAATTTGATGACCATTAATAGCTTGTGATTCTGTCTATACTCGTCTACAAGAGTTGGAAATGCGTGTCAGAGTTCATGTAAAAGCCTCCAAAAGTCAGACTTCATTACGACCTGTCAACCTAATACTGTTCTGATAAGTTTCTAGTGTGCCGACATCTTATGAAAATATCATCGATTTCTTCAGCCTTGGTGAGAAGGCCATGAATATATTCGCTATTCAATTATTATGGCAATTGTACAGGAGTAAGAAATAACAACTCTAAGGTTCAGGTCACACGTCGTTGTATTCATAATAGAGTAGCTATTGCTCATCTGGTAAATAGATGCCTCTCGACTTATTGTACTGAAGACGATTTTTTGATCTATTACTATCTATTATTACTTGAAATCAAAAGCATTTTAATTTTCTTGTTCAATTATATTTGCATTTATTTAAAATAAAATTCCTTTTGTCCATAGGAATCTTGAATATTTATACGTATTGTAATTATGAGCTTTATCGCGGAATCATGCTAACGATTATTAAATGGCACAAACTATTAAAAAAAAAAAACAAGTTAAATGGAATAGTAGGTCATCAGTGGACGTTTCGGACACATAATCATTGGAATTGAGAACATGAAACTTGTCGGTATAAGGTATCTCTGTAAAAGGTCAATTTCTGTGAAAGGTCAAGCTTAGAAACGTAACAAAAAAAGAAATGCAATAGAATGAAAGTAATTTGAAAAATAGAGTGGATTAAAGAAAGCAATAGAAAATCACCACGGGGTTAGAAATTAAAATAACCTTAGAGGTCACCATTCACCGTTGTGTATTATGATGTCTCCCTCAAGACATGAATGTTTCCATTTGATTGAAAAATTAGCTGCCGCGGTATCTGAATTAACTCTCATCTCGGAGAAATTGACCCAGATAACATTTCAGTCGAATAACCTAAATAACTAGATCGGCCAGACATTTTGCTGAATATCATATTGAGGGGCGAACTAAATCTTTGACATTTTCAATACTTCTTCACTCCTAATTAGTTTAATCATATCATATCATTAGACGTCGTGGGAGGTTCCGAACTGGCTCGGATTTTAATAACATGCAAATATATATTATAGTTTGCATAGTTTGTCAAAATTTTAAAAAAAATGTCATACTTTTCAAATTAACCATTCAATGTTGTCTCGATGCGTTAAGTGATTCTCTCTCTGACTTTTCAGTGAAATTTGATCAATTGTCATTTTAATTCTTTGCAGAAAAAAATCGTCTTTACTGGAAATATAATTGAATGTTATTTTCACAAA
Source organism: Nipponacmea schrenckii (assembly GCA_030562195.1). Lineage (NCBI taxonomy): Eukaryota > Metazoa > Mollusca > Gastropoda > Lottiidae > Nipponacmea > Nipponacmea schrenckii. The sequence goes on from CM060202.1 coordinate 14,556,405, forward strand.
GCCATAAAGCTATTATGTGAAGAGTTCTATCTCTAGGAATCCTAACCTTGTTAAAATTCCTATCTCGACCAATAAATAAAAGCCGTGCACGTCTCAGCTATAAATTATTCCGCTGCTGTTCCTGTCTGTTTAGATAAGACAGAGCTAATTTCATTGGCGTAGGAATCTGTGTAATAAGTAGCCATGGACGGTTAATTTGACCGTCAAGAAACGATAGATAAGCGATGAATAGATTCTGATAAATGCTTCTCATTTGATTCAAGCTATTTGGAACTGTATATCATGGCGGGTGGAAAAAAATCGTTGATGGCAATGTTGTAACTTAAAACCAGACAGTCGTTGATGAGTTAGTCTCCATATGAAATAGCATACATAAACCCATATGTCTTATCGTTATAACACACACATCATTCCTAAATGAAACTTTGCATACAACCGATATATATGCCGGCTAATTTTACCATGACATTAGCTTGTTCTCATCACACTCTTATGACCATTAAACACGCACAATGTCGCATCATTAAAAAAGAACCTTTTACATGCCATTAATGGTCCTGGAGTCTTCTTTCAATAATCCAATTTGAAATAACGTAACGTGGATTTCATTGCAAATGATCTCACAAAAACGTCGACAAAAGCATGCCACATTATATATGTTGTGATTTGCCCGTTTGGAAAATCTTAACAGGCGACTCTATGGCAGTCACCTTGCCATGTAAGTTGGTATTAGTGCTTCAGATCAAAGTTGTTCCTAAGCAGGGGTGTTCTTTAATCGCGTGGATAAAATGTACCAATTTGTATTAATTAAATTTCATTTAACATGTAATATGATTAAATACTATACCAACATAGCTGAGGTTGAGCAAATTTTGCCTTCAAAACGTTTCTCGGGCTAAAGCTTACTTTTTGTCCAATGATAATCTACCGAGAGACTGTATGCGGTGGGGAGAAAATAGATAAAAGTTATGTGTCATCAAAGATCAAGCAGGGATCAAAAGTCATGTATGTTTCGATTTTGTCCATATATGCATTGATTACTCGTCTGGTCATTGGGATTCCAAAAATATACAATTTGTGATAATTTCTGCTATAAGGTATGCTCATAAGAGATCAAATTCTCCAATTTTGTGGATTTCTGTGTCTATTTAAAAGTTTTCTAACATGACAAATTCAATTTTGCTTCTTTTAATAGAAAAGGTGGATGTAAGAACCTTGAAATTTCAAAATAGGATAACATAAATTATCCCCAATCAACAAATTTTGCTCAAATAAAACATTATGACATATAAAACCCCTAGTAGAATCTTAAAAATTTGCTATATTTCTTAATATTTCTATTTCCTTCTGATTTATCAATCGGATATTTCTTCCACTTTCAACATGTAACATTATGCATTACTGGTATATTTACGGGCAATTTCTAACTTATTACACAACAAAATATCTGTGTTATCTACATTAACATCAGCGAATTAGACATTTCTGCATAGACTTTAGGCACGAATGCCCATCCATACCACACAACCTAATTAACCGCATTAAAGCAAGCATCTGTGACTTGGATTCTACAGCAAATGACCTCACAAGTAGTATTTAATGCTGTGAATGGCCCATTTTAAAAGAAATATTTTGGATGTCAATGCTAGCTCCGCTAGGTCTAATTTAAAGTAGGTAAAAGAGATATATATTTGATTAGTTATGTTAGATCTTCTGATTTATACAAGAAGTAAAATGATGAACGGAAATAAATTGATTATTATTTGTGTTTTGTTGAATCTGAGTTAAACACCACTGAAGTTAAACACCTTGTTGGGTTTTGCAGGAAGATTGCAGGAATATTTCATTTAGTACTAAGGATTCCTCACAACTAAGCGTCGAAGTAATACCCACTTAATGTCTCGAAATCACAAAATTATGATTACTTGAGCTATTATTAGCAAGAAATATTTTAACATTCTTCTACGAAATCTTCTCTCATATGATTCTGTTGATAGTATTTGACTTGAACTAAAAAAAAAAAAAAAAAAAAAAAAGAGCAAACAAAAAGTTAGAGAACCAGATCACAAAATTCAGGAAACGACTTAGCAATTCGATAAAAGTGTTATCATAAAAACTAAAGTGAAACATTTCAGAAATTGGATTTGAATAACATCTCTGGTGTATTTATTTTCTTATTCATTTGCTTTATATCATTCATCGAATTGAATTTCGAAGATACTTGGAAGCTACTTGGAAGCCATTAATTCTATCTTTTCATTTTGTGATGTCACGGAAACAAAGCTGATTTATCTGTGATTACTTGCCATGGTTTTAAAAAGTGAGGCAATACATAAATGCTCTATCCGAACTATACGTTTATATGGTATGTTGCATGTTATTAGATGTATATATATGCCTCTTCCGATTTAAAAAGAGGCCATTGTTGTACTGACGAGTCTCGTGATAGGCCCTCGAAAGTTGAGTTCTGCGCCCTACTCTATATTTACATTTCTCCGGTTGACATCTATTTCTGGGTTTGATCTATTCTATTTATAAAAAAAATATTCAGTACAAATATGAATTTAATTTTACAAACTAATAAATATACTCAAAGTATACAAGTTATAAACTCCTTTCAAAATATATTTTCAAGTTGTTTGACCTTATCAGTATTCCGCCACGACATCTAATGGAACGAAAACGCAATTACTAATACAACAGTTATGGAGCCAAGACGTCTCGTTATGGCCATTTAGGGACAATAGTTGCTTATTATACATGACTATCTTTCTAGACCTAAAATATCTATAATTACATTACACTAAGCTATTTGATACCTTTAGAGACAGGTCATTCCGACAGTGAACTCTAATGTTATACCACACGAGTTCGGTGAAATAATAACAGTGACATCAATGTCATTAAGGGAGACGAAACAAAAATGAAGAGGTCTCGCATTATGAAGGGGTGAGGTCAATCACAGTCGAAATCAGCAAGAAATATGTTCGATTGTTGCAGCGCAGAGGTCAATTATTAGATTAAATCCTTCTAGTATCCAAGCAGCTGGCGAACTGGAAATCCATATATATTAAAAAAATAAGGGAAATTGTTTGGGAACTGATAAGACTACATGATTTAAAAGTTACTTACATTCGTCACCATTCAGAGAGATCTTACAATTAAAATTGGCAGGGTATGTTTCTATGTCTCATGCGTGTTAAGCATTTACTTTGATGGAATGATTTGTTTTTCTTACAGCACCAAGTCGTAGTCCAGTGAATTTTCTCTGATTACATCTTCGTCTTTAAAAGCAATGTAGATGTTAAATTGAGAACAACGATGTTGAAAAATCCCCCTCGGTACAATATACGATCAATAGTGTAGGCAGTCTAGAACAAAAATAGAACATATTTGAAGCAATTCAACTGGCAATCTCGTTCTTTTCAAACAACGTCAATTGAAATGAAAACTTTTTTCTAAACAATTTAATTTGTTTTCTTTGTGATGATGCCTTTTAAACCAGCGTTTCATTTAGAATATTTTTATAGTCACACAAGAGAATCTCAGTAGTGAATTGAATTTTTCTTGATGTATTTAAAATCTGAAATTGGTAACCAAAATTTTAATGATGGAAAATAAATTCGTATGGATTTGTTAAAAAGTAAATTATCAAATTTCACCCTTTGTAAGTGATAACGACTAATGTCACATCTTTTTCACAGGGTAGAGGAGCCAGTGACATGCTTGAACGGTATAGGGCTCGATACTTACAATAAAACATGTAAAATGTAACAAAAATGTCTACTCAAATAACAATATACATTGTAACTCTTCTTTGAAATTAAAAGTTTTTTTTTATTTTACAGGTGATAAAAGGATGGGCATCCGGAGGTCGACATCGTCCAGTACGACGACCGGATTCCTTTCTCGAGAGATTTGCTATGGGGGGAAACGACAAACACCATCACACTGGTGAAAGACGGCACAGAAAAATATCCGATATCAGGTAAGCATCAATTTCAGTCTTCATAAAATTATAAAGAGAGGAAACTATTTATTTAACTTTATGCCAATAGCACAGAATGGTAATCAAGATATAAATCCTTGTTTGTGTATACCAAGTCAAGGTATGGACATACAAATATTTCCAGATAGAAAGAACCATCCTCTTTTTAGAACACCCTCTCATAAACCAACTTCTTGGCATTATTGGTTTTCGAATTGGTGCACTAGAATAAATAGGATTGACCACTTCAATGGCAACATGCTTTCCCGGGTCGAGGGCAATAGTGGAAGAGGCTATTTTAATCAATTAAATTAAAATAGACGAGGTACTGACATCGGACTAGAAACCTTTTCGACTTTTTTCAAATTAATAAAAAAAACAAGGTATTTTGATTGTGGAAAATTTCTTGTCACAATAGGTAATGATTTATTCGGAATAAGATGAAGGAATTTGATGCAGTCTTCACGTGAGAATACATCGTCCATTCGTTTCCCGATTTCAAGATGCAGAATATCAAGTAGCCTATAATATATACTAGCACATTTTTATGATCATGTCTTTCAAAAACGAAATGTTAAACTCTCCGATATATTTTCTTAGGTCCACCATTTTACTAACCTATTTTTTATAACTTTATGTCGAAATTAGACGAAGTTAACCAATTATCTGTTTAAAACAATATCAGAAATGTAATCATTGCGAAATTCAAGATTTTAGAAATTGACGGAAGAACTACGTGATGGCTGAATTAGATTTTCAAATTGAACGTCTTTAAAGATAAATGCGATTTTTACGTTTCTCACAAAAATCTCAAATTCCAAATATTAGTTATTGGTATTAGTTTGAGAAAAGTTGAGAATCTAATTTTCAAAAGTCGGCGAGGTTACTTGAATATCAGAATGAATGCTTTTTTATTATTAGTATTTTTAAATTGGAACATTTTCTTAAGTTGAAACGTTCTATTCCAATATTGCAATCGCATGACAAACTTTTAGTCGAACGAGTATAAGGAGGCATATACATTCTAATGTCCAATGTTTCACTTGCTTATAATCGGGATGTTATAAAGATTCACTATAATCTCCTGTACCTATATAAAGTCATTAGAACTAGGTTTTAGATGCTTTAATGCTTCTGCTTTTGCTTCTTAAAACCTGTCAAATTGAAAAATATATAAATTGAAAAATATATAATTGAGTTCAGATGGTGTCTATTGCAATAATACAGGAACCTTTGATTCACAATTTATTTTATGACATAATATACTATATGTCTTGACCTTTCAAATAAACATTTGACTATCATGGTGTCAAGAAGCGATTTACTGATTCAAAAGATCAGTAAAAGTGATGAAGTTAGAGAATAGTTTGGAATGTGATAGTAAACACTGGATGATAAACGATGTAAATTAACCAGCCTCCTATGACATTTCATTCCATTTAAAGATGAGACTAGGCTAAAAATCGATAACAAGTTAAGCGGATAAAATGAAATGAAATAAATCAAACCGAATATAAATAACTGGCTATTGTTTGACAGCGAGTGGATCTCACTGAATTCTCAATTCTTATTAATTTCTTTATTCGACGATATCATTCTAGTTCTCAAGCGTTAGTTTTTGTTCTGTTTTAAACTACTGACGAATACGTTAAAATATTGATTTTCGTGTTTCATTCGAATAATTCAGAGCATGTTTCTGTTAAATATCGTAGTCTAAAAGCAAAGCATAAATTGAAAAATTGACTTTTTTTACAATTTTAAATTTACAAAATTTACACATTCTGTCTGGAACAACTACAATTTACGGTTAAGAATATAAACAAACTTTGATAAACTGTATAGAAGCATAATGTAAGTTGATATATCATATGGAAGCAGACGAATTCTCCCCCTTATAAGACATTCATCACAACAAAATACTTTAAAAGTGCTTCACAGTATAACGCAATAAAGTTCTTCTTAAGAAATCCACGCTCTACTGGTATTTGAAATTTCTTATCAGATGCGTGAAGTGTGCTAATCGAAACAAAGTTATTGATTTAAAGAAAAAAGCTCGAGTTTTCGTCGATTTCACAAGTTTCTGATTTAAAATCAATATCACTCGTCTTTCAAGTAAACATCTCTTATTTTATTTTGATATGGTATGTTGGGTCTTCCACAATTTGCAATTGGTAAAACCGTTCCGACAGCAGCTGGATCGCTTACCAGCAATGTTTCAACCTACGATTGCTCTTGAATTGATTTTGGTTTACTAGTATATAAGCGAGGCTACTTTACCAAGAATTTACCTAGAATATAGCATAAGTTTTTTTTTAACTGATTTTCTTACTTCAACTCTTAGAGAAATAGAAGCCAATGCGAATGTGCCATTACTACCAACCTTTCTATAAATACTCAACCCTGCATCAAAGCTCCTTGTTTGAACTGCCCATTATTTTAAGTCAACTAAATTTGGCAATAATAAATAACGCAAGATTTTCAAACACAGAAAACCTTTCTTGTGAAAGCAGTAACATTATATACCTTATACCATGTACCATCTGTCAAAAACAATACACCGGGGAAACTAAAAACAGTTCAAGAAAACGATTCAATGGTCACTGGCAGAGTAATTTAACCAGTTAGACCTATTGAACAAATTCATGAACCAGATTATATCACTACCTTCAGACTAATTCGAGAAGGTTTATGAATAAACAAATTGATTACAAAAGAGCCAAATGGTCTTATCATCCAAGTAGATTACCAAATAATTTCATATCATACTTTTCAGTAGCACAACCTGCCAAGCCATTCCAATCATCAAAAAAATGTACAAGGAACTTCAACGAAATTTCCCTGAAAAAACATTAGTTATTGAGTTTAAACATAATGAGAATTTGAGTGATATTTTAGTCCACGGTAGACTAACACCCATTACTTCTAGAATTATTCAGATTAGTTCATAATGTATATATATGTATATTTTTTTCATCATTATACCTTGTAAATCGAATTTTCATCTCGGCCTTCGTACTTTCAATGATGTGTTGTTATTACAACCACGTTCTCCTAACTTAAGATAAAATTTTTAACTTTCAAGGATGCGTAGCACATAGACAGCTTGCAACTGTGTCATCTTGAGCTTTATCGGTGATTCTGTGAAAACTTTACATCAACCATCACGTCATAGCTAAAATGATGTGCTGAATAAACGATTTATTTTGACAAGCAAACTGTATAATCAAATCAGTAGACGTGAATATTGTAGCTTTTTTGTACAAAGATAATATTTACGTGGTTCCATTTCCTGCATCGTTTAAATGATCTTTAAGACCAAATGATTGAAGATGAAATGGATCGTGATATATATATATCGACATTTCCTATAACAGAACTAAACTGACACAAAATAAACACGTAGCCCCTCACGTCGTCTTGTACGAACATTCGAATTTGCTCTGAAACCGATATTTACTGGTAACTTTGGTTTTGTACAAAATTAGAAAACAATAGACCGACTGAAAGATATGAACTTTACCGAAATTATAGATATGATGGAATTTTGACAATTAATGAAAATTGACCCTTTAAATAAATGATTTATTTGTTTAAAATAAGAACTAAGGCACTATAGCCCTGTTTGTAAGCATTTATGCTATGAAAATATTGTTTCCGAATACAAGTTTTCATAAAATAATAAGAACTATATTTTATAACTTAGTCTTTATAATTTTAGTTAAAATAGTGATTATCATCCACTCCCCTTGCCAGAAATATATGAGCATTATATGATAAATCTGCAAACACCCATTACCCTTTTAACATATAAACTTTCTAATCCAATGGGTATCTTATTTCAGTTTCCCTCACTATAGTTTTTGCACGGAGTGAAACATTTCTGAAAATCAACAGAATAATATCATAATGAACTAGTCGTCTAATCTCTATGAAATGAATCGTGACTGTACTTTTAAATATCGAAATGATGCGAGTTCCATTAGCAAATCCATAGAGACGGTATTTCCACTCGCCTATGTTTTCGTTTTTATTAGAAACTGTAGAATTTGTTGAGCCGATAATTGAAACTGGTTGGCTGTAAGGCACCAGACCATTTAAAATTGTGGTAATTCATTGAGTGATATTCGGAATGGATTTCATTACATGTTTGTTTTCCAGTTTTAAAGAGATCATATACTTTAATTATCCACGTAGCCCTTCTCGGAACAATGAGCTTAAAATAAACCGTTTTAAATGAAAGTTACAGGTTATATTATCGGATTTATTTCATCATGGAAATAAAGGGATTAAAATAGAGCCATGATTTTGAAAATACTACTATTTTTAAATTCTTTTTGAGCATGCGGAAGTTTATATTGGTATCAATGACAGAACCAACATTAAGTTGTATATTATTACTGTTTTGAGTTTTGAGAAAAGATTGATCTTTTTTCAAGCTGACACTCACGCCCACTGAAGCATTTAATCCATCCGTCCTTTCTAATTTATACACATGTACAAATGGAATATGAGGTATATTTACGTTAGTTAGTACAAATTTGTCAGTAATCCCGTTGAATGCGCTGACAAATATGTTTAATTATCGACATAATAATGTGCCATCATGGTTTTCATGCAATTTGATTTGATCATCCAACGGCAATGAATTTCGAACCAAGGGAAACAACTCAGTAAAATGAATTTCAAGAGAGAAATGGGGGTTACGGTGTAAGATCAAAGAATGAAGCTCCGACCAAGGTTACATGTCACAATTTGAGCATGAAGTTTGATGAAAACCATGACCAAAGTCACATGTATAAACCATTGGTTTTATCGGTTATTGTAAACCACAAAAAAAAAACCCATAAAATTGTCGAATATGAAAAAATTAGCTGTGTGTTATGCCTTACACAACATACCTTTTTTTTTGTATTTTCAGATATTGGAAAGCATTTTATGTCGATCCGTCGGAAGCATTTTATTATAGATGGTTATTTGTTAGCTCCGTAGCTGTGTTATATAACTTGGTGTTTATCGTAGCTCGGTCCGTGTTTTCGGAATTACAAGATAGCTATTTGATACTCTGGTTATGCTTAGACTACCTCAGTGATTTCTTATATCTCACAGATATGGGTATTCAGCTCCGAACAGGTACAGTAGTAACAATCAAAATATATAATAGTGCTTTAATATCATTAAGGAGAACAGGTTGCTCGAATTTAGCTACTACCCAATCACGTCAGATTGAAGAATAGATTTATCTGATTTTGATATGACCCCAGAACACTATACAGTATAACAAAATATTGCAACTTTTTAGAATATGCACTTCAATCTGAACTTTCATTTCTGGTCTTATTGATAAAGGTATTATATACCTTAAATGATTTCAGACAGTTCCTAGCAGATGACAGTCCAAACACGACTTAACTAATAAGCATTGTTAAAAAAAATTTGAAACAACATAAACGTTATTTTTCTTTGTCGTTCATTGCTTTTAAATCTAGCAACTTCCCTTATTTGTTATTGCAGGATACCTAGAACACGGGTTAATGGTCACAGATCCTACTAAATTACGAAAAAGATACATGAAAAGTAAAGACTTTTACTTTGATGTAGCTAGTATTCTTCCAACTGATCTGTTTTACATCATCTTGGGACCAAACCAACCACAAGTTCGTTTCAATCGTCTACTCCGCGCACGAAGACTGTTCGAATTCTTTGACAGAACGGAAACAAGAACGAGCTTCACGAACATGTTCCGAATTCTTCATCTCGTCTTGTATATTTTGATTATTATTCATTGGAATGCATGTATATATTATGCGATAAGCGGTGCGATCGGTTTTGGTTCAGACGATTGGGTATACGGTAACGTCTCGTTGCCTAAGTATAAACCATTGACCCGGAAATATATTTACAGTTTTTATTGGTCAACCTTAACACTGACAACCATTGGTGAAACACCACAACCAGAGCGCGATGTTGAATATTTATTCGTTGTTGTGGATTTTCTCATAGGTGTGTTAATTTTTGCCACAATTGTCGGAAATGTAGGTAGTATGATCACGAACATGAACGCAGCCCGGTCCGATTTTCAACAGAAAATGGACGGTGTGAAACAATATATGGAATTCCGTAAAGTCGGAAAAGAGCTTGAAGAACGTGTGATAAAGTGGTTTGATTACTTATGGACCAATAAACAGTCTCTGAATGAAGAGGGTGTTCTTTCAGCGCTACCCGATAAACTGAAAGCCGAAATGGCAATGCATGTGCACTTAGATACTCTCAAAAGAGTAAGTATATTCCAAGACTGTGAACCAGGCCTCCTTGTGGAGCTCGTCCTAAAGCTCAAACTGCAAATATTCAGTCCTGGTGACTATATTTGCAGAAAAGGTGATATTGGTAGGGAAATGTATATAGTAAAACGGGGGAAACTTAGCGTGGTTGCAGACGACGGGCATACAGTGTTTGCAACGCTCAGTGACGGAAGTGTATTCGGCGAAGTAAGCATTTTAAATATTGCCGGCAATAAGACTGGAAATAGACGTACGGCGAACGTTAGAAGTATTGGTTATAGTGACTTATTTTGTTTATCTAAAGACGATTTGTGGGACGCTTTAGCTGAATATCCAGAAGCAAAAAGAGTGCTTATTGAACGCGGTCGCCAGATCTTGAAAAAGGACAACCTCTTAGACGAGGAGGCGCTTAAAAGAGATCAAGAACACCAAGAAACTCAGGAACAGAGAGTGGCAAGACTGGACACTTCACTTGATACCCTACAAACTCGATTTGCCCGACTATTATCCGAGTTCAACAGCACACAGCAAAAGTTAAAACATAGAGTAACGAAAATCGAAAAGGTTTTGGCTCGAGAGAACGATAATTTGTCTCTTTTATCAGTTGCAGAACCAGATATTAAATAAACCAATAAATGTCTTTCTTTGATTTCCAAATCATGCAAGATTAGCGAGACGGGTGCAGAGATAACGAAATTTGTGACTACTTTCAACAGGAACGTTTCGCGAATAGTATTTCGTGCAATAATGAACTGTAAGTTAGTTTTGAAACATATCGCTACAAAGTCAGTATATCAAGTCTTTTAATATATGTGAGATGAACGGGATAAGGGGATATTATCACAATGTACAGCATGGACTTCCGCAAATTATTCGTGCTCATTATATATATTAACATACTACATACATTTAGTGAAAATATTTCTCTATTATCAGTTCAATGGATGATATATTGAGGGGGAATACGAGATGGTATCATACCTAAATGAATGATGCGATGAAAGATTATTGAATTGTAGCAGGTGAAAAGTTTAAATAGGCGAGGTACGGTGTCTGGTGCGGTTTACATTGCGGGGCTTATTGATATATTGTAAATTTAGAAGCAAAGACCGAAAACGATCCGATTTAGAAATTCTACTGTTCCATAATCCTGGACATCCTACATCGTCAATTTGAACCTTTACACACAACCAAAATCAATGGATTGTTTTCGTTTATAGTTACAATTATTTCAAGTGCCTGTGTATTTTATCTCTATGTAATGATATAACTCCTTAACTAACATAAATGACCTTGCCCTTTTATGGTAGAGAAGTAATAACGACATTTTCACGTTTCGAAAAATTAATCTTGAATTAAAAACTTTAGCCCTGTATTAAGAGCATACTCTTCACTGCCATAAAATACTAAATTCTTCCTTTTTTTGATATTTGATAAAAAGCAAAATAACATGTGAAACACCCAACAGTCTTGTCATATTTATTAAACTACGGTAGAAACTAAGACGATGTGAAACTAAATCGTGGCGAATCTGAGAGCAATTTTTATTTAATGAATAATGGCATCTACGCGAATATTAATTTGATCCGAGTTTATAAATTGGTGGCAATCCGTCTGTTAACTGCTCGCAACAGAGCGCTCGATCGGTTGAATTACAACTGAAAAGTGAACATTCATTCCGATGTATTCCCTAAGATCAAGTTCATTTGAACAATAGATACAATGATAGCTGTTTGATTAATGTTCTAATGTTTACTTTAGATTTTTCTTCAGCTTAAACAGATATAAGGGATGAATGAGTTAATGGCATTTTAAATCTTCTTTAAATGTTTCGTTTAGTGTCTTCTGAGAATAATTCCAATCGCTAACCATGATCTCAAAAAAAAAAAAAAATGGTATGAAAAACGTGTTCTTTATAAATAAAAATATTTAGCAAATCGATTTTTTTAATAAGCAACAATTGAAATAAAAAATGTGAACGAATGGGATATTCATTAGTGTCATTCGCTTGTATCGTCAACCCTTTTCCTAATTTTTTGTGAACATACTACACTATTGGATTAAAATTCGACTGAACACCACCTCACAAAGAATCTTATCAGATCATGGATGACGACTGTAGTAACATCAAGATGTATTTTAATCAGCTTATTGTGACATTGAAGTGATACTACAATTTCTAGTTATTATCATTATTACTATTGTTAAATCGTTTTTAGATATTATTCTAGGCCTAACTTTGTCTTATTACCAAAACTTGTGATACTATTTTATTGTACATAATACTTTGTTTCTTAAGATTTTCTTCTTTAATAAATTATTATCATGTAAAATATAAAACTGTACATTTTCAATTGTAAAATACAATAAAATAATTAAACTACGTTAAAATATATTTTTTGTTTAAGTGATAACCAATTAGGTTTTGGGGATAAATTTCGTCAATGCGAAGCTCTGAGAAAAAGACACATATGCCAATATCTCGTCATTAAGTGAAATAAGGTAGAAGTTACATGAAGCCTTAATGCAAAAAAGATGTAAGATTTTATATTGGTTTTGTGTCAATCTGGCCACTGATGAATATGTTACTCAGTTCCATACTCTTGCATCTTGCTACTTAATACAGCTTACCACACAAGATAAAACTAAACAAGTTGATTAAAGGGGGGGAACTCTACATACCAGTTGATGCAAGCAGACCACCAAAAAAAGATTGTATAATAGTAGTCTGTGCTATTTTCAGAAATCTTCTTTCACCCTCTCTTCTAGGGCTTTTACATGCCTATTTGGAATATTACGTCTAAAATGCATTTTCTTTCAGAATTTCTGAGATTATGAGAGATTTATTGGCAGTTTTGTATGCAGTGACAGTCAAGGGGGTGTTATATCTGGTAGTGGTCTACTCTTATTCTGACTCGTTCAAAATTTTTTACGGTCATGATATATTCATTTTTTGTATTAATTTAAGTATTTGCAAGACTTTCATGTGACATAGTGGAAAGTTTTTAACGAGATTTCTTGAAAAAGTTCCAGAAGGTTGAATTTCTTGATTCAACATGGAAACAGATGACCGAGTCCAGAATCGTCAACTCTTCCAATGAATATAAAAAACAATAAATAAACCCTACAGACTTCCAGAGAATTCTCGGGATTTGGGCACTATGATGCAGAGGTGTCACGTATTGAAAGGTTCGGTTCATTTGGGATATTGATGCTATGTTTAAAGAGGTTATTGAGTAATTCAACAAGATTAATTTAATCATGGTTAATCATGGTAAAACCCTTAACTTGCCTAACAGCGCCATTACCAGTTTTTGTAACTTTGTTGCATAACATTAGCATAATAATTGATAATAATTCGTTGTATAATTATAGATTAATTAAAGATTTTTTAATGTGTGCTGATTTCCTTAATTACTTGAAATCAGGAAGAGGCACACTATATAAAGCGTTATTCGATTTAACAAAAATATCATTCGATCTACTTCTACTTGATACACCTCAACAAAAACTGTAAACTAAAGGTAAGAGTTTGTTCTATAGTCCATATGAAATTTGGATAGTTGAGATAATACTTCACATTTTCCTAAACGCTTTCCCTTGTCACAATTACACATGAATGACATAGAAAAGCGTTATATAGTGGACAGGGACAATAAACCAAGGTCCCGTGTCACGCAAACGTTGAATTTGAATAGACTATTTCCGCTGTCTCGACAAAAGGTTTCTTCATTGAAGATTGTATTTCATGCTTACAAGTTTATTTTGGTTCCAGATGATGAAATTAGCCGTTGCTATCGCCTGTGTTTTGGCTGTTGCTAATGCTGGTATGTACGGCATGGGGATGTATGGTCTTGGAGGTTTAGGCATGGGAATGTACAATCCGATGCTTATGGGTGGCATGTACAATCCTATGCTTATGAGCGGTATGTACAACCCTATGCTTATGGGCGGTATGTACAATCCCATGGCTATGATGTATGGTGGATTAGGAGGTTTAGGGATGATGGGTGGATTAGGAATGATGGGAGGTATGGGAATGATAGGAGGTATGTCACCCTATGGTATGGGAATGATGGGAGGTTTGTCACCCTATGGTATGGGAATCGGTGGTGCTGGATTTGGATCACCGGCTTTTGGTGGACAAGATGGTACTCAAACTACAATGTAAGTAAAGCTCACCTTACTTCCACTGATGTCTTCATTTATTTTGATGAACTTGATTCCAGTTCTATGTATATTTTTTCTTATTTTGGTATAACATCAATATATTAAAGGACCACCAAACATCAGTTTAATTTCATCTTTGAGAGTGGAGCATGTATAATGTAAAACATGGAAAGTGTGTAGATGTCTTATTTCAAGAAATTTATGTCCAAATGTCATATTGCTCTTAATATTTAACCCATTTTGAGTTCGACAATTTGCAACTTTTTCGAATTTGAAACTTTTATGTCAAATTGCAATTACTTCTCTTTTTATATGGGTACATGAGAATTTATAGTATATGATCAACTATCTAGCTGGGCGATATCTTTTGTTAAACACTTAATAATCAATTATATTTTATATTAATTTCAGCTAAAGAGTTGTAAAGACGTACAATTATCCTTATTAATATGTAAGGAGATCTTGGTTTAGTAATAAAGAAATTGTAAGAAATAATAATATGTATTTCGTTAAACACATCTTGTTAACCGATTGTGAAGTATATAATCGACAATAACACTATTCGACTGTAGATCCTTGATGTACTTTAGACATCACC
Organism: Nipponacmea schrenckii; assembly: GCA_030562195.1. Classification (NCBI taxonomy): domain Eukaryota; kingdom Metazoa; phylum Mollusca; class Gastropoda; family Lottiidae; genus Nipponacmea; species Nipponacmea schrenckii. The sequence goes on from CM060202.1 coordinate 14,571,439, forward strand.
AAACGCATTGAATGGGGGAACAGTTGCTTATTAGACAGTATATGTTGAGGGTATCTAAATAGGTCTGAGGTGGTAACAAGTACCCCCCAAAAAACATAGTACTATAGACACAGAATCCATGCTATATGTCAATCCATACAGCCAAATAAACTGGGCGAATGAGAAGGTCGATTCCCCGGTTTAATGACATACAATGTTTCGTTAATTCATCAGATGATGACAAAGTAAATTGTCGAAATGTTGTTTAGCATTCAATGAAATTGTGTTCTGTTATATTATGTAATCTGTTATTCCGCTAAAGGCTAAATTATAATAAATATATATAATTATTATAACTTTTTGAAATAGTACCACATCAAAAATAACATATATCTATTACGATAATGAAAAGATAAAAATAAAACAACATTGAAACAAAATACATATATAATGGATCTGAGGTCATACGGAAGTGTCCAGGGTATTGTATAGTCTGATTTGATCTGTTGAACTGTCTATTGGTTATTGGTTTTCAACTGTACTAATGATGATAATCTAGAATGTTTTAATGTTATCTATCAAAATAACATAATAATACAAAATCCGTTAATGCATATTAATATTCTTCTGTAGATCAATGAAAAAACAAAATATATTTTTTATTTCATAATCTCACTACAATCAGACTATAAAAAATGATTATTTTCCTCCGAATCTAACATTAAACGCAATGCATTTTGTAAACACAACAAAATATTAAAAAAAAAAAAAAACAAAAAACATAGAATAGAAATGTATGTAATTAAAGAATAAGTAAAATATTGTGTACGCTTCTTGAGAAAGAAATAAGCGGTTGTAATAATTTCCCATAAGTAGACCTATTACAGCCACACAATTCTAAACAAATGAAACATATCTGTTATGAACAAAGATTTCATTAAAGATTATGATTTTGATTGTATGGACGACAAATGATATTATACGTGAATCGCAACATTGTAAAAACAGTAATATAAAATAATATTTTTCTCTTAAATTACAATCATTATCTGTATATTATAATGAAATATAATAAGCGGATCACTGGGATCGGATGAACTTCAAGTAGATATCGATGATCCCATACATGGTTGTGGTCTTTCTATACCTTCTGCATTCGATACGGCTGTCAAATACGTGTCTGACTCTGGAAACAAAAGTTCTTATATTTAATTTCAAGTTAGCCTATACTTAATCCATTATATTTTACAGCAAATGATATACGTAACACTACAAAGTAATTGGTTGCATGACTACACAATGAAAACCGGATTGATTACTGATATTTGTAATGTTTTTATCATGCATGGATATCAAGATATTCTAAATATTTAATATGAAGAAATAATCAATTGTATGTTTAGTTGTTCGTGGGGATCTTGATGACACTTGTATCTTCGAAATTACTTTTTACTTTTGGTGCAGTTTGGGGGCTGCATTGTACTCATCGATAGAATTTTCATTTTTTTTTTTTTTTTTTGCAGATACACATATTTGAGAAAATCAAAGTCAGATTAACTTATTAAGCCAATTCACTTACTAGTACTTCTTTTTATTTTGCTGTTATCTGGATAAGAATAGTAAGGATCGGCATCTTCATGTCTTCGTCGTAGCCGACAGTAAACAACAAATAACACAATACTGATCAGTACAAACAGAACTACCAATGCAATTAATACATACGTTGTTATCATGTTTTCTTCACTAGTTCTGAAATCATCGAAATTCATAGTTATACATTGCATTTGGCTTGGTGTTATATTAAATTCATTTTCACATTTTTTTTATATATGTTATAATTCAATTATGTAGACATAACTGGTTATTTTTCAATATGAGGCAAAAATTTTGTTGTCAGTTATTTATTTCATCGCAGCAATAACTATTTAACATAGAAATCAAAAAAGTGATACAACAAGTTTTAGCAGATATCCTTTATCTGTATTATTTGGTCAAACTTGCTGGTATGTAACGACCCTGGAATTTGCAAGGAACTGATCTCAACATTCAATGAAATACAGACTTGCCATTCCTTCATATTATTAAATAAGTGTCCTACTTACTCAGTTTTTTGGTAACATTTCTTACATTCAAAATCATTTGGGCATGAAGAGGAATATCTCTCTTTGGAAAGAACTGTATTGCCTTTAATATCTATTTTTAAACCGTCTGTTTTCGACCACTGTCCAATCTGAAACATTACTACATATTTAGCAACAACCAGAGTAATGCACATACTATATATTTAGGACCTAGACCTCTAAAACGTTTTATGCCAATGATTGTATATGATAGTAGTGTTTGGAAATATTTTTAAGTTTAATTTCTTGATTAAACATGGAAACAGAAGACAAATGAATTACCGTCCAAATATGCATTTTTAGAAACGACGAATGAAATATAAAATTAAAATCTGTAGAAGTATTTTGTTGTCGTCAATATATCCCGTTTAGATACACGCGTTAGTCTAATGCGAAAGATAATACATAACAAACCTTCAGGCGATAATCTTCAGTAACGTAATAATATGATTCGTTCATGAAAAATGCTTCGTAATAGTTTTCTAATTAAAGCACGACGGGTATTTCCTATGGGATAGATATATAATTTTTAACTTACTACATTGTACGTCGAATTACTTATTCTCAGTATAGTATATTGAACAACCCCATCACCATTATCATCAAAAACTCGTTTTGTTTCCCCAGTTCCACTTACTGGTAACTTTACATTCTTAAAATTATAAACAGACGTACTTCTTGACATACTACAGATATCTTGAGATGTTCGAATCTTTCAAAATATTATGTTATTTGGAAATTGATAAGATTAATAATGATATACTGGCGTTTGAAAACATCTCAAGTATACGTCGGTAATGATCAAATCTCAACGCACAACAAGGATTAATAATATCTAAGATGCCGTTGATTTATTTTAGAAATACAGTAATCTGATTGCATAATAAAACAAAATTTAAGATCAATATTGGCGATTGACTAATCACATTACTGGAACACTAATTAATATTTACTCAAGTCATTTTATGTTATGTTTTGAGAATAAGGCCTCTGCTAGTCATCGTAAGGATTTTAACCATTATTATACTGGATGACAAACTGGTTTTACAGCAAGTGCTTTAGGAATTCGTATTAAACTAGACGATTAAATTATAAATATTTGAAACTGTACCTTATACATGTATTTTGTAATTGTTTTTGGATCTGATGCTGGACATCTATCGGTTTCACTACAAGGCGTATTGATCACTCCAGTCACAACTGAGTACGTAGCAGCAATTGCGAATGGTGCCCAAGGGTCTTGCAAAGCCAGTGTTGTTAAATTACAGGCATTGTTCCGATTTTTTCTTTCATAACTACCGGCAAATATACACGATCCATGCTTTTCCCAAAAGGGTTGTATCCACGGATTGTATTCATCTAGTGTCTTCAAATGGTCAGTAAATTCTGGAACTAGAGGCATTTCAAGTGATACTGATATGGAACCTTGTATCTTGTTTTTATTGGGAATGCTCAATAGTGATTCTCGGCGTCCCCATGCCTCAGATGCTACGAAAACAAATTCATCATCATTCATACTTTCTGTGATACTGATAATGACATCCTGTAGTACGTGAGATGTTACAAAGCTGACTACAACTTTAGCGTACGGATGTTTTCGAAGCTCTGGTAAAAGCTTATTGTAAATACTAACTTGAACACTTTCAACAACTACTATACTATTGGCAACACAAATTCCTTTAGAACCTGCCAAATTCTTCAGGATAATTTGACCATTTTCGCCATAAGATCCTTTGCTGTATAAAACCTGGATGTATTTCGCTTCAAGAAACATCAATATTTCTAAAATAACTCTTGATTGTTGATCATCTGCAGTAGGTATCCTCATGAAGTATGGATATTTAGATCGATCACTTAAAACAGGACTTGTAGAGGCAATAGCGACTTGTATAAAACCAAGATGGCTTAATGTTTCTGCTGTGGCAATACTGAGACTACTTCTGATAGACCCGACGTATCCTAAAATCTTATTCTGAATCTTATCACTGTATAGTCCTGGTTTCAGTTCATACGATCCCTTGTGTAGTCGCATTATTTTCTCTTTTAAAATCAGTGGTGATTCACAGCCGCTTAAAATGACAAGACCAATTTTGGAGCCTTTCAATATGTTCACAAACAATCCGTTTGGTCTATTTATTTCATCTATAGCAAAGCGGATACTTTGGGCAATATCGGCACCTAATTGAGAACGTAAGTCATTGGGACATTTTAGTGAGCCATCTTCCGACTTGGTAAATATAGGTACTACACCAATAACATACAAATCACCTTCAATAAACAGAACCTCATCAACAAAATTAGGCGGTATACATTTTTCACAGTTCTGGTTGGCAGGGCACTGTGCTATTGGAAGTTGTTTATATTCGTTTTCATCTTTATCATACATTTTGATGGATGACTTATTCAAATGAAGGACGTCATTTCGTAATTCACCAACCTAAAAATTTAAAGGCAAATTTATGGTTAAAAATCTGGACCTAAATAGATAAATCACAATTCATTGCATAGTCTTGATTGCTATTGTCAATTCATTCTGGAAAATATGTCGGCGACCATGTATAAAATGGACTGAAGATATTGTACTAAAAACTTGTAGAATGATAAATGATGACCTATCATGGTATTAAATGTCATTTAGGTTTTTATTTAGGGTAAAGCGACCACTTAATCAATTTGTTTGGAACTTTTCTTGTAACTTTTAAAATGCAGATAATAAGTCGAGGGACATGGCCAGATTGTACTTATACTATTATTTGAAGATCTTTGCCAGGTTGTTCATAAATCTGTTCAAAATGATTTGAGAGAGTTAAGCTGTTTTTGTTCAGTTTATTTATCATGAATGAAACGGACTCTTAAGAAATTCCTGGTATCAATCCCAAAAATAATCTTTCAATATGACTTCACACTTTGATAGCTTCCTTTGTAAGTGATATCTATAAATTACAATGCAACAAATAAGCTATATTAGGCAAATTTTCTTTCAGGAGACAAACATCAATCACCTTAGTAAAACAGTAGTCATTGGAGCATTTCTGAAAGTTGTACAATTCGTATTGTAAACTGTTATTAGAAATCTGATATTGCCCATTAGCATCAAACTTCACTGTATTTGGATGACTTGTAATGTCTTTATATATATATGGGAAGTTGTCTGGTAAATTAGTTTCTAGTCGATCTAACATGTCTATAAATGATTGTTTCTCAATATTCTTAAGAGCACCACAAACAGAAGAGCCACCATGACAAATATCCTCAAAAGCCGTTTTGATCAGATGAGCCAAAGTACATACGGCTTTGATGACATATTGGGAATAGACGGAAGTATTATTTTGATCTTGAGCTAAATTAGTCCAATCTTGATCATATGTGTGCCGAGAATCATTTTTCCAGTCCTTGAGAAATTCGGCCAGCTGTTCTATAGGGCTACTGGTAACCAATGCCCCTTTTGCAGCATCATAATACTCTCCAAGTTTCAACTCGAATGACTCCTTGTGAAGTTGCAATGATTCGGATATTATAAGCTCGAGTTCAAGTTGTTGTAGAAGAATAAGAAGACTTTTGATGGAAGAACCAGAACCAATGTAAACAATTCCTTTAGCACCCGAGTTAACTATGCCATTTAACACTTCGACAGAGACACTATTTTTAAAAGACTTATATAGAGGTATGCATATCTTATTTTGTTTAGCCAATTTTGCTAATTCAGATGCAGCTTCTTCACCATATGCTCCTTCTTGATAAATAATTCCCACATAGTTCCACTTTAAGTCAAGTATCAGTTGAATCATTACCTGTAATACAATGACGATGACATTCATCAACAGTCGTCTATTTAGAAATGTTGTTTAAGGCCAATATGGTAGAAAATCTAAGTTACTATTGATAACAATAACTATTTAATGCATTACGTATTGAATTATGTACTTCAGCATTACGTTTTGTTACTGGTATGGCTTAATTTGACATTGACATTAGTACTCACTGACACATCGCCTTTAAAGAGTGTGTTACATACCTCAACTTGCTCCAAATCAGACGGTATCACCCGAAAGAAATTCTTATACAGATTTCGATTATTGAGACTGACCGATGTTGCACCATAACTGATCATTGGAATTCTATCGTTTGTTGGTAAAGAACTTATTATCTGTGAGACCACCTTTGATTCTGAACTTCTTGTCGGGCTCAGAATACCTGTAATACTCATATACATAAACTATGATCTTTGAGGGGAAAAAAGTGCACCATAAACGCCACTACCACATAACCAAAACATTGGCTGTAGTAATTTAATCAATGACAATTATGTCGGAAGTCACACACGTTGAAATGCAAAAAAAAAAAAAAAAAATAGGCCCTAATTTTCGGGCATAAGTATACATTTAGTTAATATTAAGAATGTTATTGTTATTCTTTCATAATTGTAGAGGCTTCTTTGGGAACTTAATTTAATTAATTATTTCAGTAGCATATATTTTTTAGAATTGTTCACCATTCGCTTTGTTTCCAATTCTTTCCTGGCAAATGTCGAGATGAAATTTGTTTGCCCTTGTCAGTGATGCAGGTCGGAGAGGCTGACATAAAAAAGGCGTGTTAAAGGCTGTGCATGTTAAAGATCCCTGGACAATTGGATATCGCGAAGAGAGTAGGCTAATGCCATTTTTGAAACATTACTGAAATATAGCAATATTTTTATCTGAAGAAGAACAAATTAAGTCAACAACTTAAGTAAACAACAGCGAAATATTTGTTTATACTCAAGTCGTGACAATAAACTGCATTTATATATCAATTGTGCATATTTATAAATAATTATATCTAATGTTATGTAATATTGAGACGATTAACCGAATATATATTGTTCTTACCGAAAAGAAAAGGGTCGTTTCCTTTGTAGGTTGTTAAAAGAGAAATTATAGCATCGGCGGCTTTTTCTGGTACACCACACGTTTTCATCGCATGTAATCCTGTAAGAATATAAGGACAAATATGATCTAAATATTTACCTTACTAATTTATAAAGCTCAACTAAACGGATTACTTTTCAGTCCGTATCACTCTTTAAAGATAGGTACCATCGTTAATTAGAGCCAAAGTAAGCTTACTGATTGATTAATCGGGCCTTCTAATGAATAATCCATGTATTCTCAAGTTCAAAAGACCTATGTGGACGTAGAAATGCTTGGGAAATCCATTTGACTCTAATCTGATTTAAAACGCTAAATTTAGACTCCATGTTTGATCACGTGATCAAATGACGTCATATGAATGAAGGTGAATAAGAATTGATTTATATTTTATTATCATTATCTAAACATATTCAAAAAATGATATGGTGAGTTAAAACTTATATAAATTAATTCATAATGTTTTTACAAAATGATATTTAAATGTATTATTGCCTTTTGCTAGGGATAATGCCATTGTTGTTGTGGAAAATATTAAGGAATGTGGGCAAGTACGCATGCGTGCATACTTAATAACCACAGCGTCCTGTTATATACCGAATTGACAGACTGGGTGATCAAAAAAAAGATCAACGACATTTGAGACTTGACGTACATACCTATGGCAGTACCCTGCCCAGGAAATCCCGTCATAATTAGACTAATTATGAGTTAATTAAGGACTTGTGGGACCATCTGGTATTTTTCCCAGTCATTAGAACACCTCTACTTTCTATTGATATAAGTCTTTCCGGCCCAATTATGGTATATAAGGATATATCTATATATAAAACCTTTTTTTTAAGAAATGCCAAAATACAGAATATGACGTTCGGTTTTCTGTATTTTATTCAAAAGTGTGTCTTCAGCCCAATCGCCACTTTGTCATATATATGATAATAAGTCCTTGTAAGTGATATTCATTTCAAAATGATATATACAAATATTTACATTAGCTATTACTGTTTCTATTGAACGCAAATTCGTGTGGTATATCATCATAAACGCCACTGACAATATATTATGCCGTTACTCATTGAAACAATCATGCTGAAAACGTTCAAACGCAAAAAAGACGCCCTTATTTATTGTTGCTAAATTCTTATTCAAAACGAACAACTTAAATAAACGCAATAAACTGTTACCCTCTGGCGGTTATTGTCGTGTATCAGGACAGTAGTTGACTATAAAAATAATCACACTATATACTGCGCATTTATTCATATTTGCAGTGAACCTGTCCAGACATACAACCACTATAAGGTAACAGTTTATTGCTTAAATGTAAGAAATATTGGAAAAGAAAATGCATGAAAATAGACACAAATTGTACACAATTGCCTGTAATTTTCTATATCGTTTATGAAGGGCAATGTTTAAGGGGCCCATTTTGATCTGAAAGATTTAGAGAGCACTCATTCTTGAAGATTATTTGAATGAAATGTTATGACCATACAAGCAGGAGAAAACTGTTAAAATGTTCAACCGATTAAAAAAAATCACACACAAAGATGATCCAGGTGAAGTGATGTATAATCAAAGTTTGAGCAATTCACATTTGAATATTGTCTTTGCAAGACATAGAAGCAGGAAGATAAATAATAAGATCCCCAAATTTATGGATATACTACTTCAAGATTTATTACATACTACGTTTCGAAACACATACAGGTAACTGAATATTATAATCATTATAATTAATGAAAGAGACTCCAAACTTTATCGATTTACTAACAGAATAACAAGGTAACCTACCTAATTTTAGTCCTCCAGGTAGAAACTGATTTGCATTAATCTTGTCAATAGTCCATTTAGCCGCTTCAAATTCTTCAATAGATGGTTGATACACATCAGTTGAACAGTCTTCACCATTAGGGCCATATACCATAAATAAACCTCCAATGTAAAAATCTGCATCTTTTGGATACTTCACTTCTTGCTGACAGTTAATCGAAGAAAGAATGTAACAGAGAGATAGCAACGCAACGACAGCCATCTTTAAGGTTGTCTTGTTTGCGTGCCCAAGGAAATATACAGATTATGCATTGACAAAATAGGATATATCTTATGAATATTCTTCCTTAAAATATTAAGTACCCATTGGTGTGAAATTACCTGAAACCGCCTAATCTAATTGCTGGTGTTATCTGCACAGGCAATCACAAGTCCCCAAGACATGCAATGTTGAATTACGTTTCTTCCTGTTATCAATAAAAGATGGTCAGAAATGTTGAATATCGATAATGGTTAGTTTATCTGTTCATAAAACTGATTATACTGATTATAACTCTATTACCTAACTCTACAACTTAAGACATGGATGCTAAGTACAAAGCGATATTTGAGGGAATGAAGACTTGATATTTGTGTAAAACCGAAATTGAAGAAGTGGGATGGAGATGGATCTATTTTGAGGGGGCATTCTGTTTTGTTTGTTTCTTTTTCGTTCAAATTTGTGACAGCCTATTATCAAAATCTATAGAAATTCTTTCCTAAAACATATGTATAAACATGTTAACTAGAAAAATTGATCCTTTAATTTCTAAATGCCAAAACTATTTTAAATATTATTGTTAACATGAAGATAACTTTTCAAGTTAGGTGTAAGAAACCTACAGTACGCATGTATCCAAAAGATCTCCATAAGAGTATATCATTCGTATCAAAAATGTCGATATCTAATCAGATCAAGCATACGTTTCATTATACTTAACAACTGGAATTTTAATACTATATTCATTAATTGTTAATATGAATATGATAGGCCATACGTCTGAATAATATACGTCTTGTCTTTGTTTAAATCTTTTATTTATCGTTAATGAAATTTGATCAAAATATAAAGGAAACATTTTTTACATGTTTAAACCAACAAGATATATGAGTCATTTTATATGATTTTCCTAACGATTGTGTTTTTTTGAGTATCAGTTAAAAGGATAAATAAATTCTGAGTCGAACTTTGATAATATTTAAAAAAATATTTCACACGAGATTGGTAGTCGAAAATAAAGTGAGTGCAAATTGGCTTTAAAAGAGCTATTCTAATTTTTATTGTACCCTAATGTAATATAATCAAGACGTATAAATTGTTGAATAGGTATAAGAATTAACCGATTTCGTTTTATAAAATATTATGCATCTAATATGTAATGATAAGCTCTGTATTTTACAAACTTTACAATTATGCCCAATACAATAATATAACACCAATGAAAATGGCACACCGATTTTCGCATTACAGCAATTCATTGTATAGGATTTTAGCTTGTTTCAGATAAGGGGATTGAAATAACTCTTGCAAAAAGATTAGACCAGCTTTTGATATGTTGATCAGTCGTACACATGCTAGTGAATAAATTGCAGAAATTTAAGACTTTCTTTACTTGATATTTCTAATAAAGAGGATGGCATAAACTAGTTTTGCAATAAATTTCTTTTATTATGTAAAGTAAGTCAGACACGGACTGAGTAACCGTGGACAAATTATTATAGTATTTCGGTCAATGACTTCTTCCTGTATTGAGTCTCTATCTGTTTTTATACATTGGATGCCTTTTATATACGTGCTGCCTTCACGTGAATTCGTAATTTATTAATTTTGTTCTATAAAATTATATGTATACATGTAAGCCAACATGTAGATAAAAAAATTTTTTTTAAAATGTGACAACAGTTAGCTGATCCGCATGGATATTTCCTCACATTGATATCAGATTCAAAATTTAAGGATTGAAGGTAGATTTGCTTTCGTTTATTGGTTGATGAGAAGTTTCACATATTAAATCGAAATAAACAATTGACGTAACAATTCAAATAAATCAAAGGAAGAACACAATGGAAACTACCTTGCGACCGAACTTCGAAATAGTCTAGATATACCCCATTCAATTAATGAATATGTTTGAACAGTATTGCATAATTATCTTCACATTCAAATACTTTTGAAAAAACAGTCATATACAACTTGAAAACTTAAGAGTTAACGTAAACTCAGACGGCTACTAAGGCGAGTACAAAAAAATTCGCCTTTCGTTCTCATTTATTGTAGTTGTATGGTTTAATTTTTGTCCGAATTTCTCTTTTCGATTTCAAGTATAGTATGCATTGTAACATATAGCCTACAATAATCTCTTGTCTCTTCTGTGACGTTGTTTAAAACTTTTATATTAGTTCATTCGTCTTTGAATAAAAGCATTTATAGCTATGTTCTGAAACATAATCCAATTCATGCCTTTGATATGTTATTACAAAATCAGATTTCTTTGACCAATCTTTTGCACCTGATTACCTACAAACAGATTTTTCTTTCTTTCTGCGCGCACTTTATGTAATAGTTGATATAACCTGTTTTATTAAAATAGGTTTCAATGGGACATCATGTACGCCTTGGTTCTACCGCACACATGGACTACCGATGTAAATAAACATAGAGACTTTCTCGTACAATTGATACGTTTCTAGGTATGGTTTAAAGGTTACACTCATGGTATATAGCACGTATACACCTTATACTCTCGGATCACACCCGTTCTATCCTCACCTCGACGTCATACTATGTATCATTGGTTGAAAACCAGGATGATGAAACAAATGTCCAATAGAAATGTCGCCGTGGGCATTAATGAATATATATAAATATGGACAACGCACGTGTGTCAAGAAGAATATTGTCAAGAATATTGAAATATATTTATATGTTGGAATAAATAGATGTTCTCTAAAATCATGAGTGCTCTGTTTTTAGATCGCCTTAGGTAAGAACTAATTTTATCATTTAGATTCAGCGTTAGTTGTAGAGCTAAATATAGTAGATGCCTAAGGGACTTTTTGAAACAAATTAATGCATGCATTAATGAAATTTATTATATATTGTCTTATAACTCAAAATCATACTTCTTGTGGATATCTTGTAAGCATACATGTATTTATCAAATTTGCTGATTTAAGAAAAATAAATTATGTTTGAATATCAGCCCAGTGCTAATAGCTTTATCTTAGAAGAAGAGATCATTTGGCAAAAAATTTAAAGAGACGAGTTTGCTATACGTTTCATACCTCAAAAACCAGAATTTCTTTAGTTAAGCTAACCAGTAAGCTAACTAGTTAGTATTCACAGCCCACTGTCGAAATCTGAGCCTTCAAATCCAGGTGTCTCCAGAATTATCCGAGATTGATAGTAGTAATAAATCATTTACAATAGAAAAGGAAAAGTAGAAATCCAACGTACAGTCTAATCCAAGCTATATTTGAAAGGAATGTGCCATATTCATGAGTAAATATATTTCATGTATAAATTAAATGTCGATTCCCTGACAAAAAAAAAATTAAATGTGAATTCCTTGATAATTATAAAAAAACAAAATTTTTTTTTATCAAGAGAATGTGCTTAGTGGCATATTTTGCACATGCATCAAGCATATATTTTCCGCTGATTGGATTATATGTAAGAGAATCTGTTAAATATGTGATCACCATTAAATTAAACTATGTGTAATTTGATTATAATGATAAATGCTTCGATAAGTGTAAGTAAAGATTAAGTATAGATTTAACTGGTCCTATTAGAAATGTAGGATGTAAATAATTTTGTAAGCATTTATTATGTAAAAGGAAATGGTAATTACAACATACAACTTCCACTTCTCTTATCATTCAAGTTGATGTCATAGCTTTTAAACTCTTAATATTGAAGATAGTATAATTCTCTCGCTCGTAGTTATCTTTTCACATTGTCAAAAGGTCAACAAATAGATTATTGACCCCATTAATGAAGGTCAATAAAATTGGACAAATTTGAGGTTTTAATCAGTCATAAACTTGTTAAATGACACTTTTAGTTTCCTAAATTTCATCTTTATAGGGTAATGTTATTCACTGAAACGGCCAATTCTCATCGATATCAACCGAATTTATTTTATAAGAAAATTTTCAAATATCTTTAATGTAAGGTTTAACCTATGTGAGTTGGAGGGAGCATCTGAAAGTGGGCTAAAATCTGCTGTTAACTGTATGGACTAACCGAAACGCCTTGAAATGTCCCACTTAATCGTTTTGTTTGTTTTTTCAGAATTGGTCATATTCACTATTTGGCATTGGTTGTAATGGCTTTATTTATTAGTTTTGTTTCGTACCCAAGTAAACGACATATGGATCCGACATCAACACTTATAACATTCTTACACCTTATGATGTTTACTGCACAATTTGGAGCTCAGCTGTGGGTCACTTTGGTTGCTGGTGAGTAGAAATGATTTTATGCATGGTTGTCGGAATTCTTCCGAAAAAGTATCCAGGTGCAATTTTTTGATTTTGAACACTTGCGAATCACCAACAACTCTATCTTGATTAATAATAATTTATTCAAACGGTTTATGAGTACGATCGACAGGAAAATCGATTAAGCGGGTCAGACCAAATAACATGGCTGTTACTGCTGTTGTTCAGGCCTGTTGCCATGTGCTCCTTACGAAGGACTCTGGTGGACCTAGCGACTGTCAGTATTCAACAGAAACAGGACTTCAAACGGTTGCTAGAAACTAACAGCATTTGAGAGAATTAGTTCTTTAATTAGTTCTATAGCTGGAAATAGTCTCCTTGGGGACAACAGACATCTGACTATTCACCTGCCATTAGTTTCTAGCCAATTCTGAACGAGTTTGATGATTTCTATATAATATAAGAGTATCATGGTCATAAGTGGTTGTGTCAATCATTCATGCGATTTTCGTTTCAGGTATTACAATGTTTTGTAGTCTCCCAAGACGTATGTTTGGTCAAGTACAAAAGCGATTATTTCCAATGTTTTTCTTCTGGTGCTATGTAACATCAGTGTTGACTATCACTACCTTTTTATTAAAAAGTCCTTTGGATAACTGGTCTACGGTACATTACAAACAGGTACAATGTACATTTTAACTGTTTAACACCTGCAACGAGCTGTTTGCATTGAGATCTGTCAACTGACATCTATCTAAATTGTTTCATAATATCTGACTTATAAATCTATGCGTATTAATGTTATATATTAATCTTGTTCACTTGATAGTCCATATACACGATTTACATTATATTTCATCAAGTTCTCAAATTAAAATTCCGATTTAAACACGATCTCTTGAATGTCATTTTCTGTATTTTCAGGTGTATGCCTTAGCGATAAGTTTTTTATCAGCAACCGCAAATACATTGGTTCTAGCCCCACTGATTGTAACCGCAATGTTGAAAACCTTTGATATGGAAGTTACAGCTGGTGTTGGTGATATTATAGGATATGCTGATATTAAAGACCTTAAATCCAACGAAGAATATTTGACATCTTATGCTATGTTCAGAAAATGTCACGGTGTCAGTGCATGTTTAACCGTCGTGGCTTTACTCTCGAATACATATTATTTATATAGTCTATCTAGTAGCATCGTGTTGGTCGACAGTTTAACTATTTAAAATAGAATGCAAGGGAGATGGAACCTAAAGATTCAATTCGAAGCATACTAAACCAGCGGCTAGATATGAACAGCGATAATTGCTCGAATAATTGAAACCACCGGAAGAACAAGGCTTAATGACCCGCATTCATCCGTGGTCAATGATCTATTTCTGGATACACGCAATAAGGGCTATTAGCTTTGTATATTTATTAAAGGTCATTGAAAAATGGATATTTTTATACTAAGATGTATAAGAAATAGTCATGGGACTCGATGAAATTTAATATCAGTCCTCGTGTTTATTGTAAATGCCTATTTGATATATACGACCATTCATAGATTTAGAGTGCAATATCTGGTATTCCACTGAAGGAATCTTGTTGATATTTGAGAAAAATTTTTATTTTTTATTTGGGTTCAAAATATTGGACTGAAAAGTTTTCAGTGACTTTATAAGAAAAAAATAGCCAAGAATTGAAGGTTGTTGTGGAAATAGTAACTGCGTTATTGTATGAAATCATCCGATATTCATCAGAATGACTGACTCTTTGTGATTATATTGGTTGAATAGTTGAGTTGTGATGGTATTTAGAGTTATTATTTTTGTTTGTAAACTACATTATTGAATGCTTGTATTTATTTTTGTAAACTTTGTTATATTCATATGATTTTGTGATGATATTAGGGCATAGTACGTTTTCATAAAAGCATATTTTATTTTACTCAGGTATGGCCTAGATTGGTTGACACACTGCTTTTATACGACCTGAATAATGAATTATGCATTATTTTAGATAAGATCTCAGTAAAAATCGATAACAATCGAATGAACGGTTTATGTGTAATATTCCTTGACTTAATAAAAAATGGCATGTAGACACGATAGAGTTTTTATCCGATCTTGATAATCTTCAGATGTCCGTCAATTTCGAAATTGGTAACAATCGGGTGAAAGGTTTTCAGTTGGTGACCTTGACTAAATTGTATATAGGCACGATAGAGGCTACAACTTTATCTGAATTCTTAGGATGCATGTAAATATTGATGAGATCTTCAGTTCAACATGGTAACAAACAGACAATTTTTGTCGTTGTGTTATTCCTTTTTAGAATAACTCTTGATTTTTAATGAGTTGATGAAAGTATCTTTAAAATTATGAGAAATTCATTTTTAAGTCACAATAAAAAGACATTATTGACAGCTGGTAATAGGCGTATGTTACCTTGCCTAGCAAGCTATCTTCATTAATTTTATGAGCACAGTTAAGTTATGTTTCATTCAATTGAGCAGTGATCAATGTTGGTATTTGTCAATTGTAAGCTATTTCGGAAACAACTACATCTGTCAAATCACACTGTCAGATATTACCATCACTATTTTAATCATATATTATAGATTTTAATAACGTTTTTGTTGTATGTATTTATAATAATTATTAATGTAAAATTGTTTTGACAAACTTTCTTCAGAAATAAAACTTCATAAAAGGCTTAAGTGAAATCATTGATTAAAGGGACGGGTTGGCCATCCGTTTGACCAATTTTCAGCTTCGTTGCCCAATAATAGTGTTCACAACTCATCGAAAATGTGAGCTTTCCAATCCACGTGTAATTAGAATGACCCGCCTTTTGAAATGACGAGAGACCCCGCTATACAGAAAAGATATATAATATAGAAATTAAAATTGAAATATCTGGTTTGAGGTATATCATCAGGAATTATGCTATTTTCGGGTAGCTCTAGTATTACTATTGACTTACATTGAGGACTTAAATCAACCTTCCAAAATTGGCAAGCCATACATGACATTTAAGAAAGATAAATATCGCAAGGTCTTCAGTACTGTTATGCAACAAGATGCCACCTATTTCACATAAAATGTGATGGAAAAGACATACATTAATAATCGGGAAAAGGTGTGAAAACAAACCCGTGTGATCCTTTTTTTTTCATTATTGATACAAAAGATGAAACGGCACGTTTTCAACACGAGCATATTTTTATTACACACATGTATTTACACGCCAATAATCATTTCAATTCACAATATGCGTGTTTATAAACATGTAAACAAGCCATAACATTCCGTCCTCATATTAAATCAATCAGTCTGTGAAGAGAAGGGAACAAACTTAAATTGTCAGTGTCAACTTAGTCCGTGCTATCTTTAAGAAATCCTCTTTCTCCCTGACATTTGTAGTTTTTGCATGCCCTTTTCTGACTGAATTTTGGTCTGGATTTGAATTCGATGTCTGAAAATGAACTTTTTTGCAGATTTTGTGATAATGAGAGATTTCATAGGCGGAAGGATATATTTTTTGAAATAGTCTTTTTGTGTTAGGTTGAAAAATTGTTGTACTTCTATTCTGACATGTACAATTAAGGGACATGGTTTTTTAAATTTGTTTTACAGACAGTATTGGACAGGCTTTCATGTGACATATTGGAAAGTTTAAACGAGATTTCTGGAAAAAGTTATAGAAGGTTGAATTTTGTGATTTAACATTGAAAGAGATGACAAATGGATGAGTGGACCGAGTCCAAACTGTAGAGTTAACCAGTTATCTCTCTTCATTCGTTTTATTTACCACAAACATTTTTTTAAAATTTTAAATCTCTTCTACTACGTATCTGGCCTTCAATGTCTTCACACTCATTCTGACTGTTCCTGCTGAAATCTTCATAATTACATGTATCATAAATTTGAGTTTGAAATTGCTCCAGAGATAATTCAGGCTGTTTTTACTGTCTAAAAAGCATTCAGTCTCCTGATTCCACGAAAAAGGCATACCATACATTAAAGTGGACATTCAAGGCAGCTATAGCAACTTTATTCTTGAGGTCTTAAAAATACATAAGAAAAACCAAATTTAAATGGTTGAAAGAATATCTTCCTTAGGAATTTCATTAGGAATTCATAGCCTCTTCAAAATGGCTCGTTTTACTAGATATTTAAAGAAGAAAGTGCAAAAAAGGGAAAAAAGGAATTTTTGAAAACTCAATACAGGCCTATTGGCCATAGGCCTCAAATGCCGATTTTCAATATATGACCCTAAAATTATAAATTTTCACAAAAATGAGGGATACCAACCTTTTTTGTAGTTTCCATTCATAAAAAGACCAAAAATGTCAAAAAGCACGTTTTTTGACAATTCCTCTGACACATCTAAGGTCTCAGTCCGCCAATTCATTTGCCATCTGTTTCAATGTTAAGGGAGAAAGGGAGAAGGGAGAAAGAGAATTTCTAGAGCGGACTAAATTCGTATACAATCATTAGCATAAAATGTTTTACTGGACTGAGTCCTATATTAAACCGAAAAATGACACCATATTTAAATGTTAATTACGCGTACGCGTTGTTTACGTCTACTGAGATAACACAATAGATATTAGTCACGCGATCTCGATTGTCCAAATGTATATGATGTCTCTCCTTGTGCATTTGCTTTAAGACCAAAGGTTCATACAAATTCATAATAGATAGAAGCATTTAGGATTTTTATTTCGTCCACAATATTTACTATACAGCATATAACATTATGTTCTCAATTGTGTTTCATTATTCGTCGCCTGTTACACAGAAGCAAAAATACAGATGTTTCGAACTAAAATTCTATAAAATCACGGTTCTAACTAATATTGTTTTGATTCAGTTTATATTTAAAACAACCATACACATCTTAAGAATATACAAGTATTTCCAATAATTTAGAAATGGGTGGCAAATAACGTGGTAGTGCAGTTATATTGTTTGATCCTTTGCATAATACTATACATACATACTTATAATAATCAAAACATCTAATAATATTGCAGTGACTCATTCATTGGGTGTCTTGGCTATATACTTAAATGATAGAAAAGAATTCTTTTTATTATACGCCTGAACGCGCCTATTTCATACACTTTTCTTTATAATAAACAGTAATCTTGGTCATAGAGAAATAACGTTTGTAAATAGGATTCTGTAATGTTATTTCACCAGTCAGTATACCTGATCCAGCTAGGTGATGTGTGATATTATCTTACATGTCGTGTCATTCAACAAGTTATTTAGACGTTTACAACATTTTTGAAGGTGATAAAGAACATAGGATAATTGCTTAGTTAATACACCTGCATATACGGTAAGAAGTCATTTTAATGCACTACGTTCAAATTATGTTAGTTTTTTTTTATAGATTAATTGTGACATAATTAGGAAGACTTTAGGATATTACGCATGTACCGAAGCATGGATGTCAAAGGAAGTCGCTAACAGTCCGGTGCAAGCTGCAGCCCTACATAATTTGTCGAGATGAAATCTTTTTCACACTGGTGTACTCGAACGGGTAACGTAAATTCGGATGTGACACAAAACAGTAGGCCCCTATACAGTGTGGTATAGGCGATTTTGAAATATATTTAGATGTATATCTCTCTGCGGACAAATTTTCGCTAATTTTTCATCTTCTTGAGGAGAAAAGATTGATGTAAAACTACATTTCATTAGCGTCTTATCGAACAAAAATGGGAGCACCGGACATAATGTTCATGCTATGAACGTGTTCTGAAGCACTGTTCATCGAAACCAAACAGTTAAATATGTTTATTCTCTTAAGCTCTGGCACAATTCAATCAATATGGCTTTTGCACTGACTAAATAAGTTCTTTTGCGTCTTAATTCCATCAAATAATATTTTGCAATGTTATACATTTGTACCCAATAGTAAATCAAATCGTCAGCCAAGTATAATTAATTTTATATTCTACCCTTTTGTTTGTATATGATGATAAACGTATGACAAAAAATCTTCAATGTCAAAACTGGTTATGATATGCACCAATAATTTCATTTGGTGATCGTCTTTTTGTTACTCATTGCACATTGCACATTTGAAATAATATATTAATTATTTATGCATTTAATGTCTGCATTTTAATATATAATATGATAATAAATGCGTTTATTTTCTTTCAGGTCGCTGTATCCCTTTTCCAAGACCAACGATATGATGATATTATATGTGGTAAAACCTGTACACTAGAACAGGAAAATAGGATATCCTTTTAATTATCCGAGTTTTTTATAGATAAATTATACAGTATGATTTGATCTGTGTAATAGCTGTCTTAATGGGGATAGTGTATCCGATAGAAAAGAGTTTAGCAGTTTTTCATTTTGATTAAAAAATGGATGCGAATACTGACATAAAAAACAATAATATTGAGAATATCATTCCAATGAATAAAACATTAAATATTGTCCAAGACCGTAAACGTATTGTATACACAGCAAATACTGAGAGAAATTGTGACACTCATGACAATATAACTGAAGGGCAAACAGTTGTAATGCGGCGGAAAATTGATCGAAAACGAGCGGATGTGAACAAGCAATTGTGGAGAAGATCAACAATAGAACGAAGTGGGTTACCTCCACCACCTGTGCCTCCTGAGTCACCACCACCAACTTCACCCGTTTCACCAACAAGCAAAACTAGATCGCCAATATCCCCTCAAAATTCCTGTATATCCACGAAGAATTCAAACTTATCACCAGTTTCCCCCACAAACAACAATAAATCCCCTCCAATCTCGACAGAAAAGATATCCAGAAAAAGACAATCCTCAATCAAGCGTCAGAGTCTTCCACCACCACCCTTACCACCCAGTTCACCTTGATTGCGAATTTATGGGTGAATTAACTTAGTAATTTCCGCCAGCAGCTTCCCACTATTGTGTTACCATCCAGATGGCGAATTCGGAGACTTTTATCAGATTTGAATAATAAACGATCGTTATAAATAGTGCGTAGTCCTAAGTGAATATGAACCTTGATGGACAATTATAGAACTGATCGTCTTATTTTCGATTTCAAAACTAAAAATAGTAATCTTGGATAGTTCTTTTGGCACTCAATTTGAGAAAACTATTAAATAGGTGAAACTGTATAGAATACGCTGAAGAGACCTTGGATGGGCTTGTGATAAGAATATAGCACACTGACTTTTTCATGTTGAATAAAAACTTTTTTCGCGGTTCTGTTTATACTCAGTTATAATCGGAAGTCCATGCTACAATTGAGAAAATCTATTCTTTGAAGATCATTGCTTTATGCATATTGTTGACTTAATTTGGAAATTGATGTCTCAATGAAGTCATTGACCACCACCCCCCCCCCCCCCCTTAGTAGAATCAAATGTTCCCTTTCCACAAAAGGTCATTATGTGAGAGGTCATGGCAATGAAAATTGTGGTAACCGGTGATTTCAATTTTCTTTGTCGTGATAAATAATATTTCAAAATTATTAGTCCGGCTTTTATTAAGTCTAACAGGTCATATTTTAAAGTTTTTAAAGAGAAAATGGAAAAGTGTTTAGATGTTTGTTCCATTGAAAACGATCACAATTGATTACTGATATGTACAATATATAAAAATATAATTCTGAAGATTGGCGAGGAAATAGAA
The DNA here is from genome assembly GCA_030562195.1 of Nipponacmea schrenckii. Lineage (NCBI taxonomy): Eukaryota > Metazoa > Mollusca > Gastropoda > Lottiidae > Nipponacmea > Nipponacmea schrenckii. The sequence goes on from CM060202.1 coordinate 14,592,364, forward strand.
AACTATTTATGATCATATTATTTCTTACCAATATAACCTAACTTCGAGTTTAGTAGTGTAATTGACCCGTTGGTGAAGGCTCGATTAACTCAATTATGAAAAGTATGGGTCCCATAGTTGCAGACAGTCTATATTAAAATTTAATTTATGTCCAATAATTGCAAATGTAAGTGTTCATTCATATAAATAAATGACATATATTAATATAAAAATTACAATGCGTGATTGAGACCACCCACCAAATGTCTGGCACACTTGTAATTCATTGAAGGTTTTAATTTGTGAAAGCAAAATGTCGTTCATGGGATGTGATAGAATAACCTGATTAATATGTAACGTTACATTGTTTCTTAGTTTGTAACATTCTCTTCTAAAGCAACTTGCCAATTTCTAGTTATAAGTCATGTCGATACCGCATAGAAGATTTGTGTTTAAAATAATATTCTTTCTACAAAACTAATTGTTTACAAGTAGCGAAGTTTTGTCGGGGTAAGGACATCCGGAGGTCGCTGTTGTAAATTAAATCGTTTTGCAATCTCTTATACTATTATATTACGATCATGGAGACACATGACACATTCCTGAACATATCGTCGGTCCTTTCTGTTAGTTTTTAACACGGTTTACCACTGTGGCGACGCCTTAAAAGTAACTGTCCGAGAAACAGTACACTCATTGCCAACTTGATCTCTAATTTCATTTAATCAAGTACAAGATCTTTCATCTATATTATTCTGTTTACGAAAACCAACTGAATTGAAGAGTTAACTACAAAGAGTTATCTCTCTTCAGTCGTTTTATTAAACCCCATAAGAGTCCTGTTATGTAAATTCATGTATCAGAACCACGCTGGTTAACGTTATTACTGTATGACGGAAATGGGAGAAGAAATGTTACGTAGACATATTTTTACACTTTAATATCCAGGTTTTACACAGAAACATTTTATTCAATGTCCACTTAGATTATATTTTGAATTTTGTTCACAAGTGTATGAATCGTTTTACTAGAAATGTTTCTGAGGATTAATTGCTATCATCTAGAGCATTATTTAGATGCAAGTTATTTTCTTAGAATCACTATTCTTTCGGAAATCCGAAATAAATAAAAAAATATTTCAACCTGTCAATAGCATTTAAAAAAAAAAAACATCAGTCTATACTCTAGGATTGTTTAGCTCAATGTATCAATAGTACCTTAAATCGATTATATTTAAGCAAATCGTGTCAACTCGCTTTGACGGTACCAATACGTGGTGGAAATCAATTACCTTAAATAGACGACTAGAGGTTAGCGTAGCAATGGCGGACCAGAATAATTTCGATGCTTTTGCTACAACTGTTTTCCGCCATCTTGAATGTCAGCCAAATGGCTCTACGCCAAGATTTGGTCGATTTGGCAACCCGCTTTTGGTTAATCGCTAAAATCAATGTTGATCCTTGTAAGCGATATATAAATGCATGTTTTGAAGCGAATTGCTTCAATAAAAAGGTCTTTTGAATTTTAAAGAGGTAAATTATATGATAAGTTCATTTAATTTATCAGAAAAAGGTAAGGAGCAAAGAAAAACAATTATGAAAACGTCTGTTAAGTTTCAAACCCATTAATTGTGAATAATACCTCAGACATTGTCAGTTTGGATAACATCTGTTACATGTAGAGTTATATTGAGGCCACAATTAAAATTGACTCATTTTGGTCCGATTTTTCTGTGAAACGAATCATGAGGATGTATCTAAATTTGCTAGTGTTGTTAGTTTTGTTTTGCGCCTGTGCTTCTAGTTCTATGATATACTATAAATCTGATAATATATTGGTAACAGTAGAACAGCTTGGACCATTTAAAATATGTAATATTTTGTCTGGCAGGTATAAGTATTTTTCATTGCACTCGACATGGTGCAAAGTATTCGCCTGATCTAAAAAATAAATGAAACCAATAAAGGTTGAATATCATAAATGGAAAACGTCAATGTCAAAATTGCTTAGATTTATTGTTTTTATTTCTATTATGTTTCAGAGAATTTGTTATGAACAAAATTAAAACTTTACCAATAGGAAGCAAAGTGGTGGAATTAAATAAAGATACAATTCAACAAATTATCAACAACTGCCCTTCTAAGAATAACTTACCTGGAACTAGGAGGGCTGCCGAACTAATTTTTCCAGGTAAAAAATATATAATTTGAAAAGAAAATTGGTATGATATAAGCTTTGATATTCGAACTTGTTGTCAAAACCGATTGAAGGAAATTTAAATTGTGATTATTAAAATTGGTCGGGATCTCGATATAGCATACCAAGTATGGTGTCCATTCGTGCATGTAAAGGATAGACATATTTAAGGTAAAGTCAAACATATCTGAAGTAAAATGATTCAAATATTGTGCTGATTTAAACTTGTTGCTATAAAAGTTCATAAACGGGATATATACAATGGTTCAATCAATAGAAGACATTTATTGTTCAGAAATATAGTTGAAATTTTAATTATTTTCCTTAAGGGAATATAGTTTTTTATCTTGACATTTTTCTAGTGTCCATGAATTCATTGTAAGGTAATAGTTTTTTAACAAATCACTATAACAATATTGAATCAATGCCTTAGACTGATCCAATTTTAACTTGTACGACCAAATTAATTTCACGCACACCACTATAATACAGGGGCTGTACGTCACGTGTTATTTTGAAGACACTTGGTCTAGATATATTATGGACGTCCGCATTTACCATCTGAAAGCTTCCAGTGGCATAAAATCTGAGTGCAACCATGATTTGGAATGAAACTGGTAAGGCACGAGATCTTGATGTTGGCCTTGCTAGGGCTGTTTGGAACATTCTAAAAATCTAGTATCATTGGGCGTGAAAGTCTATATCTACATACTATTTGTTCATCATCCATGTAGTCTAGTGGATTATATATGTCTCGAAATACTCTGTTTCGGCGTACGTTTTCAGCTTTTTGTCGAATGTACATGTAAACAGCAGCCATATTCTTTTATTCGCGTGATATCGAAGTTCTTAGGATAATCATAAGTCCATCATAAGTTTTATGATAATCATAAGTCCATCTTAAGAGAGGTCGAGAGATGTCTTAAGATTACGATGAAATTTATGATTTATCGTAACTTAAGACACTTTCGAAAACCCATCTTACGACTGAAATATGTCGTAAGACCATCTTAAGACGTGTCTTAGTCTTAAGATACTTTCGAAAACCAGGCCCCAGGCTTATTATGTGGTAATGAAAATGTTCAAAACGCCCATATCGAGTAAAAATTGATCACAAACAAGTCAAATATACTGAGGACAAAGTTCAATTTTTGCGATAACATTAGAACATATTAATAGGATCTTAAGAACTTCTATTTTTTGGTCATTGGCACAATTTTTTCAGCAACGGATGAGGTTCTCCAGAATTCTCACAATTGTAATAGTTGAAAGTCCAGTCGAAAAGTCAACGGTGTTCAATTTATATTTTCTTTCAGGGACTAAATGGTGTGGCGCCGGAAATTCGTCAGATAATTTTTATGATTTAGGAAAACACTTCGAAACTGATATTTGTTGTAGAGAGCACGATACCTGCTTTGATAACATAGGTCCATATGAAACCAAACATGAGTTATATAACGGAAGTCCTTTTGTCAAGTAAGAATATGACGTTCATTAGCACAACATACTTTTGACAACAGATAAGTGTTCAAAGAAAGAATGCCATGTTCTCGCGTACAAGTTTGGTTATTTAAAAGATGGTAAAAAAATATAGTAAAATAAGTAAAATAGAAAAATCATCGGGTTGGTTATTTAATGATATTTGTTCAATCTATCTTTTGACATTGTGCATTGTCCATGCTTTTTAAATAACCTTATTGGTGTGACTTTAATCTCTATCCTGTTCGTTTACTTGAAAAGATCTACATACAATATTATGATGTTATTCTGATACTGAATGGGTTCGAGTTATTCAGTATTTACTTTTGAACACGTTACTCGTTATTATTAACTTCAATAGTCAAAGAAAAATATAAAATGCTCTAGCTTACAATTCAAAAATGCGGTTTTAATGAGCGTTCTTGATTTATTTCAGGTCTAATTGTGTATGTGATAATAAATTTTATGATTGTTTAAAACAATCAGATGATGATGCAGGTCATACTATTGGCAATATTTATTTTAATATTCTTCATTCTGAATGTTTCCAAAAAGAAATAGTTGAATGTGATGTACAGTTAGTATTATTTAGATTTAGAACGAGAGCTTTATTTGACTTATGTCTCATATAAACAATAAACAAGTTTGGTTCCGTTGATTAACAGATGCAATCGATACATACTACTTGCAACTTTTATCAATTGGATGATCGCAAATTCCGAAAATTATTGATAAGTTGAAAATTGGCAATTCGAGGCTGCCCGTGATCAGACTGTTTTACCTATTTCTCAATCAGATACTCTCGCAGTCGCATTCACCCATACAGTAATCATCATCATTTCTCTAATAATAATTATACCATATTATGCTACTCTTGCTTAAATTGTTTTTTTTTTCAGAGATGAAGGCTGTACAAATGGTCAGAAAGAAGAGATGTCATTTGTATCAAATAAAGAATTTTAAGTTTACTCTCAGTATGCGTTATATTTTCCAATCTAGAGTGGAAGTCATATTGACAAAGGCCACGGCAATGCGATCTAAAGGCTTGTCAAAACTTGATGTGATATGAAAGACTCGATATAAGATGTCACCACATTATATTTGTGCACATATTACCCTGTACATAACCTTGAATCTTTTGGACTATTAAAACCTATTAGCAACATAATGTTGCCCACATTCATCCTGACGTTTAACATAAAAAATTCTGCTGTTCACACATCAGGTCTTCAATCTTATGTGGAATACCTGAAGTGCCTTGCAAATATAGCTAAAAATGATAATGATAATAAAGATATTAATATTGCGCAACAATTCAATCCTCTTGGAATTTCCCAAGTTGATTATGTTCATTTGGTATACATATTGCACTCGAATGATCTACTGATACACTACACACCAGATTTCTTTCAAGGTGTGATTGTAGCTGATTAAATGTTAAATATTTGTAAGAAAATATAGTGTCAATCAAGTAGTAAGGAAATCTTATAATATCGTAATATATAGAAAAAATATAAGAAATATAATTGTGTAAATGTAGAATAGCGTGTCTTGCTGTCTTTTCTTTGCCTATGAAGATTAAGAGATAACTATTCAACAGAGATTTTGTCAGTAGATGGAAGTCACATGAGAGAAATTAATAATAAAAGGAAGTATATTCATGATTTGTAAATCCCATTTCTTTCTTTATAACCTTTATTATATCACTGGTGGGCATAACATACTTTGTTTGATCCTGTTACAATCGTAATGATGGGTGTCGTTACGTTGCTATCTCTGTGTTACATTCTTACTTCGATTAACTGTCAGCAAGAAGTAAAGTATCCAAAAGATGCTGATTTTTACATTGGAGGTTTATTTATGGTGTATGGCCCTAATGGTGAAGACTGTTCAACTGATGTGTATCAACCATCTATTGAAGAATTCGAAGCGGCTAAATGGACTATTGACAAGATTAATGCAAATCAGTTTCTACCTGGAGGACTAAAATTAGGTATGTTACTTTGAAATTCTAAGTAATTATAACACAATTGTTGATTATTTCTTCATGCAGGTTTCAAATTTGCAACAGTTATAGTCAAATGCATTCCTCGAATTTTGACATAACTACCTCATTCGGATTTCAGCCGACAAACTTCGCTAGGTAGACGATAGCTGAACGTTTACATTCAGTCAAGGTTTCTTGGGTTAAATCATTACACGCAATTTTCATACATACTTCGAAATACATTTGTATTTCTTATGGTAATGCTTGTTTCGTATCATGATACCGTTAAATGTAAAATATTAATATATCACTGTTTCATGATATTGTTAATATTCATCAGTGCAGAATGTTGAAATGTGTTGATACATTTTTGCTGAATAATAATTTTTTTTTTTATTTCTGAAAAGCGATATGGATATCTGAAATTAATCCATCACCCTTTGAGGTAAATGTTCAAGGGGTATTAAACAGTCGTTAAATAATTATTATCTTACAGGATTACACGCGATGAAAACGTGTGGTGTACCAGAAAAGGCCGCCGATGCTATTATTTCTCTTTTAACAACCTACAAAGGAAACGACCCTCTGCTTTTTGGTAAGAACAAGAAAACTGTACACCTAAATCTATTTATTTCTACTTTTAACTTGATAGGGAAATAACCTTGTATTTACCAAATCCGTTCAATAAACCGTATCAATATTTCAGTATATAAGGTCAAATAGAATGTAATGAAACTTTTTTTTTGTTGAGAACAAAAAAAGTGGCGGTTTATTGTATATGACTAGTACAAGTTTAAACGTATTTCGGCAACCATTTGCCGGTCATGTACCTCTATACTTATACGCATATACGATAAGGGTTTGTGATGTTTTGTTGTCAACAATCTCACATAAGTGAGAATAGTCGAGGTACGGTATCTAGTGTTTTTATTGTGTGGACTTATCAATACAGGAAAAACACACATTGTGTGGGTCCAAAAACGATATACATTTATAAAACTTTACTTTACTGCACACTGTATTCCTATCCGTATTCTACATTAAATAACCCAATCCATTAAGTCCGTACATTTGTTATTTAAACTTACAAATAAGCCAAATAACTTAACCTACATATACGTGGTAATTCTCAGCTGAAGTTTTGAAATATTTATATTATGGTCGTATTAAAAATATAATCGAAAGTTTTTTTAGAAACTTGAAAAATGAAAATTGAATGTAGGGATATTATACAGATAAATGCACAAAATATTGATAAAGTATTTGTATGAAGACAACTTACGCCCCCTTTTAATAAATTATCTTTGACACTTTACCTTAAAGGGTAAATGTTCAAGTTGGCTTTCAAATAATTCCTTTTGTTATTCCTTTCAGTAGTACACCCTGTTGGCAATACGCATTATCATATAACTGTATAAACGCCTCCAAGCATGGTTTTTCGAGAGACTTTTCACAAAAAGTTAATTGTTGCCTTTAAATCTAATTGAAAATAAGTGATATCTTAGTCCAGGGCAGAGATAAACCTATAACAAGATAATCATAACTTCTCCAGAATTCTATTTCAGCAGACGTTAGTTACAGTTAAACACAATTGGGTTTTCCATAAAAATGTCAATGTATCTATTATTTTCAGAAAATCGTTTGTAATTATTTTCTTCCATCCTGTTCGTCAACCCCCCCCCCCTTTTTCGCACTTTACCTTAATGGGTGATACAAAGGAGTTTCTATCCTCCTTGGATGATACTGAATTTTCTCTAATAATAATAAACTCTTTATTTTACATGGGTCAGAATTAGGCACAATACACAAGGGCATGGTCCTGTCTCACATTCAGCCCATGAATACATTGAAAAAAAAAGAAAAAAAAAAAAAAAAAAAAAAAAGAAAAGAAAAAAAAAAAAGCGAAAATACACAATAATCAATATACAATTCGTCTCTAAATACACAAGTACATGTGCATGGACAGATCTATGTTCCGGCGATCAAGTACATGACCACAAAATAAATAAACAATACTTCACGTACAATTTGTTTAAAAATACACAAGTACATGTGCATTAAATGGACAGATTTTCAACGGTCCGTGCTTTCGTAATTTCAATTATATATTGTTTTACATCACTTTCACATAAAATGTGTTATTTTATCTATTCTCGTATTACAGGTATTCTTAGCCCGACAAGAAGTTCAGAATCAAAGGTGGTCTCACAGATAATAAGTTCTTTACCAACAAACGATAGAATTCCAATGATCAGTTATGGTGCGACATCGGTCAGTCTCAATAATCGAAATCTGTATAAAAATTTCTTTCGAGTAATACCGTCTGATTTGGAGCAAGTTAAGGTATGTAACACACTCTTTTACTTCCCACCCTTCTGATATTGGTGTGTACCTTGCACACTCCAATTTAGCTATGACAATAATAGAAATTGATACTGTTGCTAATGTTCACATTTTCAAGTCTACCTTGAAGAATCATTTGCATATTATGAACTAACTTTTGTTAAATACCTTAAATACCAACACATTGTTGATTGCCGCCATTGTATTACAGGTAATGATTCAACTGATGCTTGAATTAAAGTGGAACTATGTGGGAATTATTTATCAAAAAGGAGCATATGGTGAAGAAGCTGCATCTGAATTGGCAAAATTGGCTAAACAAAATAAGATATGCATACCTTTATATAAGTCTTTTGAAAATAGTGTCCCTGTCGAAGTGCTGAATGACATAGTTAAATCGGGTGCTAAAGGAATTGTTTACATTGGTCCTGGTTCTTCCATCAAAAGTCTTCTTATTCTTCTACAGCAACTTGAACTCGAGCTTATAATATCCGAATCATTGCAACTTCACAAGGAGTCATTCGAGTTGAAACTTGGAGAGTATTATGATGCTGCAAAAGGAGCATTGGTTACCAGTAGCCCTATAGAAGAGCTGGCCGAATTTCTCAAGGACTGGAAAAATGTTTCTCGGCACACATCTGATCAAGATTGGACTAATTTAGCTCAAGATCAAAATGATACTTCCGTCTATTCCCAATATGCCATCAAAGCCGTATGTACTTTGGCTCATCTGATCAAAAGGGCTTTTGAGGATATTTGTCATGGTGGCTTGTCTGTTTGTGGTGCTCTTAAGAATATTGAGAAACAGTCATTTATAGACATGTTAGATCGACTAGAAACTAATTTACCAGACAAATTCCCATATATATTTAAAGACATTACGAGTCAGCCAAATACAGTGAAGTTTGATGCTAATGGACAATATGAGATTTCGAATAACAGTATACAATACGAATTGTACAACTTTCAGAAATGCTCCAATGACTACTGTTTTACTAAGGTAAGTATAAACGTTACGAACTCACAAATCCTTCTTAAAAAAGGGCTGTAATATAGATTACACTCCGACAAAACCACGAGAACACTTTCACGTGGAATATTGACATCAAGCCAAATTAAAAATTTATCTTATACGATAAGTTTGGGCAACAGAATTTGAGTATTGTTAAGGAGAAAAATATTGAGAGGTGATTGCTTGGATAGATTTCGACACAAAATTTATTTATACGCTGTTTGATACATGGCCAGAGAATATATTTTTGCGCTACTATAAATTCTACTATTTTTCCTATATTTCTGTATGTATTGATGTCAAGAATGTTCCTAGAATATTTTCACTGGAATAATTCTACTATTTTTCCTATATTTCTGTATGTATTGATGTCAAGAATTGTCTTTCCATATCTTTATTGTTTTAAATTGACACAGAAATTTTTTTTTCGCTTGGCATCGTCTTAGAAGCAATTGCCGAAGTGCACTACAAATATGAAAAATTGAGATTTAAATATAAAGACAACAGAAATTCAAGAACCGGTTATTGTCTGATTTTGACCTATTTTAGAATTATATTTCACTTTTTAGGTTGGTGAATTACAAAATGACGTTCTTCATGTAAATATGTCATCCATCAAAATGTATGATAAAGAGGAAAACGAATATAAACAACTTCAAATAGCACAGTGCCCTGCCAACCAGAACTGTGAAAAATGTATACCGCCTAATTTTGTTGATGAGGTTCTGTTTATTGAAGGTGATTTGTATGTTATTGGTGTAGTACCTGTATTTACAAAGTCAGAAGATGGCTCATTAAAATGTCCCAATGACTTACGTATTCAGATAGGTGCCGATATTGCCCAAAGTATCCGCTTTGCTGTAGATGAAATAAATAGACCAAACGGATTGTTTGTGAACATAATGAAAGGCTCCAAAATTGGTCTTGTCATTTTAAGCGGCTGTGAATCACCACTGATTTTAAAAGAGAAAATAATGCGACTACACAAGGGGTCGTATGAACTGAAACCAGGACTATACAGTGATAAGATTCAGAATAAGATTCTAGGATACGTCGGGTCTATCGGAAGTAGTCTCAGTATTGCCATAGCAGAAACATTAAGCCATCTTGGTTTTATACAAGTCGCTATTGCCTCTACAAGTCCTGTTTTAAGTGATCGATCTAAATATCCATACTTCATGAGGATACCTACTGCAGATGATCAACAATCAAGAGTTATTTTAGAAATATTGATGTTTCTTGAAGCGAAATACATTCAGGTTTTATACAGTAAGGGATCCTATGGCGAAGGTGGTCTAAACGTCATAAAGGATTTGGCACATTCTAAAGGAATTTGTGTTGCCAATAGTATAGTAGTTGTTGAAAATGTTCAAATTAGTATTTACAATAAGCTTTTACCAGAGCTTCGAAAACATCCGTACGCTAAAGTTGTAGTCAGTTTTATAAGATCCCACGTACTAGAGAATGTCATTGTTAGTATCACAGAAAGTATGAATGATGATGAATTTGTTTTCGTAGCCTCCGAAACCTGGGGACGCCGAGAATCACTATTGAGCATTCCCAATAAAGACAAGATACAAGGTTCAATATCAGTATCACTTGAACTTCCTCTAGTTCCAGAATTTACTGAACATTTGAAGACACTAGATGAATACAATCCGTGGATACAACCCTTTTGGGAAAAGCATGGATCGTGTATATTTGCCGGTAGTTTTGAAAGAAAAGATCGGAACAAAGCCTGTAATTTAACAACACTGGCTTCGCAAGACCCTTGGGCACCATTCGCAATTGCTGCTACGTACTCAGTGGTGACTGGAGTGATGAATACGCCTTGTAGTGAAACTGATAGATGTCCAGCATCAGATCCAAAAGAAATCACAAAATACATGTATCAGGTACAGTTTCACATACTATTTGTAATTTTTTTTTGTCTTGAGGTTCAAATGGTGTTATTTTCCAGCATATTATAAAGGGTTCAGGTATTCAACCGACAGGATCTTAGAGTAAGGGGCGCAGGGGCGCAGATCGCTTTTTCAATGTGTGTGTGTGTGGGGGGGGGGGGGGTGACCAGTAGCGTACCCAGGATTTACTCAAAAGGGGTCGGCATGAGAACGTTTCAGTTGAGCCTGTGACACCGTATCTTTGTAGCTCTCCGATATAAATTTCGTGCTCCTCGATATCCGGTAACATAGGGTGCACACAATCTTATGTTTTCGCCCAATTGCCGTTTTTTTTATCTTTTAAATATTTATTCAACATATAAAACACAATAAAATATTCGCCGCTAATTTTAAAATCGCTCGAAAAATGCCCTTATTTTCCCCCTTCTGTCGACAGCGATTATTTTTACGCCCGTGCGATTAAATTCGTTTGTCTGCCCGTGTCCGATGTATTCTATAGGACGGGGTAGGCCCGACAGGGCGCTGGGCGACCGATACCTTTAAAACTATCAACCTTAATTTCTGTGACGGTACTGATCACATGACATGATTGACGAAAATATGCGACCGACTTCGTGACGGCGCGACGACGCTTCTAAAGAGTGAGTGCAGGAAACGAACAGATTGTCCCCCTGTCGCTGAAGGCGCAATATTTCGTAACTTTGATGTTCTTGAATGCAAAATTGTGCCTATTTTACGCCTACAAAAGACACCCTACTCAAACCATTTTTTTTGGGGGGGGGGGACACAGAATATCACGTCCCCGTCCTGGATTTCTGACGGGGGGGGGGGGCTGTCCCCCTGTCCCCCCCCTGGATTTCTGGATCTGCGCCCCTGGTTACTGCGTTTTCAACGACTGGAGTTTTAGCAAATATTTAATCACTGGACGTTTTTGCCGAACATATATGATAACGTAGCTTTGAACAACATACGATATTTGTAGTATATCAAGAAGTATCTCTGTTTATAATTTTAAGAATGTAAAGTTACCAGTCAGTGGAACTGGGGAAACAAAACGAGTTTTTGATGATAATGGTGATGGGGTTGTTCAATATACTATATATAGAACCAGTAATTCGAAGTACAATGTTGTAAGTTACGATTTCATTGATAGAAAAATTCAATATGATAATGTTAATCCAATTATGATTCTAAAGTTACTGGGAAGAAGCGTATTTTAACTAAAGATGAGATATACGAATTATCAATTCTGAATATCGTTCATGTTAATTTCACATTATTATTTTGTCAATGAAAATGCCATAAAAAAAAGTAATATCATCGTCTGTAACAGTCTCATAAATTGATGACAAAGGTTGTTCCTAAATATAAAGCATTGTTTCAGATAGGAGTTTGGTCGAAAAGAGATGGATTAAAGATGGATATCAAAGACAGTACAATATTTTCTAAGGAGAAATATTCATCAGCATGCCCAAATGATTTTGAATGTAAGAAATGTTATCCAGATATTGTGTAAGTAGAACACTAAACTATAATATAATAGCATGATGGAATTGAATCAAGACTGTCTTTTTGTCATTGATTGTCGAAATAATTCTACAGAAAAACGCCACTGTAAATTCCTCTGTTAACTGTATAATAATTATTAGTATATCTGTCTTGTTCTATTATACAAAAGTAAAGCAAGCTCATTTTACTATAAAAAAAAAAAAAATTGTGAAAATACATATATTTTGGTTAACACACCTTACGCACCCAGAATTTTTATAATCCGTCAGAACTTGATGGTAAGTATATAATATAGATTAAGTATTAAATACAACATCACAAGCTAAATATCCTGTAAGAATGCATTTCTGATACTTTCAGAGATTCACCTACTAGTGAAGAAAACATGATAACAACATATGTATTAATTGCATTGGTAGTTCTGTTTGTACTGATCAGTATTGTGTTATTTGTTGTTTGCTGTCGGCTACGACGAAGAAAAGAATATAGCGAGCCACATTATTCGAATCCTGATAGCTTCAAAATGAAAGAAAGTAAATGAATTAATCATCATATACCATTTCATTTCTGCTTTTTGTAGAATTTAATTATCAGCCCAAATCACGTGTGATTAGTTTCGTCAAAATCAAAACCTTTTGCATAACATATATTCGTTTCATTGCATTTAAAAAAAAATTGATTCCTGAGATTTGATGTCCGAGATTATTTTCTCCAATTAAAGTTAAAATTAGTCCTTTGCACGAATATCTTCAATCTAATTTTAACCCTTTATATTTAATTATTTGACTATTTTTGCAAGGAGAAAGGCGTACATATATATTATATTTTCTTAATCACACGAGCTTCAGCAGAATCTTTAAGTCGGGACTGTCGGTTTAATGGAGTTTTACTGTAGCAAATTACTTTCTTTCAGCAAAATCAGACACCTATTTGACAGCCATGGCTACAGCTGAAGATCTAGAAAAGCCACAACCATGTATGACATCGTCATTAACCACTAGTTCATCCAATCCCAGCGATCCACTCAACAACTTTCCAGCTGGCTCTCCATTAAAATATACAGATCATAATCATGGTCATTTTAAAGAACAGATGATTTGTGCTGTCTAACAACTAATTTCGCCATATTGTATTAACATGTAATTCGATTCAAATATAATGTCATTTGTCCGTCCAAACAATACTTCATGGAAGGTGAGCTCGAGGTAGATCTCGTAGAGATCTTTGGTAGATTTTAATTTTAGCAAATTCAATAAAATAAACCTTTGTGACATCCTTTCAATAGCTAATATTTTTGAATTATCATTTTTCCATTAATTTTTATGGGCATCTATCACTACTATTTTTTTATATACATTGGACGTAGTTCAGTGATATTTCATTGACCATTAACTAATATTTAGGCACTAGAATTATTATTTTAAGTAGTGAATATTTTATATTATATTCGTTTTATATCATTATTATGTGTGTGTATTTCTTTAAATTTACATTTTAAACCAAGTATAGTTATCTCCCATTCACGTAAGGCTTCACTAGTACACCATTTGATATGTGCTCATACCAATGTATGAAAATAGACATTTAGGCCATCACCTTCAACATAACCTTTAATACTAAAATTATCCTATTATATCTTAATTATTGTATTCTCAATATTATTATTGTTATCCTCCAAATTCCAGTAAATGAAGAGGTATATAAAACTAACCCATCAAATATAACAGACTGCGATAGGTGATACAGTTCTAGTAATATCAATACGAGCACACTGTACAAATAAATTCACCAATTATTATGAATTGTGTCTTATACCTTGACATTCCCCCTCTTTCTTGTATCAGGGAGCCGTGGTGGCTCAGTGGGCTAGAACCTGAAGGTCCCGAGTTCAATCCCGGCAAAGGTCGAGATTACCCTTCGGATTATTCATCCCAGTTTCCTCTTGTCAGTGATGCAGGAGGGACTGACATGGAAAAAGCGTCTAGTCGTTCGGATGGGACAATAAATCGAGGCCCCGTGTGCTACAGGTTGTAAACGTTAAAGATCCCTCGACAGTTGGAAATCGAAAAAGAGCAGGCTTATGGCGCTATCCTGGCAAGATTTCCCACATAGCACATGGCGTTGCCCGTCTTCGTTAGCCCATAAAGTGCAGAAAAGTAGGACCTAAAACTCCATTCATTTCATTTTCTTTCTTGTATCATGGAATGCTCACTAGTTTCTTATCCATGTATGTTATTTAACGTTAGTTGAAAGAATAACAATTGGTAAGTATCGTACACGTTTTAATAAAACTAGAGAATTACAAATATACAATTCTGTTAAAGTAATAGAAACATAGCAATAAACTAAACCGATAAAAAAAAATCAATAAATCAAAATAACAGACAAAAATTAAGCACCTACCACGTAAAAGATTAGTATTTTTAAGTATTTGTTAAAAGAATAACGTAGATTAATTGGTACGGGTCAAATTATTTTAATATAGTTATCAATTCATTAATTCCCTCATTGGCATTGGGTTATTAGACGTTTAGCTGGGATTCGTTCGCCTGGGTCAAGTCGCACTTTGGTCAGGGCCTGTTTACTATTTAAATTATAAGTTTAACAGATGAAAAAGTTAGAAATGTTTCTAATTGAAAGTCGTCAGTATTTTGTAATCGAATTCCAAATCGTTTTTATAAAGAGATTCAATTCTGAACATTATTTTATAAAAAAAACTTTAAATGTCCACTTTCTCTGTTGCAGTCACGGAAACTATAACGATAAAAAGTAAACTTTGATAATTTAATGTGGTAATTTTATTGCTAAACAATGATCATGCCATAATTTACACTGAATGAAACAGCGTTGTCAATTTTATGTAAGAAAATAATTAAAAAAACCTCAGACCATAATAGTTTAACATCGATCAATCACTCAAAGACTTAATGTTTTCTTAATTACTCAATGTTCTAAAGATAGCTTGCCAGGCAAGGTAATATACGCCCACTGGCAGCATTGATTATGAATAAAACATAGGCTTAAAAAATTATCGGATCATCATTAAATTTAATAGTGCACATCTTCAAAATGATATCGACACACATAAAACAATCAAAAGAATACATGTACATAGAATTGTTGCCTGTAGAGTGAGCACGAGTTGCAACCTATAGGTAACAGAGTGAAAAAAGCTAAGTCAAACACGATATTTCACTGAAAAATTATCCGATCATCACGAAAATCAATAGGGATCATCTTCATAATGACACTGACCCACGAAATAAAAATCAAAAGAATCCATAATGAATTGTAGCCTGTAGAGTGAGCACGAGTTGCACCCTATAGCTAATGAAGTGAAAAACGCTAAGTCAGCCGCGATATTTCGAAGAAAAATTATACGATCATCACCAAAATCGATAGGGATCATCTTCATAATGACACTGACCCACAAAATAAAAATAAAAGGAATCCTTGAAGAATTGTAGCCTGTAGAGTGAGCACGAGGTAAATGTGAACAGACGGACGAACGGACGGACGGACCGACAGGGCGATTACAATATACGCCCATTACTTACGTGTGGGCGTATAAAAATGATAATTTCTATAATATCTTTCTAAAGCAACAACATTTCTTATTCCACATTATAAAGATAACAAAGCATACTATAACAACAACGATAAAAAAACACGCAACAACGATTCCTGTTATTTCACAACTTGTTAGTACATCCCCACCTTAAACAGAAATATAGAAAACATAGCTTGAAAAGATTGCCACGTCCAAAGCTTATTTTCAATAACAACAAATCAAACGATATCACTTTAGCAAAGATTATTGTGTCTGTATGTCAGATTAACATATATTTTGACAGATAGTTTATGACAAGTATATATCATGGATAAGTCCCAGGTTCAAATGGCTACCTATCCTGGAAATATTCGAAAAAAAAATGTTTCTTTAATCTCAGTATCTTGAGACGCAATGGACAATATAATGATATTGACAACTGCCTTAATAATATATTTGCATTAAATTATCAGATTTCCCTTTTTAAAATTTATTAATTGATAACACTTACCAATAATTGTACAGCTTGGTTTTGGTGAAGAAAGATCTAGAGTTGTATTATCTACACAATATAATTTCTTACCAATATCATCTTTTGTTACACTCAGTATAGTAAAATATAATGATTCATTGTGTGGTGAAACAACACTGTATAATGAAATATCTCGTGGAGCACATTTTTTAGATAGAAAACAAGGTATGATGCTATTGCTTACATCACCCAGAAATACATTTATACCAATGGTAACATTATCTGGTATATTAGTACATTGTAATTTGTATGGTTGTCCAACACCAGCACCAGATCCGCAGTTCACACCAATTTCTACAAATAACACACAACAGTGTTAAAACTAAAACTAATACTGATGTGAGATATAAACGGCGTCTAGAAACATACCAGAAAATCGGAGACGGAGACTAATTATATTAGTAGGATTAATATTCCATCTCAGAAGACTAAAAGATACACATCTTAATACTAAATTAAACTATTTTACCTCCACAAACATTTGGTAAGGTAACCACTGTGTAAATAACTGTAATGAATATATAATTCTTATAAAGTTCCATAATTGATTCTTAGTATCCGACTGAAAAAACAACAACAAATAATTTGAAAGACATCAATATGAATCTTAAATAAAAGATAGATTTTATAGTTCTCGAATTCATAATTAAGTATTATTTTAATTATTTAATTAGGATTAATATCAAAATTAATGTATATTGCAATTCATAGCATAGTCTCAACCTGTGACCTACGCAAGTGCTTCTATAAAGCACCTTAAACCTATATCTACTAAACTATCTACTTACTATTGAAAGAAAATTCTAAATTTTATTGAACAGTTTTGATACCAGGTAAGTTAACTGATGAAACTCTTTATGGCCAAATCTCAATTTTTTGGCCATCCTAAGAGGAAGTGTACCTTAAAAGCACTCGTAAATTTGTATATTATAGTCGTATTTACGCAGGGGCTAACGATTTGTACCATGGGAAGAAATAAAAAAGTACATTGATGTTTTCGAATACGTCAGGGTATAAATTGATATATCGAAATGCACCTGGGTTCAAATCGATGACCATCATCTATTCAGGAACTCTGATAGCTTTACAAAGGCGTATTCAGCAGTCTAGAAAATGTCTTACCTGTATTACATGCAAGCTGTTGTTTTACTATATTTGACAGAAATAATGTCCTTATAACACACTTATTTTACTTTACTTCACTTGATATGCATAAAAAAATAGATGATCTCGCCTTATAAAACTTGTTGTGTGGGATTAGACTAGTATGCATATAGGTGCTTTCGATTTACTTGATTGCTTTCCTTCACCATACTTTCTTATATTAAAACCCCGAACTGTGTCAAATATGAATCTTCTCGAAAAATAATTAAGCTAGGCATATAACTACTGAAATATTTTGCAACAGAAATAATTGAAAAAAACATTGATGCTTCTCCTGCAACCGGCTAGTGGCCAAATGTACGTTTAGTGGGGAACCTTTCTGCGAGAGATTCTTGAAAAGCTTCCATACAGTTTACAGAAAAAGTATTATAACTAAACTCTTTTTATTTCAAACTTTGCTGTTTTAACTTGGTATATAGGGTTACTGTTATATTCAAGATTCATGTGACTTATTCACTGAAATCTCTTAGATCACCCTCGTTGCATACCTCGAAGGCCTTAAAATAATTTGTCATAGCTTAAATATTATACTTTTAATTTAGGTCATTTAGCAATTACATATATAACTATTTATATGGGTAAAAGAGGAAGTGAATAAGAATATCGCAATAAAACACTATTTTGAAAATATACTCTTGCTGCATTTTAGTCAATAACGTTGAGTATATTAAATGTATATCCATATCTATTCTGGTAGTTT